>JAHNEJ010000381.1:0-145127 GCA_022559845.1 Amorphophallus konjac
CGACAGCGCTTCCTCTGGGTCTCCGTCTCTGGGTGCAAGAGGAAGCTGGCAAAGGTTTTGGGTGTCTCTTCTTCCTCTCTCTCCGTTTCGTTAAATACGGTATGGAAAGAGATTTTTTTGGCAAGAAAGTGCAGATTTATACTCTTTTTGCAGACCTTTCTGCACATGTGATTAACTCGGCTGGGGAAGCCCCTAGGATGAGTGGTTCCACGTTCTCCCATGTGGTTGAGAGGTTGTGTATAGATAAAAAAAATTATTTGACGGGCAATTCTCAGTTTCTATCCTTACGCCTCCGATTTGTTGACACGTTAGTTGTAAAAAAATAACATATCTATAAATGTCCCTATTTAAGTCTTGAATCCAAGACATCAAGTGCCTACCTTAAAAACTATTTGTGTTAGATTCTGAATTACAAAAAAAAGAGAGAATGTGTTTAACTCAACGGACAAAAATTCGATCTCCCAACTACTTTCGAAAAGCACGAGTGCAAATCAGGGAAGAACCTTAGTCCGATTGAACTCGGCCTAAGCAAGTCACATGAGCACCGATTACCTTGTGCAATGGGCCAAAAATCCATTGACCACACTACAGTGGGACCGTAGATAGTGTTGGGTAAGCGTTGGATGAGCCCATAACAAGACATCTTTGCTTCAAAATATGTACGGGCCAAAAATCCATGGGCCACACTACAGTGGGTTGGATGGGCCCACAACAAGACATCTTTGCTTCAAAATATGTCTCAAACCAGCAAGCTACCATTTGAAGGAAGAACACAATAGAACCGCCATAAAATTAGTCTGCCTTTTCACTTGCGAGAGATATTAACACAAACACTTGACATGCAACTCACAAGAAGACATTAGATTTACGTGATTAAGAGGCACAAGCCTTCTTACGTCCACGAGTCCAACTAGAATGAAAGATCACTATATATTTTCAAGATGTAGTACAAGATACAATGTTATCCTCCAATGTTCTTGATCCAAACTCAAGGAATCACTTGAAAGAGAACAAGAGAGATATTTTACAAACAAACAAACCAGAACAAGGGCTGATCTTGTCATCTTCACGTGTCCAAACTTTAGACCATGGATGGAGTAGCCAAAGAACCCCCTTTTTACTCAAAAGAGTCTTCCAATAGGTGCCCAAGTTGCCCCCCTTCTTCCCCTTTTATGTTGCCCTCTTTTCTCTCCTTTTTATTCACCCAAAAGTGGCCTCTATCACCAAATACGAAACTGGTTGCAACTATTTATATGTCCTTTCTTTAAGTGAGCAAAAAAAGACACAAAAACCCTCACTTAGAAAACGGATCTCTCCCTCTCTCTAGACCATAGGTCTTATGGTCCTCTTCATAATTTAGACCCATGGAACAACAAATGTCATCACGAGGGTGAGGTCTTATGGCACACCCAATAATCTCCCCCTCCATACCATAAAGAGAAGTCACAATATATATATGTGTTGACATGACATTCATACCTGCCAGCTTTTTACAAAACTCTTATTTCTCTTTGAGAACCACCTTTGTCATCATGTCGGATGGATTCCTATCAATGTTAATTTTCTTCAACTGTAGCACATTATTTTCTATCACATCATGGATCCAATGGTACCTTATAACTTCAATGTGTTTTGTGCGAGAATGATGTGTCATTCTTACTCAAATATATACTACTTTGGCTATCACATTGCAGCACATACTCCTTTTGTTTCCAGCCCAACACTTGAAGGAATGCTTTTAGCCAAATCAACTCTTTTGTAGTTTCTATAGAAGCAACATATTTAACCTCTGTGGTAGATAAAGTAATGTATTTTTGCAACTTGGATTGCCATGATTTAGCTCCACCTATAAAAGTAAACATATCGATGTTGACTTTCTATAATCGAGATCTCCTGTCATATCAGTGTCTGCATATCCATCCAAGATTGGTTTTTAACTTCCAAAGCATAAATACAATTTTGATGTATCTTTCAAGTACCTAAAGATCCACTTCACTGCATCACAATATTCTTTGCTCAGATTATCAAGAAATCTGCTCACAACTCCCACAGCATGAGCGATCCTAACCTTGTACAAACCATGGCATACATCAAACTTTCTACTAACGAGGAATATGGAATATCTGCCATTTCTTTCTTGTCTTCTTCTATGCTTGGACATGCTTTAAATTTAATGTGGGAGGCTATAGGTGTACTCACAAATTTGGCATCTTTCATGTTGAATCTTTCAAGCACTCATTTAACATGCTTTTGTTCTGATAGGCCTAGTTTCGTTGCTTCTCTATCACGACTGATTTTCATGCCTAAAATGTGCTTTGCTGGTCCCAAATATTTCATGTCAAATGATTTGGACAACTCTTCTTTCAAGTTTCTAATTGCAGCTAGATCTTGACCTACAATCAACATGTCATCAACATACAATAAAAAGGTAATGAAGTTACCATCAAACAAGGTTCCGACATAAACACAATGATTTGCATATAGTCTCTTGTACCCTTGGCTCACCATAAATCAGCCAAACTTCTTGTATTGCATTGGGGCTTGTTTCAACTCGTAAAGGCTCTTTTTTAGCTTGCTGACCAAGTGTTCTTTTCCTTTCACTTCAAAATCTTTTGACTACACCATATATATATCTTTCTCTAACTAACCATAATAGAAGGCGGTCTTAACATCTAGCTGTTCAAACTCAAGATCCATGTTGGCCACAAGTCCTATTACAACTTGAATAGATGATACTCTAATCACAAGTGAAAAAAAATCTCATCAAAGTCAATTCCTTGCCTTTGATCAAAGCCTTTCATTCCCAAACAAGCCTTGTATTTAACTTGTCCATTGCTGCCAACTTATTTTAGCATGCATACCCACTTATTTCTTAATGTTTTTCTACCCTTAGGAAGCTCCACCAACTCTTAGATATTATTCTTATGCAATGATGCCATTTCATCTTTCATTGCACTCATCCACGTGTTCTTTTAACTATGAGATTGTGCTTCCTAAAAATCCTCTGGCTCCCCCTCTTTTGTGTACAAATTATACTCAAAGGAAGGCTATCCATGTGATGGTTGGTGAACCCTTGTCGATATCCTCACTTGCTATTGTGAAGTCTCCCCATGAAGAGGTTGCTTCCCCTCCTAGTTGTCATCTTCTTCTGGTGTAGAGTCACTACCAGCTGATTCTTCATGCACCTCTTCTCCATTTTCAACAAGTGGCAATGGGGAAGGAGTAAGAGTGAGCAATGTTTTAAACCTGACGCAGACCTTGACCCGATTAGGTTAGTTGGCCACGGGTCAATGGTTTAACCATTCGGATTAACCCGTGACCCGTAATACTAGAACAATAAATATCAATATTATTTATCGCCATAGAATTTTAATATACCTTAAGTTAGAAATATGAAAGATACAGACGCGGCGGCGATGTGGAAGTGGATCGACGGCACTTCGATATCACGAATAGGACGGGAACGGATAGGTTGCTACCTCTCGCAGCTCGGCCTCACACCGGACGGTCTCACACCGGGCGACACTCAAACTCACAAAATGAGAAAGAGGGAAGGGGGAAAACACAAAGGCAAAGCACCTTGGGTTTCAAAGTTTTCATTCACTTCATTCATATCTCGTAACACATCCCTTGGCCTCCTTATATAGGAAAGAAAGTCACAACATAGATACCATCTAACTTCCACTAATTGTGTTTATACTCTAGCCTAACAAAACAAAACCCACCCACCTAACTTCGACTAGTGGGTTTAACAAAATTAAAATACAATTAACTTTTGACCAGCCTTGCCTAATAAAACAAAAGTAAATACATGTAGTAAAACATGTATTTTACACACGTACAAATACTCAATACTCAAAGACATATAAATACACACAAGTATATCTACTCAGTATGTCAGGTCTTCAGTCGAGTCTCCGAGCCATAAGCTCGGTGCAGTCGGGGCGGTGCAGCGTCGGCTCCGAGTAGTGGGCCCGGTAGTGGACCCGGTGTCCCCACCAACCCTCCCGGGGCGGTTGGAACTCGACTCCGTCGAGTAAGGGGGGACACTGCTGTGGTAGTGCTCCAGCAGATCTGGATCGAGGCGCTGGAGATCTTCCCGGCTGATCCAGGAATCATCAGAAGGTGGACGGTCCCGCCAGCGGACAAGGTAGCGATGGTACACCCTGCTCCGTGTAGTGGTCACCTGCTCATCTAGTATCCTCTCAATGTGCTCGCGCGGTACTCTCGAGGCTGTAGGACGCATAGGGGTGGGCTCACTCTCAATGGGAGGAGAAGGCTCGAAAGGGTCACTAGGAATCGATGTGGGTTCCTTGTAGGCCACTAGGTCTGCCACATTAAAAGTCGAGCTAATCCCATATTCAGGAGATAAGTCTAGAACATAAGCATTGGAGCCAATCTTTCACAGAATTGGGAAGGGTCCATCAATACGGGCTTGCAACTTTTTAACGGCTCCCGAGGAGAGTCGTTCGGGTCGGACCCGTACCATAACCAAGTCACCTTCTTGAAATTCATGGTGACGCCTATGCGAATCAGCCAATTTTTTATAAGTCTCATTACTGAGGTTGATTTGCTTGCTAATTGACTCATGCAGACTCTTGACATGCTGTGCAAACTCCTCAGCTGACTTGGACATCCTAGACTCGAGGGGAAGGGGAATGAGATCCACAGGTTTTCTAGGTTTGTAGCCATGCACGACTTCAAATGGACTTATAATGGACCGATTGACCGAACTGTTGTATGCAAATTCGGCTCTAGGCAAGAGAAGATCCCAAGTGCCAGAATGTTCCCCTACGAGACACCTCAAGAGATTCCCTAAACTCCTATTGACGACCTCTGTTTGCCCATTGGTTTGTGGGTGATAGGCAGTGGAGAATTTGAGTTTGGTGCCAACTAGGTGCCAAAGTGTCTTCTAGAAGCAACTAGTGAACCGGACATCTCGGTCAGACACGATGGTTTGGGGGAGACCATGCAGACGCACGACTTCATCAAAGAATAAATGAGCTACTCTAGATGCATCAGATATTTTAGAACATGCAATGAAGTGGGCCATCTTAGAGAACCTATCAACGACAACAAAGATGGAATCATGCTTATGAGCAGTGCGAGGTAAGCCAAGGATAAAATTCATACTCACATCAACCCATGGTCGATCAGGAACGGGGAGAGGAGTGTAGAGACCAGTGTTCTGTTTGACCTGTTTGGCCATCGTGCATGTCCTACACTGGACTACAATCTTGGTCACATCTCTCTTCAGGCCAGGCCAATAGAAATGCTCCTCAACAGAATGGATGGTCTTGTTGCGGCCAAAGTGACCAGCAAGACCTCCAGCATGCATTTCCCATATCAGGAAGTCCCGAATAGAAGTCCTCGGAACACAGAGTTGCTGCCCTCGAAATAGAAAACCATCCTGGAGTAGATAGTCAGAAAAGACTATCGAGGGTCCAGCAGACAGAGCAGAGTAGGCAGGGCCAAAATCAGGACACTCTCCAAAGAGTTCCTTCATACGGTCAAATCCCGTGACCTCTATCCGAACAGTGGAAAGAAGGGAGACCCTTTGACTCAAGGCATCGGCCACCTTATTTTCCTTTCTAGCCTTATGCTTTAGGACAAATGTGAAAGACTGGAAGAATTCTACCCACTGACCATGCCTAGGGTTTAAGTCCTTCTGAGAGCTAAGGAATTTCAGAGCCTCGTTGTCCGAATATAAGACAAACTCTTTAGGTAAGAGATAGTGTCTCCAGTGTTTGAGGGATTGGACCACGGCATAGAACTCCTTATCATAGGTGGAGTAACGAAGCTTTGCATCAGAAAGCTTCTCACTGAAATAAGCCACAGGGTGGCTCTCCTGACTAAGCACTCCACCTATTCCTACGTCAGATGCATCACAGGATATCTCGAAGATTTTGGAAAAGTCTGGCAGGCGGAGGACAGGGGCTTTGGTCATGAGTTCCTTTATGGCATGAAAAGCTTGGGAGGCGGCTTTAGTCCACTCAAAATTCCCTTTACAGATGCAATCCGTAATGGGTGTCATAATGGTACTAAAGCCCTGAATGAAGCGTCTGTAGAAAGTGGCTAGCCCGTGGAAACTTTGAACGTCATGGACGATCTGGGGCTCAGGCCAGTCTACTAAGGCTTGGACCTTGGATTGGTCCACAGACACTCCTTGGCTAGAAACCACAAATCTAAGGAAAGCGACCTGGTCTGTCATGAATTCACATTTCTTGAGATTGGCAAACAAGGTTTCTCTCCTCAAAGTCTCGCGGACTTCCCTCAAATGATGGATGTGGTCCTGAGGGTTGTGGCTATAGATGAGAATGTCGTCAAAGTAGACGACAACAAAGTGACCAATGAGGGGTCGAAGGATTTCCGTCATAAGCCGCATGAATGTGCTGGGGGCATTGGATAGCCCAAACGGCATGACGAGCCACTCATACAGATCTTCTTTTATTTTGAAGGCTGTCTTCCACTCATCCCCTGGTCGAATCCGGACCTGGTGGTAGCCACTTTTCAAGTCAATCTTGGAAAAGATGGTGGCTCCACTCATCATGTCAAGCATGGCATCAAGACGAGGAATGGGAAATCTATACTTGACATTGATCTTATTGATGGCGCGGCTGTCAACACACATCCGCCAAGTGCCATCCTTCTTGGGTGTGAGCAGGGCAGGGACAGCACATAGGCTCTTGCTCACCCTGAGGAAACCTTTTTGTATAAGGTCCTCGACAATCCTTTGGAGCTCAGCATGCTCTTTGGGGTTCAGTCTGTAATGGGGAAGGTTGGGTAGGGTGGACCCAGGGACAAGATCAATGGCGTGTTGAATGTCACGCATGGGAGGAAGTCTAGAGGGAAAGTACTCTGGGAAAATATCTGGGAAGTCCTGTAGAATCGCCTGGACCTTGGGTGGGACTGAGACTCGAGACTCCTCGGGGGTGATGGTGACAACAATAGCCCAGACAGGGGCACCCTCGATAACCTCCCTATTCAGCTCATGGACACTTATGAAGTTAAGGCGCCTAATCGGGTCATGGTCAACCTTAGGGGCCTTAGGGATGGATATGATAGGTGTAGGAGAGGAGGGCATGAGAAGCTTCCCTTTGGTGGGGGTTGGGGCATTCTTCTGAATTTTGGGGGATGCAGCGGGTGTGGAGGTAGGACTCTTTCCCGTGACCACCTTTGGGGGTGTCGGGCACAACTGAATCATCTTTCCATTATGGGAGAAGGAACATTGATTGGACCGATCGAATGTAGTAAGGTCTATATCGTAGATCTATAGCCGTCCTAGGATGATGCTCCCGACCTTCATAGGCACTACATCGTATAGGATTTGTCCTTGGTAGGACTGGAGCTGGATGGGAATGACATATGTAGTGGTGACTGGGATAGACGTGTCGTCAACCCAAGCCACGTTGTACGGCCTTGGATGAGGATGGGTAGGTAGACCTAGATGGGAGACAAAGTCTGAAGAGACTGCATTGATACAGCTCCTGTTGTCAAAAATCACCTTGCAGGGTTGGGATTTTACCATAATGTATGTTTGGAAGATGGAGGTTCGACGCCAGTCGTCCTCCTGAGGGTGGGTTAGGATGCAGCGAACTACACCCAGTCTTCCCTGGTTTGAACTCTCGGCAATATCTCCCACTTGCATGTACTCGATATGCGTGCGATCAAACCCTGCATCTAGTTCCTCAAACTGGGCAATGAGATCAGGGTCAGGCTCATATCTCTCAAGAGGTTCTACTTCCTGAGGTGGAAGCTCCACAGGCTGGGGGTCAGTAATGACCAAGGCTCGGGTGGGGCAATTGGTGGCAATATGCCCTAGGTTATGACACCTAAAGTAGCGGACTCCCAAGATAGGGGCTGGTTGGGAGGTGCTAGGGACCACTCCCTTTCCATTGTCATCTCTCCTCTCAGCTGGTGGAGTATACTCCAGCCTAGGCACATCAGCGGGTGAAGGTAAAGGGTTCCTTGGGAAAGGAGCAGTAGGGGCAACGGCCCTAAGTGGGGTAGCAATAGGGACGTAGGAGGTGGAGGGGCCAGCTCTCTCAGTATAGCGGACTATGGGGTTACGGGGTTCAGGTTGGCGGTAGATGGGAACCCGAGATGGGACCACCCTTTGAAACCACTCAACATCTCGTGCAACCTGGTAGGCGTGCTCGAGGGTGTTAACCTCCCGCAAGAATAATTCCCGCTGAATACTCTCGTGTAGGCCAGCCCTAAAACGTAAGAGGGTGACAGAGACATCCTCCATGACTCGACTCCGAAGGAAGAAGTCGTCAAATTTGGCGATGTACTCGTCCACGGACTTTCCATCTTGGGTGAGTTTCTGCCATTGGTTTAAAAGATGTTGATGGTAGGAAGGTGGCAAATACTTTTCCCTCAATTTCTCCTTCATTTCTTCCCACGTGCTTATAGGCTCCTCCCATCTCCTGGCTAGGAGATTTTCAACGTTACACCAGTAAGTTTTGGCTTGACCTAGGAGTTTCATTTTGGCAAATCTCACCCTTGTAGCAGGGGTCATGCGGTGATGACAATCAAAATATTGGTCCATCCCGGTCTCCCAATCAAGATATGTAGCGGGGTTGAGGGACCTATCAAAGCTTGGAGCGTCAATCTTGACGTTCCGGAGGATGATATCCTCATCGTCGTGGTCTCTCTCCTGAGGCGCACGGGCCTCTTGTTCTCTACCTTGGGGAGCCTGATTTTGGCGTGCTTGCTCTCTTTCCTCCCTAGGATTGGCTACAGGATCGCCATGGCCATTCACTCGTCCTTCCTCTCCCTTCAGTCGGTCCTCTAAGGCTCGGATCCTCTCATCCAGCTCGGCTCGAAGTTGGCCTATGGATTCTTCAAAATGGGTTAGAACATTATGCTCGAGCTGAGCCAACATAGCACTCACGCTCTTCTGATCCATGTGGGATTGTAGAGTTGAAGGGCGCTCTAGACGGCCGGATGAATTCCTGGACCAATGTGACATGCACGACCTTGGACCTAAATGATGTAGTCCTGGGACCGATAATTAGCAAGCTATGGACCCGAATTTGGCTAATTGGCAAAGGGTCAACTCTCTTGAGAAGGGACCGGTCAGAGAGAGTTACTCGCCCGTAGGCGAAGTAGTTGTGGAACTACCTCCTGACAATTAGGGTGCCCTAATGTGATAGTCTAGGGCCTTAAGGATAGGTGCAAGCAAGCTCTCTCTCACCGTCCACAATGGTGCACTCAGAAGACTGGTTGCATGGATCGGGCTCTCTCTCACTTCGTTGCACGGCAATTGAGAAGATACTAAATAAGTAAGTGGTTTGGAGCACGTACCTAGCTGACTGAAAAGTCAAGCTCTGACCAGAGACGAAGGCGAGCTGGGACGTGCGTGCCCGCACGACGTCGATGAAGCTTGACTGGTTACAAAGAATTTACTCCACGCAGGGTGGTCGCAATTATTACAAAATCACGTGACTTAAAAATTTCCCATGCAGGGGAACAAATTAGTCCAATTTCTCCGCGCAGGGAGACTCAGAGGTACGCGCATGCCGTAAATTACGAAACGTCTGTCGACGACCGGTCGACCCGGGCGTTTCTTCAGCCGTCGTTGTTGACTTTAGGGCCACTTCAATTTTGTTAAAATAACATATAGATATATATAAGATTATATATATAAATATATATATAGATACATATAAGGTTATATATATCCCAAATATATATTATATATATATTATATATATAATTGACACACTCCCTTTTTTCCCCTCTAACTTTAATCTCCTTTTTTTGACTTTTTCAACCTCTCATTTTCAAACTATATCTACTCCTTTTTTTTGACTTTTCAAACTTTCTATTTTCAAACTACTTTTTTTTCTTTTCAAATCGTGACCACTGCGTGAATCACGCGGTCAGCGGGAAAAGAGGGCCGACTGGGTGGGCACGTGGGCACACGCCGGGCGCACGGGGTGCGTGCGCACATGCTGGGCGCACGGGAGCGCTGGGCGCTCGCGGGCGCGGGCTGCGCAGGCGCGGGCGGTGCGATCGGCAGGGTGGCCGGGGCGGAGCGGACGCGGGCGGGGTCGGAGCGGGTGCGACCGGGCGGGCTCGGGCGCTTGGCATGCGGGAGCGGTGGCGACGGCGGGTGTGGGCAGCCGCATGCGCGGCAGCGGCGGGCGGCTGGGCGCGTAGGCCTGGACGGGCGCGCGGGCGGTCTGGGCACGGCGCGGGGGCCAGTGGGCCGCTGGCGGCAGCGCGCGGTGGCGCGGAGCAGCAGTCAGCCGGCCGTTGCGGCCGCTATCCTTCAAACGTGGGCACGGGCGACGATGCCCGTGCCGCGAAAGTAACGAAAGAAAATTATTTTTCCTATTTTTTTTCCTTCAACCGACAGAATTCCTTTCTCTCTTCTCTCTTCTCTTTTTTTTTCTCTTCTCCAATACTTTTATCAACTGAGATCAACTAAAAACTTTTTTTTCCTCTATATTTTTTTTTTCAAAACTCCTCTCAACCAATATCTCTTCTGCTATTCTTCTCCTTTTTTTTCACTCTATCAACCTAGAGAGAGAAAGAGAGATGACGTCGGGGACGCGACGTCGTCGGAGACGCCGTTATTGGGCTCTGATACCAAATCTGACGCAACGACGACGTGGAAGTGGATCGACGGTACTCTGATATCACGAACAGGACGGGAACGGATAGGTTGCTACCTCTCGCAGCTCGGCCTCACGCCGAACGGTCTCACACCAGGCGACACTCAAACTCACAAAATGAGAAAGAGGGAAAGGGGAAAACACAAAGGCAAAGCACCTTGGGTTTCAAAGTTTTCATTCACTTCATTCATATCTCGTAACACATCCCTTGGCCTCCTTATATAGGAAAGAAAGCCATAACATAGATACCATCTAACTTCCACTAATTGTGTTTATACTCTAGCCTAACAAAATAAAACCCACCCACCTAACTTTGACTAGTGGGTTTAACAAAGTTAAAATACAAATAACTTTTGACCAGCCTTGCCTAATAAAACAAAAGTAAATACATGTAGTAAAACATGTATTTTACACACGTACAAATACTCAATACTCAAAGACATTTAAATACACACAAGTATATCTACTCAGTATGCCGGGTCTTCAGTCGAGTCTCCGAGCCATAAGCTCGGTGCAGTCGGGGCGGTGCGGCGTCGGCTCCGAGTAGTGGGCCCGGTAGTGGACCCGGTGTCCCCACCACTTTAACATACATTGTAAAAAAACAATCCATAAACAACCACTAAGATAGTCTGAAAAAGGAACAAAAAATATATTAAATAAACACTACATATGACAATTTATCAACTACAATTAGTATCTCATAAAATAAAAGTTTCATGGTGTGTGAAGTCAAATTTCTTCTTCATCTAAATTTTCATATGTCAATGGGCCTTCATCTTATTCCTTGTCTTCATCTCCCTCTATGAGTATTCTCGAGTCTTTATCTTCTTCCTTCTGTTGTTCTGGAGACAGCACGTACTCACATAGGGAATAAGTTAGAAATAGAAAGACTAAACGTTGGAAGGTTAGAGTCCAAGTATTTTCAACTTCCAAAAGTTATGTTAATCCTTCATTAATACCATTTAATGATAAGGTCAAAAGATTATATTAAAATTGAAACATAAACTAATGATAAGAAATTAAAAATAGAAAATATGTCTCTGACCCGTCTGGGTCACATTGGTTTCACCGGGTTGGGCCGGGTTAGCCGGTTTGCGCCGGGTTAACCAGGTTTGAACGGGTTTTAGATCTTGGGCGGTCTAAGCATTACTTTAACCCGGTTTTGAGACTGGGTGGCGGGTTGACCGGTCTGACCGGCTGGGACTATCGTGACTCGGGATCCGAGCACCGGTAAATCGATAACTTGAACCTCGAACCGTTACCCACGAGTGGAAAACTCGTAAGGGAAAAAGGTTTTGGTGTTGTGGGGGTGCATGACAATTAGAAATAAATGCATAAATTAAATTCACATGATTTGAACATTTAATAACAGAAATAAATAAATAATTTATAGGAATTTAACATTTTAATATCGAGTCTAAGTCCACATAGTACATCTAACAGAAAGAAGTACATACACTGAATAAGCCTACACTGGCCCTGGCAATTGGCAGCTACAACAGCATAGGCGCAACTCTTGCCCGCTGGTCTACATGGCAAAGCACCTGACCTAAAACGAAAAGGGGTGAGCCTCATCTCATTGGCTCAATAGAGGACCCGCAGAGCCCTACCTCCGCACAATCGCGGTAACAAAAGCGACAATAAAAGTAATTAATACAAAATGCAACAGGACTAGCAGCTATCTATAACAAAAGATACAACAGTCTAAGTAGCTGGTAAAACACGGTGAGGGCAAACACAAGACACCCTACAGAGGAATCACAACTTCCACAGCTACTCCGTGAACACCACAAGTGGAGGTCAAACCCTCGAACACTAGAATGACACGGCTACACTAAAGAAAACTCACGACAACTCAATCGTGCACATCCATCCACACTGATGAAAGATCCGAGTTAGGACTATCCAATCACCAGCATATTCTCTTTCACAAGAGTACCCTGACTTCGAGTCGGAAACCTCAAATCAGAAACCTCGAGTCAGAATCCTCGGTCTCAACCTAGGAGGGATCCATGACCTCGCCTTCGTGTCAGCTCTACCTCAGAGCTAGGATGTCACGCCCCGAGCGTAGAAGGAACCCAATACGCGTGACGATGTTATATCATTCATGTCAATCAGAGTATAAAGAATTTGACCTTATAGACAGAGATGCACAAATTGCAAGATAACCAAATCTAATTTATTTATAATAACCATTAAGGTAAATCCATTACATTTTCTCCTTTTTAGAAAAGAGTACAAAAGGACATTCTAGACTAAATAAAGAAAATTACAAAGATAGACTCAAAAAAATAGGAAAAAGACATGACTAGATAGACGTTTCCACAACTAGGTGGCTTTACGCTCTTTACTCGTTCCCGTTCCCATCCGATTGATTTTCGTCATCGGAATTACCTGAAAAATAGGGGAAAACACTAGGTGAGCGAACGCTTAGTAGGAATTATATCTCAAGTACAAGATTTGCTTTAAGTAATTTACATGTTCATGAATGCAAGTATAGCTATGCATGTGTGCATGACAATGACGAGAGAGAGTAGAGTATCAAGAGTTAATGAACTAGCAAGATTTCAAGATATTCATGTAAAACGTATCAAGAGGGTCAAGCATGTAAATATATCAAGTCATGTCATGTGAATTGGCTATCATAATATCAAGCAAGTAATTACCCATTCCGGGTCACGCAAGTCATGTCAAGTCAAGTCAAGTACGAGTCAAGCACGAGTTGTGGAGTGTCAAATCTAG
This sequence comes from Amorphophallus konjac, assembly GCA_022559845.1. NCBI lineage: Eukaryota > Viridiplantae > Streptophyta > Magnoliopsida > Alismatales > Araceae > Amorphophallus > Amorphophallus konjac. The sequence goes on from JAHNEJ010000381.1 coordinate 13,368, forward strand.
CAAGTCATGAACTTCGGTGTAATGCCACACCGTGATCAATCAACTCCCATGGGCACAAACACTTTCGGGTGCTCCTCCCAAGACCAGATCGATCGGGCCCTATATGCGCAAGCATTGAGTCATGTATATTTAGACATCCACTATAGTTATATCCAATATAGAATTCCAAGGATAAACTATTGTAGGATGATAAGGTAGATTTTCACGAATAAAGGAATTCAAAGGTAGAACTTGAACAAGGAAGACATATCGATAAAACGCATGAAAAACCATGACATATCATGAAACTGGGTAATTGGCGTCCACTCAGTCGCCATCAATTACAGAAATAGCGCCCACTGTCTGGTCGCTAATTCCTGTGAATAGTACAGGCTCGATGAAATAGCGCCCAGGTTCAGGTTGCTAAATCAGTGAAATAACGCCACTAGACTAGTCGTCAATTCCTTCTAGCACCCAAGTCAGTGTCGCTAATTACTGACAGAACAGACTTCTTAAAAGAGGCCAGAAACAGCGCTCTATGAGGGCTAAAGCATCACGTTTCTTCAGAGTGACATGACAAGTAAGGGTTCCAAAGTTTTTATGGTACAATATTCTCGACTGCCTTGAGGGAATCCAAGGCTAGCGTCGACTTACGGAGGTCTCCATGATGAAATCACCAGTCCAAAGGAAGGAATATCCCGCGGAGGGTTCAAACATCACCGAGAGTTAGTGTGTAATCGATAGAATCAAAAATAGAGACCCCATCTACGGATGTGAGATGAGAGTGTCAATAGAACCGCGATATGGGTCAGAAAATGTGATAGAGCTGAGAGACAGAAATCTACACCTCAACAGAAGTCGCTATTTCAAGAAATAGCGGCTTTCTGAAAGGTCGTTCAATCTTAATTATAACAGAATTTTCCAAGAAAATAATGAGAATTAACGACACTGTATACGGGCATTAATTCTAGAATTTTCCATAAATTAATATGTATAATTATAAATAGCGACTGTGTATGTTGGCTTTCATTCTTTAAATGACGTCATGATTTAGGTTGCACATTCATGAATTTCAATATAATTAATATTTACTGGATTTTACAAAACAACGCCACCGTATAGGGGCGTTCACTCTTTAAATAACGACTTTGTGACGGTCGCTCATTCTTTGTCTGATGTTACGCATGGGGTAGTTACAATCTGAGACACATAACACTGTTCATGTATTTAGAGTTCACATAATCAGGAAAGTAAAGACATGAATAGACAGAGAAAAATATAAGGAATCTAGAAACATGTTCATGTAATAATTTTAACGTCAGGTTACATAGATATTTAATTTTAAGCATGTGGTATTTACTAAATACTTAAAAGAATTAGCGGCTGGCTAAGGTCGCTCATTAAATTGCGCCCTGGCCACTGTCGCAATTTTTAAAGAATTAGCAACGGTTCGTGCGGGCGTTCGTTTAATAAGCGCCCTTGACCTGGTCGTTATTTACTGAAACTTGGTAAGACTTCACGAAATGCAAACAGGAATCATGGAATCAACACTATACGACCTATATGCATGAATTGACTTTGATTATCATGTTGGGCTTCGTATCTTGAGAACACCTACCTTTGTTTGTTGATCTGGACGATGAATAGAGGAATACGAGAATTAATAAGAGCAGCAGTAGCAGTTAACAACAGCCACGGCAGCGAGGAAGAAGAAAACTCCTTCACAGCAAATGCAGCAGGAGGACTATTCGACGGGAGGAAAGGAAGCAGGTGAGTTCCTCTTCATGCACGAGAAGCAGAGGTAGGAGAGAATTATCCTCTACGCACTAGCGGCAGCATCAGTAGCAACACTGCAGCTTCTTCATCGCAGTAGCTTGAACGGTAACAGGAGGAAGAAAGGAGAAGCAAGCTTCTCGAATATCTGTAGGATGCATGTAGCAGAAGGAAGAAGAAGAACTCTTCTTCACAGAGCAGAAGGTCATCGTCGAACAGAAGGAATAGCAAAGCAAAAGACGTTTGCTTGCTCGATGGGGGTTATATATATATATATTGTTTGGGGTTTAGAATTCTATTGAAAGATAAGCTTCCCACGTAAGAATCCTACGAGGTTTAAACCTTCCCATGTTAATCTATTACTGCCATATTCATAGAAATCTTCCTTTTTAGACTTAAAACCCTAACTCCATGCATGACCAATTCCCACGTTCGAACATCCAATTGGGTTTAGGCCCATCCTAATTATTTGAGGATTTATTATATATATATAGCCTGTAAGGCCCATATATAGGTTGGGCTTTATCTTTTGTTTTTGAATTGGGCCCTAATTAATTATTTAATGCTTATTTATGGTAGACTTTTATTCCTTTGTGAATCATATAGGGATTTTTATCCTTTACAATTTATCGAGGTGCTACACTCTCCCCACTTAAAAGAATTTGGTCATGTTGGCACCCAAAATATGATCAATGGCAATCACGCCAAATGATGAAAGAACACGGCCCGCCGAAGTGCAAAAGCTGAAGGGAATTGATGCACAAGGGTCCTCTCGGACTGCTGAAGCCTCAGGTCGTCTGACGAGACTGTCAGGGACTCCATCTCAGGAAGGTCAGAATAAATCCACCACAAACCGACAGTGCCATTCAGCCTGCCCAATGAACCAGTATCGACTCAGTCATGCCGAACAAGCCCCGTCTATCGTACGATCAGGGCGAGAATGTACCTGGTGGTTCTCCACCTGACAAGAAACTCGCCTGAGGTGGAGAAATGTCCCTGGCCCCTCGAACAAGGTGCCAAAGGCCATATCAGCAGAAGACCTGAGTAACCCGGCACGGGTACGTCTTCTTAGCAGAAGGGTCCCTTAGTGACCGAATAGTTGCCCAACCATGGCGAAAGTACTCCGGGTGGTGATCCACTCCCTAGGAACGTTGCAAATATAAACAAAGCCGGCCCGACAGCGTAAATCGCAGTGCCGCAGGCCGTGTCAGTGGAAAACCTGAGAGTCCAAACTAAGGGCACGGATAACATCAAAATTGGCCAGTCAGCGGGCTAAACACTTCCCGATACCTCTCACGTCGATCCCACCGGGACACGATGAGATGAAAGTTCAAGTTGATTCTCGGAGTCAGTCCTAGTTTCACGAGCCAGAGCCCGGCTTCAACAAGCATAATAAGGGGATCAACCGGCCCGCCCCTAAACCAGTGCGCCCCTAATCCGGCGTGCTCCAATGCTCCGAATCTGGCGTGCATGAGGCAACCCTCACTAAACCGGCGTGCCCACTAGCACTCCGGTTAAGGCTATAAGAAGGGTGTTTTCGAAGAAAAAGAAGACTCTGGTGGCCACGGTGAAAAAAGAGAAAGGGGGAAGAGAGAAATAGAGAAAGGGAGCAGAGAGAGGAGAGACTTGGAAAAGAAGAAAGAAGCTGAGAGGGACTTCCTGAGGAGTCGTCCACCAATCGCCAATAGAGAGAAAAGGCGCACAGCGAGGGAAGGGAGGAGGATTTTCCAATACTCTATTTTCGTTGAAAAAGATTAGAGGTGGGTGCGTGGGATGTGATCTTCCTTCATCATCTAGTCCCCCCCTCTGTCAATATTTCCCCTATGCCTTGTAATGAAATGGGCGATGATATGAGCCCGCATCTCCCTTTATCTTTTTTTAGTCTAGCCTTCGGCTCCTTTTCTTTCCATCTCTCGATGCAAGGATGTAATGGAACGGCCTCGTGCGGCAACGCCACTCCGGATGCAATATGTGTATATATTCCTTTTTTATTGTTCCTCAAGCTGTGTCTGAATACTTCCTCTTGTTCTGCCCCATTTACTTCTGTATTGTTTCTTAACATTTGGTTTCTTCGGTCGATGCCGAGCATGCCCTGGGATATCCAAGGGCTACATTAATGATTAGCCCCCTCCTCGGGGCTTTCTTTTAGTGAGGTACCTATGTTAAACACACCATATGCCTGTCCTTGGTTTCACCGCCGGAGACATACGTATGTGTGCATCTCCGTTTTTCCCCCGGGAGTGGCTTCCCTATTATCTCTCGCTTACAGTCATGAACTGGAGGGAACATGGTCATCCCTATAATGTAGGTGTGAGGCTTATGGATATGGCCATTTTCCCATATGTCACCCGCCAGTTGCTCGAGCATTGGTTTCCTATATTCTTAGTGGTTCCCAGGCTCATAACTGGCTTCCAAGTGCTAACTAATTAGCTTTCTTCCATGTCTACCCTACTGTCAGTAGTGTAGCGGAGGAACAATGTATTACTGTGATTTCTTTATCCTGAGTAGGGTGGGGGAAGCTCTACCCAATATGGCCTATCCCCTATCTCAATTTCATGGGCAAAAGTTGAAGGTTTAATGCGAACACCATGCTCCGTTTTGACCGTCAGGATTCACTGACCGGGGAGGGGGAACATCCCCACCGAACGTTCACGTCGCTCTCCTTCTGAATCACCACCAGGCTATAGGATCCCGTCCTCCCATGGTGTGGATCCCTATGTGTGACAACCCAAACTCCGGATACTGGGTAAACCGGATACCACTTGGATTCTGAGAAGCCTCCCAAGAGTGGTAAAGCTCCGAAGGGATAAAAGGTGTATGTGGAGTACATTGAAGTTCCATATAAAGTAGTAAGCAATTAATATTTCAATGATCAGGTTTGTTAAAGTAGCAGAAATAAAATTACATTTTTCACTTAACAATTTAAATTACAAAGTCCAATCCAAATAAAGACAAGTACAGTCCAACAGGAAAGAGAACGTACTCTCAAGTCGGGGGAAACCCGACGTAGGCAACGCTGGCAACTACTAACTGGCGCACCGCGCCATGAACCACGAGGAAGAAGGACGACCACACCTGAAAAGTAGGGGTGAACCTTGTGTCACTGGCTCAGTAGGGGTCACGCAGATCCCCACTGGAAACAACACAGTAACACGCAAGACAACAACGCTAAACAGTAAAGCAGGAGCAGAAGTAACAGCAGTGCTAAACTACAACAGTAAAGCTGTAAAAATAGGAGTAAGAATAGCTAAAGGAAAGAGGAAAGCCGTACCGAATAGAAACACGGCTGCCGAACAAACCTCGGCTTTCTAAGCTACTCCAAACTACAATAGAAAGGTGAACCCCGATCTCACAAAGTCGGGCGTTACTGATCCGCTGACAAAGCACTAGCTCTATAGCTAAAGCCTACCAAAAAAGGTAAAAGCCCTACAAAAGACCTACACAGTCAAAGACACGAACATACACGAGCTCACCGTCGTGTACGCTATGCAAGACTAGACCACGGGTGGAGCCAACGCAGACTACCCAACAAGTCACGTCAATCATGACGGGAACCAGTCATAAAAACATAATGAATTAAGTGTCAGGTGACAAAAGTACCTCCTCACTAGAAGAACAGCCAGATGCGTCCACTGACGTCTTACACTGCGCCACAATTATCTCCCATACACCGGGAATGGTGGTAACTGAGACACTCACAGATCCAAGTACAAGGAACAACAATAACGAGTGACTAGTCAGGGTCACGCCCGTCGGCGCTCATCCAAACGCCCCTGACCACGTGTGCACACACAAGCTCAATGCCTTGAGCCAGGCCTCTAGCTAGTTTCCCCCCTAGTAGAATGCTACCACAAGGCAAGGGGGCCCACGGAAACTAGCCTACAAACCATATATCGAGAACTCACCCTGCCACCACTCCCAGGTGGGCCGACACACAGGAAAGTTTCGTCAGGCTACGACTAGTGGATGCTCACTAGACACATAGACTCCGAAACATTAGTGTTGAAGTACAGACAGACTAAAATGCACTGTCACATGTACTACGAAACACTAAGCACAAGACACAAGGTAGAACACCAAACTGCCACCGGACTCAGGACAGACAACTAGACCTGCTGACACAATGATCCTTGAGTCTCACGACTCAGGTCAAGATCGTCGCACAAAAGCGGTAACATGCCGCCAATCAACCTAATCCCGAAGTCAAATCACGGTAAAACACTTATAAAGAAAATGACACAGGACAGCCGGATCCACACATCCGCATGACACGAATCACAAAGACAAGAGGGATCACCAAGACCCTCAACCCACGTGGACATATAAACTAAGGTAAGACAGTACCTCAAGGCTTCCAAAACCATGTCTCTATCCGTACAGGATCACCGAGACATTCACGAGATCTCATGTCAACCATTGGATCACACCGGGTTGACCAAAAACCAATAATGACTGTAAAGCAATACGGAACACCACTCGATATAATGGCACTCCTGGCCACCCTACAACTTGGTCATAGCCCTCATAGGATATCCAAGCATCCACGGGACAACGGGCAAACCACAAGGTCTAGCCAAGACAATTGGAGGCCAAAACAATGGGAAAACAGAACTCTGGGAAGAAACGGTCACATGCCTGACCGCTAGGCAGACCAAGCGGTCAGCCAAAGGGCCGCTACCCTCAAGAGAAATCCCAAATTTAAAACCCAGAAAAGCAGAGCCTTGCGGTCTGCCTGGGACCGTCTCTTGCCAGAAAACGGTCTCCTCATGGCTGCAAGAGGGACCCTAGCGGTCACGCCTAGACCGCTAAGCCTAGTCAAACTCCACACAGTGAAACCGACTTAACCGGTCAAGATCACCAAACGGTCTATCTTGAACCGTTTCACTACGCCTAGCAGTCTCCCAAAGGGCCGCCAAGGGCACCATGCGGTCGGAGCTAGGACCGCTAGCCCGAACCGACTTAAAAACTGTTGAACCGACATAAATGAAGCTTGGCGGTCATCTCACAGACCGCCACAGCCAGCCTTGTGGTCTATTGCATGATCGCTTAGTAAAATCGACATACCATACACAACCTAGCGATCTCCAATGGACCGCTTGACAGAGCTTAGCAGTCCTCCAATGGGCCGCAAGCAAAGGAAAACGGTCTATCGCATGACCGCTAAGACCCTAACCGACTTAAACTAACAAAGAACCAAAATGGTCACCCCAGGACCACTTAAGAGATAAAAACGGTCACTGGTAAGACCGCCAAGGCGTTACGGCGGGAAAATCGTAGGAACGGCCAAAACCCAGCCTTTCCACGCCGCGTTCACCCTAAAACGAAAGGGAAACAACCCTAATGACGATATAAACCTTCCACAGTCCGGAAGGGATCCAAACCACGCTAAAACAACAAGAAACGGGTGATTCTAACGAATCGACCCAAAATGACTCACATGGGTTCCCGGGCTCATACCGGTCCCAAATGACAACTAATCGCAATGAAGCTATTGGAAATGAAAGGCTAACATGCTAGGGGTTCAATTAACACTAACTAGGCTAGAAACCATCGCCGAAAGAGGCGAACTCGTCTCACACCCCCCAAAATATGCTTTACCCAAAATGAAGCAAAACTCGCTCGTATGCGCACCGTTCGGCTCCAAATCGCGAGGGAACACAGAAGAGAAGCATGGTATCCATCTCCCTACCTCCACCGAAGTTCTCGCGTGCCGAAGCGACTAAACCATTCCGAAAACAATCTCACGAACCCGAACACGCCGGCTTTGAATCCACCAAAGGATCGCGCCAATGCCATGCTCCATCCTTCACACCAACACGCTCCACGACAACTCCACGACGTTCCTACGTCGCCCATCTCGCCACGGTCGTGCACCCCATGGAGAGAGGAGAGAGAATAAGAGGGAGAGAGTGAACGGAGGTGAGGAGAGAGGAAGGAGAGAGAGAGAGGGTTAAAAGAAAAGGAAATTAAGAATTTCCTAATTTTCATAAAATCTGATTTTTAGCCCAAAAATTCATTAATTCAAAAAAATACGAAAAAATAGTCTAAACGATCCTCGGGAGGAGCACAATGCAACTGTAGCATCCTCGAGTCGATGAACTCAACAATAAACTCTCCACTGGGTTCCGTAACTTATACCAGAGAAAAACTCACGTGGATCGTAAAACACAACTCAGGACCCACAAAAGCGATCCGAAAGCTCTCCGATAAAGATCCGAAAGAAGCCAGGGTATTACAGCCTCCCCTCCTTAGGAAATTTCATCCTCGAAATTAAAGGAGCTAACAAGAAGGAGCGGGGAAGAACAAACCCAAACACTGGCCACACTCTCCAAGCATCAGCCACACCGGACACCTAGAACACGACAACATAAATATCAAAAAAACACAATTCAGAGGGATACAGCCAGACCACAATCATAGGCACATGCTCTGGACCTCAAGATACATTGATCCATAGAACGAGCATGACACCCAAGTGAACACAAGTCCGACACCAACGAAAACAAGGCAGCATCGCTTACGTCTCACAGGGAAAAGGAGACATGACTCATGCCACGAAAATAGCTACCGATAACACACGACAAATAGAACAAGCATCAGCTTAAACAAGGAAACACAGTCCTCTCAGCTGACTGCTCGAACCATTGGCTTATGCGCCAAGAATAATAAGGAAACTGGCACGCAGAACGCCAACAACAGGACTGGACCATAAGCACAATCAAGTCAGTCCTTACTCAGACATTACATCTGATTTGAGTTACTTGCCAACTCTACCTTGACAGAAGAGCACAGCAAATCCAACCGACAAGATCACGGTCCACACAATGCCAGATCAGACTCATAGGGAACTCCTCCCAAGCTGAACACAACCACCAACAATAACGATGACAACAATACCAACACCTGTAGAATCTCGGCTCCATTCTCAATACAGAACCACGGGACACAACTGCAAGCTGGGTCACATCGAGGCACAATTACAGCTGAACACATGGCTAAGATATACAAGCCACACTGCGAGCAGCTTACCAACAGGGACCCATAACAATAATAATAACAATCTCGGAGAACGCATCTCAAGGACCACGATCACGTCCCGAGAGCACAACATTAAAGAAAAAGTTACAGAGAGGTAGAGGGTACTCATCCAGCAAATATGCCGACAGATTCCCCTAAGCCTCACGCATGCCAGTGCTTGCCATCACGAAGCTTCAATCAATGGCACGACAACCAACAACATCAAGGCACACATAGCCAAGACGATGTCGCATCGAGGAAACAAACCTCTCGGCTAACCAGAATCTTCCAACTTCACGATCCTGAACCATGGGTTGTCAGCCCATACGCTTCCGCTGCACACTCAACACAACGCATACAGGCTTCAAGGACAACTCGGCATCCGCAGCACAGCACAACACTTGGCGCCAACGCAATTCACAAACTACAATATACCACGCCTCGAGTATCGATCCTGCTAACAGCCGATCACAAGTTGCCAAAGTGCAAACTAGGAAGAGCACTAGCTTCAGCACAAAGCACAAAGAACACCTGTCTCAGCATATCCTTACATCCTGGCACAATTACTAAACCTTCGCAACACAACATCTGCCCAACACGGCACATCGGACACAGTGCACAATGGCCCCCAACACACACACTGGGTCAAAACCCAAGCAACCGTCAAACAAGTGCAAACTCAGGTTCAGAATTAACATAGTCCACACTGAAGCAGACATAGGATAGAGGCTTCACCAAGATAGCACTTCCAACGCTTACCTCAAAAAGATGCCACCAAACAAGATGAGAAGAATCAAGCTCGTCTAACAGTAGCTCACCAGGAAGGAAAATCCTAGGTTCGCCCGAGCATTCATTCAAACAAGGCATCTAATCGACCACCTCAACACAAACTTAACACCTTAGGGGCTAAACAAACCTCAAGCTGAGATGACTAAAATAACATAAGAATGTGTACGGCCATCACACCAACAATAAAGTCACCAGCCACCTGAACAACCCATGGAAAAATCTCGAACACCGCACCACAGATTCACACCTGCCGGTGAACTCTACCAAGTACAACATAATTGAGACAAACACCATGACAAAAGGAGAACTCTCCGTCGTAATCCGACGAGAGAAAATCCATCATCACAGCGCCAACACAGAGTACACAAGCGCTCACAAGAGAACAAAGTGGTACAAAAGCACAAAAACCTAATGCCAGCTGTCGACTGTACTGGACCTTATGGACTCTGAATACTACAATATCTCGAATTCCCATATACTTTCACACAACAAAAGCTTAGCTAGCTCAGAAAAATTCTGAACAAAACTAAACTCTCGCTCTGATACCAACTGTGACGACCCAGACTCTGGATATCGGGTAAACCCGATACCACTTAGATTCTGAGAAGCCTCCCAAGAGCGGTAAAGCTCCAAAGGGATAAAAGGTGTGTGTGGAGTACATTGAAGTTCCAGATAAAGCAGTAAGTAATTAATATTTTAATGATCAGGGTTGCTAAAGTAGCAGAAATAAAATTATATTTTTCAATTAATAATTTAAATTATAGAGTCTAGTCCAAATAAACACAAGTACAGTCCAACAGGAAAGAGAACATACTCTCAAGTCGGGGGAAACCTGACACAGGCAACACTGGCAACTACGAACTGACGCATTGCGCCACAAACGACGAGGAAGAAGGACGACCACAACTGAAAAGTAGGGGTGAGCCTCATGTCACTGGCTTAGTAGGGGTCACGTAGATCCCCATTGGAAACAACGTAGTAACACGCAAGACAAGAACGCTAAATAGTATAGCATGAGCATAAGTAACAACAGTGCTAAACTACAACAGTAAAGTGTTGACACCGAAAATATAATCAAAGATAAAGATGAGACGAAAGATCAGATTGAATCAGAAATGAAGACCCGAGGAACTCCTGCAAAACTAGGATTACGGAGAGTCCATTACTGAAGCTGTCACCCGGCTGAAGCCCTCCCCGGCCAAGCTGATGTCCGGTATTGTCGTCCCTCAGACGGCAGTACTGATGAAGAACTGCAGTCCACTGACTGATGAAAATCTCCAGAAATATTCTGATGAAGCTATGCTAACTCACCAATTGATGGGCCTTCGCCTAGCCTGACGGACTCGAGGGACCGACAAATGAAGGGACAGATTAAGCGACTTTAACAGCTCAAGCTTACTGATGAGGAAGCATAAAAGACTAAAAGATCTAAACGGGCCCAGCCGTGTGGCGCCGAGAGCCCAACAAGACCCATATGAGGAAGGGGCGCCGGGAAGCCTACTACCTCCGAACAAGGCGCACCGGGAGCTCATCAACCGTGCGCCGAGATGATCATGCCAATAGGGGGAGAGGGTGGTGTTATAAAAACCCCCTTTCTCTTGAAAAGAAAGAGAGGCGAACAAAAAAAAAAGGAGAGAGATAGAAAAGACAGGAGAGACCCTACTGGAAGAAAGAGGAAGAGAAGAGGAAGAAGAAGCTCCAGGTGGGCTGCTCGGGGGAGGGACAAGAGTCAATGCTCCACCCTCCCCCCCCATGTTCGCTTTTATTTTGCTTTCCTCTGTATGTAATGGTATATGCCTTCATTTTTTAGCTATTCAGATGAGGTCGAGAGTTCTTTTCTTCCCTGCCTCTATTCCTCCCTTTATCCGTTTCTCGGCTTTAGCCTTGCAGTCGATGTAAGTGGTGATAATGAGATGAAATGAAATTTAGTGGTTGCCGTGCTCGATATTAGGCAATCAAAGTTTTGCCCTCTGCCTTTCTATGAATGTATCTTTCATCTGAACGTCCAATATTCTAGACGTCTCGGTTTTCAGAGTCATCCCCGTGAGTCTGTGCTTCAAAGAGGAATGAAGTCAGGGCCCCAATCCTTATCTAATGGGTTATTGGGTCCTGTTTCCCTCTCCCCTCCTGTCTCGATGGCAGATTCTTCACAGGCATCTGAGTTTCTTGCGAGGCCCCCAAGCTGTTTAGGAATCGGAGACATCAATCTCTTGATTTCCTGAATTGCTGGCTATAGAAGATGTGTCCCGTCTGTAGACGAATGCAATCCCAGGAGGTTCTGATAAGTGATGACCTTGACCCTTCGGCCCCTCAGCAAAACCCTAATGCCATGGCATCAAAGTCCACAGTCCAGACTGATTTGATCCCCAGATACGGTCCCAATCAAATCTGAATTCCAAAACAGGGCTATCGGAGCTTCTCGGCGCCACTGGGCCTCGGCAGCAGCAACAGCCCTCGGCGTAATGGTGAGCGCGCCGGGAACCAGCGCGCCGAGAACCCCCTTGCCTGTTCATCTTCCTATGCTGAGATCCCCTCTTTGGCTAATCAATCCGCGCCGAGATCCTCCTTTCAGGCCGATACACTCATACCAGGAGCCTGTCTCCTCATCTGCTTTTCAGCCCTTGTCCAACCTGTTATATCGGCTGAAGGGGATATTCATGGTCGCCACATGTACCTCAGGGATGAGATTAACAGGAGGAAACCTCCCCTACATCATCTTAGATTAAATCCATTCATAACCCCATAACCTGAGGGGCCATACCACTGTATAAGCCTCGAGGGGTTCTTAAGGGGATAGCAAGCATTGCCATGGGCACCTACATCATCAGGGAGCCCAAGCCTTCTTTTCGGTTATCATCCCGTACCCGTGGATGACGGCCTATTTCCTTTGGCATGACCCGAAAGAAGGGAAAACGCTGCCGAAATTCTATCCGATAGGGTTAACCCCGGAAGGCCAAGGGAGTGTGATCGATACGCACCCCGCTTGTCTCTATCCCTCGGGAAAATGAATATCATAGACCCTCCAACCGAGCAGGGAGTTCAAAGGGGAAGATTCCCCGCTGTTTATCTGGATTCCATCCCGTCGCTACGTGGATGGCTTCCTATCCCTATTTGGCATGTCTATAAGCCCGGGGGATATGCCGCCCAATTCAATTCATCCAAGCTCGACACGTTAATCGTCTGCCGGCTCCCCTTTATATGCATGCCTGTTTAAGATGGGACAAAGCCAACAAAGCCCCAACCTCACTGTGGATTTCTGGGCCTTGTTTCCCCCCTCTCTCCCTCAATGTCATCGATGATTTAAACGTCGCGGAGTCCGTGATTTTCTTCTCAAATTTCTCAAGCCACTAGGGCCAATGCAGGGATCAGAGTTTGTCGTCTCTCGATCTCCTGGATGGTCGGCAATACTGATGGCGTGAAGCCTGTTCCTGAGAGCTCGAAGGCCCGGTGATTCTGATCTCTCGAACCCCATTCACCTATGATTCCTTACTGTCAACTTGGTACACCCCTGGCTCTTTCCTCATTTGCCTCCTGAGTCCGCCCCCCCCAGGCCATGTCTGAATCCCGTGAAAAACCCCCAAAACAGGGTACCGTAAAACCCCATAAGCCCTCACGGCGCCCAAGCATCAATTCCTTCTCGGCGCCATACCCTCTCGGCGCCATCAGTGGCTCCCGGCGCGGCACTCAGCGTGCCGGGAACCCTCAGGCCGAGAGCCTCTTCTTCCTCCCTTTGGCCTAGGCCGATAGCCCCCTTCGTGGCGCGCCGGGAGCTCCCTTCAGCCCACGCCGAGAAGTCGGGCCATACTCCTGATCCTTACGCCGAGAACCTCTTTCTTCTTGGCCTAAACCTTGATCCCCATGTTGTACCCATCCAAGGGATATACGGAGAACATTTGGCATCCCTCAGGAAATAAATCAATGGGGAGGACCTCCCTACATTGTTCTGTTCCGATCCGGATTTCTTTATAACCTTATGGACCTAAAGGACTATGTCACTACATGTGCTCCGACGGGTTCCGAAGGAACATCAATCGATGCTATGGATGTGGGTGATGGCCCCGGGCCTGGTGCCCCCTTCTTTTCCAGCTTTCATCCCGGCATCCCGTGGATGATGGCTTATCTCCTCTTGGCATAATCCAGGATAAAGGGGATATGCTGCCAAAATTCATTCACATCACCTTGAGTGATCATGGTATTCTCTCCTAACCCCGCTGGCCCACGGAGTTCTGCCCTTGCATGTTCTCCGATGGTCTTCCGAAGGGGGATATCAATAAGACATCGCGCCTGCACAGGGTGTGTCATGTCGCACCTGTCCTTATCCGGATTCCGGGTTAGATATACCCGATCTTTTACGGATCCCATCCTGCCGTTGCATGGGTGGTTTCCTATCCCCATCTGGCATAGTCCAAGGTAATGGGGACATGCCGCCGGATTTGCTCCGCATTTGATGTATCCTTGCTTCACTCAGGCCATTTAACCCCCTGCTGATGAACCAACCCTCTCTCTCGTTTGAGTCTTATTTTTGCCGCTACCTTCTTCCTATTTTTGGCGTTTAATCAAGGGTTGTCCTTCTTAGGAAGGGCATAATTAACGTCATAGCCTTTATGGTATGACGGACTTCGGGTCCCGACTCGGATTTCATAATCGACTGATTAAAAGTCAGATCGAGCGCATTATAAAATTGTCACCTCGGTGACTGGCACGCCAATAAATCAATAAATAGCAAATATATATATATATATAACCAAAAAAGCGCGTTCCACAAGTCTGGTACGCCCGGTGGGACCGAGTCTCCCTTCATCTCTACGCCAAAAATAGGAGGCCCAGCGGGCCCCCCTCAACTTTCTGATTCTGTGCGCTTTCCTTATTTTCAGGAAGCTACAATGACTACTGGAATCATGTCCGTATGCTTCGACCAACAACCGATCGATGTGCATGTCCGAGAGGGTTACCTGGCGGTACCGCTGTCATTCGGGTCGATGCCCCCTGCTGTCGGGCTGCCCAACTGCCTGGGCCTCGTCTTCACCGACCTTCTGCAGGTCGACAACAACGAGCAAGGCACTGCTGCAAGTGCCCCGATGAAGACTGCTGATAACAAGGGTAGCTTACCAGAGAGGACGACCTCGACAGCCGTCGCCTGCTATGTTCATCATGTTCAAAGGAGGGACACGATCCCCACTGCTGCCCAAATGAAGAAAAGAATTAACCGGAGGAGCCGGTATGCTGCTGCCGACCGTCGTCTTTCAAATTCTGGGAAGACGATGATGATGGGTGATGTTAGGGTGAACCTCAACGGTCACCCGAGAGAAGTCCGACCGGACAGAATTGTCCCGACCGTCCAGATCGACAACAAGTTCCAAGTTCTGGCCACCAGGAGGGCCAACTGGGAAACTGACGAGAGGAAGCCGCTGGCGCCCAAGCCAGCAAGATATAAACAGGTCTGGCGACCAAAGAAGATTCAGAGCTGGGCCCCAACTCGAGATGAGGGGAAAGCTACCGAGGATGCTGTTGTCCGCTTCAGGGCAGGAAGCAGAAGAAGAGAAGGAAAAGACATAAGAGATGATGCTGCTGTTTACCCCAGGGTTTGGGGTAAGAAAGATGAGAAAGAAAGTGAAGAAAGAAATCTGACCACTGTTCGCCCCAGGATGAGGGGCAGAAAATACGAACAGAAGCAAGACCTCTCGGTCCCCCATCCCAGGGCTGGGGGCAGAAGATGGCAAAGGAAGAACTATGATGCTGCTGCCAACTGCTGCCAGGATGGCGACAGAAGATTTGAGAAAGAAGAAAGAATGAGAACAAGCGAAACAGTCGCTGCTGCCATTCCAAGAAGGCCAAGAGCCTGTGCCAGACAGGCTGATATATTTAGATATTCCAAAATCGAGCATCTGAATGCTCAGGTGGCAAGACTGGCTCATCAGCAAAGAGGCCAGGAAAGACTGATGCTCCAACCAGAGCCACAAAGGCACAACCCAGAGGAGATGAAACAAGTAGTCCAAGACTACTTCCACTACCTGGGGAACTCTGCCCTCGGTCAGCAAAGATTATCCCGTGCCCTGAGCACCGTGGATGAAGAAGAGGAAGAAACCCTTCAAGAAGTGATGCTCGGAGTCTCCTCCTCCGATTCCAATGATTATGGGGAAGGCCGCAGGGCCGGATATGGGAAAGAAGACATGCATAGGGAAGAAGCCAGAGAAAGAATATCAGTCTTTGATCGATTCAAATACCCCGATCAGATGAAAAGGAAAGTCTTCAGGCAGAGGGAAAAGATGCAGATCTTTGCCTGCAATATGGTCGGGCTTGTCAAAGGGTAGGATATGTTACCGACACAGCCAGAGGAACTGCTCAGACTAGCAACCAGACCAGGCCCTGTCACAAGAAGAGGCCAAGCAGCGAAAGATAAGATGAAAACTGATGATGAAGCCTGCAAGATCACCACTATGACGGTTAATGTGGTAACAACAGAAGAGGAAGATAGCCCCTTCATTGATGATGCTGAAGGGACTTCAGAAGATGTACAGATCCCATCCACCCTGGATCCCATGATCCAGATGATGTTCAGAAGATACCAGCAGGAGATCAATGCTCTCAGAAGACAGCTCAATGAGAGACATGAAGCTACACCGGTCTCCAAGCAAACCGAGCCTGTGGGGCATACTTCCAGCTCAACAGAGACGGCTATTCCAGCTAATCCTCTTCTGGCTGATAAGGACAAAGCACCGAGCCAACCTGTTCCACAGCAAATAGTAGCTCAGCCCTCTGCGTCTCAAACACAGCCTACCGCGCCCACCTTGCGCGCCACTGTGATGACAACTCCTTACGGTCAGCAACAAGCTCACTTCTTCCCGGAAAACATAGATCCGGCCATAGCCCAGAAGCTGATGATTGAAAAAATTGTGGAGATGAAGCTGTCTGAAAAGACTGGTGATGATTCTAGTACCTACGATGTATACAAGGTACCATATCCTCCCCAGTATGCTGCTAAGAGACTACCTCCAGGCGTCAGTAAGCCGCCTAAGTTTGAAAAATTTAATGGCCAGGGCTCCCCCAGAGAGCACATAGCTTACTACACCACCATCATGGGCGACCTGGCAGTCGACGAAGCTTATCTGCTTAAGTTCTTTGGCTCATCCCTTACTGGGTTAGCCTTTGAATGGTATTCAAGCCTGCCAACTGGATCGGTGGTGGATTGGCCTGATATGCAAAGAAAGTTTCACGACAGATTTCACGTCACGGAAAGAGAAATTACAATAGCCGAACTATATGCAACCAGGCAAAAGCAAGATGAAACAACACTGGACTACATCAAAAGGTGGAGGAACTTAGCTATGAGATGCAGAAGACCTCCTCATCAAGAAGATGCAGTGCAGATATGTAAACAGAGCCTCAGGAGAGAGGTGCTAGAAAAGATGATCGGTGCAGATGTCAGAACATTTGACCGATTAAACAATATAGTGGCGGAGGTTGAGACGTTCTTGTCCAAACGTCCAACCGCCAATGTTCCCAATATGCTGAAAGGTAAATCTAATGATCGACGACCATCACATTCTGAGGCTAACACCGTCGATTTCAAAAACCTTCGAGCAGCAGAAGGGGAAGAAGGGGGCAGATGAAGCTCCCCCGCCTGAGGGTGCAGCAGAAAGAAAAGACAGGGTCTCTCTAAGAGACAAGATGAAAAAGGCTTACTCTTTTCCCAAGGATAAGACGGCAGCACTATTTAACTGGGCATATAAGTTCAACAAGGTAACATTGCCTGAACCAAAGAGACCTGAGGATGCGACAAAGAAAGATGATCCGCTGTTCTGTCCATTTCACCGTGCGCTGGGGCACGCAATTGAGGACTGTTATGTCTTCAAAGATATCATGGAAGGAATGGTTAAAAAGGGTGAGCTGCAGCTGGGAGATTATCAGGTAAAGCCGCCTCATCCACATGAGCCTCCGCCCTAGAAAATGGCCGCCAATATGATCTCAGTTTACCAGCAGCTGCCTAAGGAAGCCGTTGAAGAATGTACCAGGCATACCTATGAAGCTTGTTTCCTCACCCCACTTAAGGATCAAGAGGGATGGCAGACGAAACCAATAAAGAATAGAAGGAAAACTCCCGCAGCCAGCACCAGCGGGGTGATTATTCGAGGTGTCACACCAAGGCCTGAACTGCCTCCAGTAAAGCCAGTATAGCGCACAGCTGAGACCGGGCCAGTCTTTCGGATCCCTACTCACAACCGGAGGAGACAAACTCCCCTACCCGCACATAAAGAAGTAAGTCCTGCAGCCAGGCGTCTACAGCAGTATATCAATGAGCTCGATGAATATGAGCAGAAAAAGCCCAAACACCTGCTGGTAAAAGACTGTATACTCTGGGAGCAGCTCGAAGAATTGAAAATTGAAGAGCTGCCAGAGGCAGAACAAAGAAAAGATGAGACTGAGCCCTTCTGGGGGCAGGAGCTGTCAAAGCCAAATTCCCAGAAGAAGAAGAGACGGCCCAAGTCCAAAAAGGGAAAGAAAGTCACGACTGTATAGTGTAACACTCTGTCAGTGCTCTTTTCCTTGCCCGGGGAGGATGATGAGGCTGAAGCATCAAATGCCCCGCTAGAAGCCAACCATGCTGAGGCCTCTACCTCAGCCCATGCAACACGTTCTGGGAAAAGATGGGGACGCCCACCACCAGCTAATCATAATATTATATTCAGAGGGGAGCAACCCTATCAGATCCCAGAACCAGAGGTACGAGGTGTCCAGGTTCCTCCCCCTGCCAGCTTGTACCAAGAGAAAGAAGAAGCTCCTTCATTCCTGGAATTCTTGTCCAGTTTGGAGAATGAGCAATTGGCTCACACTGCTCCAGCTAAAAGCAATAAATGCCAGCAGACTGCAGTTAGGAAGCAGAAGCAGCATGAAGAAAATGAAGGAAGTGACCCTCTAGCAAAGCCAGGGGCTGTTGCTACAGAAGAAGCCTCCCGGGAAACAGAGGAAGAGAATGAAACTGGGACTGGGCAGCAAAGGCCACAGGCACCACATGAACCTCCAAGACCCCGATGGGCAGAAGAAATGAGACTGTCTAATGTCCGGGGAGGCAGTCGAATCATGAAGATGCTGAAGAAGCTCCCTACCAGGTTCTCCATCTGGGAAATCCTCTCTCTGAGTGAGGAGGCTCGCCAAGCAATTGTTGATGCCTTGCAGTCGCCGGCACAATATGAAGCACTCTTGACAGAAGTGAATTCCGAGCCGTCAGTTACATTCACAGAGGATGACATGCTGATTCCAAATTTCGGCCATAACAGACCGCTGTATATGAGGGGCTCCCTGAACTGTCAGCCACTGAACAGGATACTGATAGATCTCGGGGCTGCCGTGAACATTCTCCCATACCGCATCTATCAGAAATATTACTTTGATCTGCAGCTTACCAAGGTCAGAGATATGAAGATTGCAGGGTTCAACCAAAAATGTGAAACACCTCTTGGGGTGGCTGATTTCAACCTCACATTGGGCGACCTCACTACCGTGGTACGATTTTATGTGATCGATTCCAACACCACGTATAAGGCCCTGCTGGGGAGACCGTGGCTGCATGAATATCAGATAGTGCCATCCACGTTACATCAGTGCATCAAATACTGCCATGAAGGAAAAGAAGAAAGGGTGTTTGCAGATCTGCATCCCTTCGAAGTATTCGAGTGTCATATGCTCGATGCATCCTACTACACCGAGGTGTCACAGAAGGGTGAAAAGAAAGAGGCTATGGCCAGCCAGAAGAAGCCGGCGACGAAGGCAAGAAATTGGTCTCCACCGCCACCAAAGGGCTATATTAAAAAGCATGAGGTAGCTCACATCTCTTATGCCGGTGACTTTGCTCGGATCACCCCTCCTAGCATTCACCCGGATGATATCAATGAAGAAATGAAGGAAAAGTACACACAAGTGGAGGTGCCGCAGGGTTTATTTAAACCCATCATCAGCCTTGAGTACCAGACGGTGCTACCACTGAAGACTATGGAAGTCCCTCGCTTCTGCGAGCCTCCTACCATATTCTACACTGGGGAGTCAGTCGAGGAAGATGATCAAGACTGCATGGTCCCTGAAGAGGCTACAAACTAGATGGTGCCGATTACGGGCTTGGACTATACTACCCGACGGGTCTCGCAGATGTTCTCTAAGATGCAGATGCCATTGCTACAACCTGTTGCCCAAAAGAAGGCGTTCCAAGAGCTATGGGATCCGCCCCGGGATAATAAAGAACTGAGGAAGATCACTCAGCACCCGTGATTGGGTTATACCCTTCAAGAATACTATGAAGCTGAGGTGGACGTCATCTCTGTCTCCTACCAGCATGAAGACCCTCCCGAGGTAGGATATGACAAGTACCCCTCAGAAGATGAAGAAATCATTTATCAATCCATAATGAACAATGAAGCCCCAGACAGTCAGCCGGAGACGGGGACGTCTGATGAAGCAAAGAAAGATTGGTGCTGGGAAGACCTACCTTGCAAAGAAGATCTGTTCCATGCTGAAGCAAAGTTTGACACGGGAATCACGGATGAAGACAAAGCAGCCAAAGAGCTGAGGGAATGCCTAGAGTTTGAGCACATCCTAGAAGAAGTCCGGGCTCTGCAGAATGATGATCTCTCAAGGGAGTCTGCATCAGAAGAGCCTCTAAGGGCGGAAGACTCCGTCTTCGAGTTTCCTGCTAATCCGGTTACATCCTCAGGGCATACTGAACAAAATACAGTAATATTGGCCGTATATGATGAGCCAGCAACCGCTGATGACCAGTATGATGAAACATAAAATCATGAAACTGAGGAAGATTATATCCCGAGAGGCTTCATTGATTTGCAAGAAGCCCCGCCCGAGGTCGAAGACGGAGGTCAGGCCACCGTCGATGAGCTTGTAGAAATAAATCTGGGAACCGCAGATGAGCCAAGGCCGACATTCCTCAGTGCACTGCTGGAGCCAGCTACCAGGGAACAGTATATACAGTTTTTGAAGGAATTCCGAGACTGCTTTGCATGGATATATGATGAAATGTCGGGACTGAGTTCTGATGTGGCACAGCACCGATTGGCAATAAACCCAGAGGCTAGCCCTGTAAAGCAGCCTTCCAGGAGAATGCGTCCTGAACTAATAAATCAGATTAACAAAGAGGTTGACAAGCTGATTGATGTAGGCTTTGTCGAAGAAAACCAATATACTACATGGCTGGCCAATATAGTGCCCTAAAGAAGAAGAATGGGCAGATCAGAATATGTGTTGATTTCCGGGACCTTAATAAGGCTTGCCCGAAAGATGATTTCTCGGTGCCAATCACTGAGGTGATGATCGATGCAACTACTGGCCATGAGGCCCTATCATTTATGGATGGGTCATCCGGATACAACCAGATCTGGATTGCTGAAGAAGACAGACTGCACACTGCATTCCACACTTCGAAGGGGATATTTCACTACAAAAGGATGCCGTTCGGCCACAAGAATGCCGGTGCTACCTACGAAAGAGCCATGACAAAGATCTTTGATGATTTGCTCTTCAAGAAAGTAGAGTGCTACATTGATGATTTGGTAGTAAAAACTAAAAGAAGAGAAGACCATTTGCAAGACCTGAGGGTAGTATTCCAGAGGCTGCGCAAATATGAACTCAAGATGAATCCCATGAAATGCTCCTTCGGCGTGTCCAGTGGAAAATTCCTCGGGTTTATTGTCCGTCATAGGGGCATTGAAATTGACCCATCCAAGATTAAGGCTATCCAGGAGCTCCCTCCGCCAAGGAATCTGCACGAGTTGAGATCCCTGCAAGGGCGTCTGGCCTACATCCGACGATTTATATCAAATCTATCGGGAAGATGCCACCCCTTTCACAAGCTCATGATGAAAGATGTGCCGTTCCTCTGGGACGATGGCTGTCAGGAAGCCTTTGAGAAGCTGAAAGAATACCTCAAGACCCCTCCGGTGCTGGGGGCACCCATTAAGGGAAGGCCCTTGATACTGTATATCGCAGCCACATACTATTCCCTGGGGGCAATGCTGGCACAGATAAATGAAGAAGGCAAAGAACAAGCCTTATACTATCTGAGCAGGAGGCTGATTAGAACTGAAGAAAGCTACAGCTACATAGAGAAGACCTGCTTGGCACTAGTCTTTGCTGTCAAAAAGCTCCGACACTATATGTTGTCACATGAAGTCAGATTGATATCTGCAGCAGACCCGCTCAAATACATATTGACTCAGCCAGTACTGAAGGGCCGGTTGGGCAAATGGGCAGTATTTCTGATGAAATTCGATATTACCTATACACCTGAGAGGGCGATAAAAGGACAGGCCGTGGCTGATTTCTTCGCAGAACATCCTGTGCCAGAAAATGATATGCTAGGGACTGAATTACCCGATGATGAGACGCTCGAAGCCTGCCAGGCTCAGTCAGCTGTGTGGCAGTTATTCTTTGATGGAGCATCTAGAACAGAGACAGACTCCGATGGAAAGACCAGAATACGGGCCGGAGCTGGTATTGTGCTGAGATCACCGGAAGGGGAGGTGGTGCATACCTCCTGTTCTATAAACAAGCCCTGCACCAATAATGAGGCCGAGTAGGAAGCTCTGATAATCGGGCTATATGTCAGCCTCAACATGGGTATCCAAATGCTTCAAGTATTCGGGGATTCAATGCTGATAATAAAACAGATCCAAGGGGAGTTCGAAGTGCGGAAGCCAGAACTGAATCCCTACCATCAAGAAGCTATGCGCCTCATGACGAAGTTCTACCATATTAAGCTCAAGCATGTGGGCCGTGGACACAATGCCCAGGCTGACGCACTGGCAAAGCTGGCCAACTCACTAGCAGTTCCGCCAAATAAGACACTGAACATTGTCGTTATGAACCGGCGGCAAGTCCCCAGTATGCTAGAAGGGTGCCCCGAAGAAAATGAAGTTGCCACCATCAACACAGAGCAAGCGCCTGATTGGAGACAGCACTTGCTACAGTGGTTCCTGCACCAACAGCTACCGCAGAAAAGAGAAGAGAAGATGAAACTTCTGAGAATCAAAGATTCTTATGAATTCAGAAATGGGACTCTGTTCCGAATAATGGCAGATGCGCGCAAGAAGATTCTACTCCGCTGTCTGTCCACTGAGGAAGCCTGGCAAGCGATGAAAGAGATACATGCTGGGACAGTAGGTGCCCACCAGGCTGGTCCCAAGATGAAGATAGAAATCAAGAAGCTGGGCTACTATTGGCCCACCATGTTTGAAGACTGCTGTAAATTTGCAAAGTCATGCCAGAAATGTCAAGAGCATGCTACTGTGCCTAGAAGGCCTCCTACAACTCTGCACCCTACAGTTCCCAGCTGGCCATTTGCACAATGGGGAACTGATGTAGTCGGGCCACTGCCGACTTCCTCGGCCGGACATAAGTACATACTGGCCATAACAGATTACTTCTCCAGATGGGCGGAGGCTATAGCATTAAGAGAGGTGACTGGTGAACTAGTCGCCAGATTCATCAAGCAGAACATTATCTTCTGGTTCGGGATCCCCAGCCGAATAATATCTGACAATGGAAGTCATTTCAGAAATCAGAAGGTCTATCAGCTTGCTGAGAAGTATAAGATCGAATGGAGAACCTCCACTCCTTACAATCCACAGGCAAACGGATTGGCAGAAGCTTTTAACAAGACTCTCTGTACCTTGCTGGCCAAGGTCGTCGGTTCCAATAAGAAGGACTGGGAAGAGAAAATGTATGAAGCTCTGTGGGCATACCGCACCGTCTTCAAGACACCTACAGGGTGCTCACCATACTCATTGGTATACGGCTCAGAGGCAGCGGTTCCGCTAGAGCTGGAAGTCCCGTCACTCAGAGTGGCAGTCCAATATGGCCTGGCCCGTGGCGAACAGACCAATGCAGAAAGAAGACTAGAAGAACTGGCTGAATTGGAAGGGAAGCGCCTCCAAGCTCATAAGAATATCCAAATGTATCAGGCCCGCATGGCCACTGCATTCAACAAACTCGTAAACGGACGAGAATTTAAGAAAGGTGACCTCGTCATGGTCAAGAAAAAAGAAGTCATGGCGTCCAACCCAAAAGGAAAGCTAAATGCTAATTGGGAGGGCCCTTATGTGATACAGAGGGTCTACGAAGGAGGGGCCTACATGGTTGTTAACCATCGAGGGGAAATCCGATCCTCGCCACTCAACGGTAGACACCTAAAGCTGTATCATGCTGCACAACCAACATTCCCCGAGTGATCGGACAAAGGCTACCCTTTCTTGGTCTAGCGGCACACCGCCCTGGCCAAGCTACCTTTTTCTTGGTTTAACGCACTCCGCCCTAACCGAGCTACTCTTCCTTGGTTTAGCGGCACTCCGCCCTAACCGAGCTACCCTCTTTTCTTGGTCTAGCGGCACACCGCCCTGGCCAAGCTACCTTTTTCTTGGTTTAAATGGCATTCCGCCCTGGCCAAGCTACCTTTTTCTTGGTTTAGCGGCACTCCGCCCTAACCGAGCTACCCTCTTTTCTTGGTCTAGCGGCACACCGCCCTGGCCAAGCTACCTTTTTCTTGGTTTAACGGCACTCCGCCCTAGCCGAGCTACCCTTCCTTGATCTAGCGGCACTCAACCCTAGCCAAGTCACCCCTTATCGTGATATAATAACATTCTGACCTGTCACTCTCTAAAAGAAAAAAAGAGAGAGAAGAAAAGAATAAAGAAAAAAGGGAAGAAGAAAAAGAAGAGACAAAATGTGGTTAAAAATAGAGATACCCCGCCAGGCTTGTTCAGGCGTTCTGGACAAGGGCAAAAATGGCCAAAACCCAGCTGTGGTGAAAACCCGAAAGGGCACTGCAGGCAAAATCGGGTACCCCGCCACGTGAAAACCCGAAAGGGCGCGTGGGCAAAAGCAAGAGGGGGCTGGCTCCGGTGAAAACCCGAAAGGGCACTTGGGTCAGTAATGTGGTAACCCCGAAGAAAGCCTCGTCTCCCACCATAAACTCCTCATCGATCGGCCGGCACCTTGTCCGATCAATGATTAAACCCACTCAGTATAGACCCTACGTCTATCCTGATGAGACCCTCATTCACCCTATCCAAAGTCCCAGCATGGCGAAATTCACCGCTGATCTACCGGCACCCCGCCCGATCAATGATAAGACATGCCCAGTTTAGACCTTACGTCTATCCTGATGAAACCTATGAATTCCTTTGCATTGGTATAAACCCAATACCGATGATGAAACCCACCTTTCGTCGACGGGCTCGCCGCCCGATCGGCAAAGAAATCGGTCCGGTTTAGACCTTACGTCTGTTCCGACTAGATCTGCATATCTCTTTACGTCCCGCCGTGATGAAACCTGCTGCTGGTTGATTGGCACACTGCCCGACCAGCGATGAAACCTGTCCGGGCTAGACCCTACGTCTATCCCGATGAAACCTATGAAATCCTTGCATTGGTATAAACCCAATACCGATGATGAAATTCACTGCCGATCGACTGGCACACTGCTCGATCAGCGATGAAGCCTGTCCGGGCTAGACCCTACGTCTATCCCGATGAAACCTATGAAATCCTTGCATTGGTATAAACCCAATACCAATGATGAAACTCGCTGCCGATCGACTGGCACACTGCCCGATCAGCGATGAAGCCTGTCCGGGCTAGACCCTACGTCTATCCCGATGAAACCTATGAAATCCTTGCATTGGTATAAACCCAATACCGATGATGAAACTCGCTGCCGATCGACTGGCACATTGCCCGATCAGCGATGAAGCCTGTCTGGGCTAGACCCTACGTCTATCCCGATGAAACCTATGAAATCCTTGCATTGATATAAACCCAATACCGATGATGAAACTCGCTGCCGATCGACTGGTACACTGCCCGATCAGCGATGAAGCCTGTCCGGGCTAGACCCTACGTCTATCCCGATGAAACCTATGAAATCCTTGCATTGGTATAAACCCAATACCGATGATGAAATTCGCTGCCGATCGACTGGCACACTACCCGATCAGCGATGAAACTTATCCGGGCTAGACCCTACGTCTATCCCGATGAAACCTATGAAATCCTTGCATTGATATGAAACCAATACCAATGATGAAACCTGCTATCGGTCGGCTGGCGCGCTGCCTGATCGACGCTAAAATCCATCCAGGGTGGACCTTCCGTCCGCTCTGGCATAGCACAACACCGCTCTTTGAATCTATTCAGACCCTCCGTCTGGATAGATCATGAAACTCTATTCCCTTGCGTTAATGTTAAACCCCACATTAACGATGAAACTCATGTTCTCAGAAAGCGGCCTCGTGCCCGAGCTGCTACTTATATCCTCTAAATCGATTCAGACTTTTCGTCTGGATAGGATGAAAGTTCTGGTCTCAGAAAAGACAATGAAAAAGAAAAGAGAAAGAAAACGACAAAAAAATAAATACAAAAAAAAATGGGATTGAAAATAGAGATACCCCGCCAGACTTGTTCAGGCATTCTGGACAAGGGCAAAAAGGGCTAAAACCCAGCTGTGGTGAAAACCCGAAAGGGCACTGCAGGCAAAATCGGGTACCCCGCCACGTGAAAATCCGAAAGGACGCGTGGGCAAAAGCAAGAGGGGGCCGGCTCCGGCGAAAACCCAAAAGGGTGCTTGGGTCGGTAATGTGGTAATTCAGAAGTTCCATGCCAACTGGCACGTTGCCTTCACCTACCCTTCGCTGACGAGGCCTTCTGTCGATCATCTGGCTCTATGCCCCACCGATGATAAAGCCTTGCCGGGGTAGATCTTACGTCTACCCTGATGAAATCTACATACCCTCCTTTCACATATCCCACCAACAATAGAATCGGTCATTATTCCGATGAAGCCTGGCCAGTTCAGACCTTACGTCTGTCCTGATCAAACTCCTAAACCATCCTTTGACCGATCGGCTCCTTGCCCGGTCAACAATAAAACCCTACTAGGATAGACCCTACGCCTATCCCGATGAAACCTACGTATTTCTTGGCAAAGTCCCACCCGCAATAGAACCTGTTGGAATAGACCTTACGTCTATCCTGATGAAACTTGTGAAATTCCTTTGCATCGATATAAACCCAATATCGATGATGAAACCAGCTATTGATCGACCGGCACCTTGCCCGATCAATGATGAAACCATGTCCAGTTTAGACCTTACGTCTATCCTGATGAAATTTATGAAATTCCTTTGCATCGATATGAACCCAATATCGATGATGAAACCAGCTATTGATCGACCGGCACCTTGCCCGATCAATGATGAAACCCTATCCAGTTTAGACCTTACGTCTATTGATGCGGGACAAGACACGGACACGACAAGCTCGCGATCGTCCCTTAACGAGGGAAGCGTCGGACGTGCGTGGTTGAGAAACCGGCAAGAGCTAGGGTGGTCGGCTCGTACTTTCGTGCCCAGATCGGGTCACGGGACGGCTTCACTCTCTCTCGCAGCAGCGGTGATATGAAAATATATCGAGCTAGTTATCCCTACACATGCTCTCTAGCAGTGGCATAAACAAGCATATATGAAATAAGCGAAATGCCAAGTGTAGGAGCGAGGACGATACCTCCACGCGCTCGGGGTGGGGAAGACGGACCCGGCCGAAGTCGTACTCCCGGAACAATTATACACGGATATTACAGAAATGCAACTCGCTGCCCACTCCACGCAGGGAGGTAAAGGGCTACACAATGGGGTCCGGGAGGACCAAATTCGGGTTGACGGGTGGCTTCTCGCGTTGATTCGGCAACACCCGAACACGTGACGGTGGGGCCCACGTGCTGTCCGGAGGGGCCGTGTGGGACCCGGTTGCACCGCTGTAGTGATGGATGCCCAAAGGGTCTCTCCTTGGGATGGCGGCATGCTGGTTCGCCAGCTGGAGGCCCGGCGGCTCTGTTCGGCACCGGTCGGAAAACCCGATCGGAAATCTGCCGGTTCTGTATTTCGGCGCGCGCTCCGGCGAGAATGGGCGCTGCGATCAGCCCCGATGTCGGATCGACACGAGACTGGCGCCGTTGGAAAGCTAGCTTGAAGCTATTCAACCTAGGCCCAAAGATCTAGCCTAGATTTACTCGGATCTTGACTTATGGAATTTTCAATCTCCTGTTGTATAGTAACCGAAGACTCAGACCTGCAGAGAACTTGACTATGGATTGCCTTTGACCGCGAGGTAGACGTCCGAATCTGGGGTTGTGTCTTTAGAGAAGTTGTTGTAAATGGAGTTGGGAAGACAGCCAAATTAGTTTGGACACGTTTGGATGTGTTTGTGATTTTCTGTGATTTGTTTACTGGACAAAGGTCAGATCTGGGATCTGACTGAAAGTACTGTAGCTCCGGTAGAAGATGAATTATTAAAAATAGGTAGAAGGATGATAAAAATTTAAGAAACATTCTGGTGGTAGGGGATGATGGACAGAACACCTAGTTAAATTGGGAGGTCTAACATAAATCAAAAGGGTGGTCGAAGGTGGATAAATCAGGGCTACTGTCACTGTAGACAGTGACAGAATAGATCTGAGATAAGGGGTTGAACGAAATGGTACAAATATGAAACGGTGGCTTTTGAACCTGGATTTGTTTGTGGAGAATGGGATAGAAGATAGGAACCAACCCTCAAAATTTTAAATCTATCTGAGCTTGTGGCTGGCTTCAGGAATTCACGAACTGCACCTCTATCCAACAGGACAGAAAACCGAAGACGATCCCGTGGCGGCTCGAAGGCGGCACGAACGGCGGCGGCGGCGGCACAAACGATCACCGGAGGTTGAGAGGGGATGATAGAAGGGGGATACACTCTAGATCTGGGGTTGGGGAAGAGGAAACCAGGGGGAGAGAGGAAGGGGGCGCACCAAGCTCCAAGAACACTCACAAATTTTCTGATTTTTCATTGATTTTCTCATGAAAATACAACATTATATATGACTTACATCAAATGCAATGTGGACCCTTAGATCTAGGGAAGAGGATTGAAGGGCTGGGATTGCTTGCCACAAACACACAAAAAAAAACATTAAATATTAAAGGGGGGGCGGCCTATTGACTAGCTTAATGGGTGAATGGAATTTTAACTTGGTAGGTGGCCTACCTTGGACAAAATGAGCCACTTGTCTACCATGTGGCATATGACTAGTCCACTCATCTAGAAGGCCACCTAGGCTGGTTGACCAGCCCCACATGGTCTAGGTAGACCAATGGGAAAGGGGTGAGGGCCCCCTGGCTTGGGCCTACTGGAATTTTACATATAAACCCACTAAGACTTACAATTGCGTACCCATATAACACAAGGGTATACATACAAATATGAAAGGACGTAAATGCAAACATAATGTAAGCGGGCTGTCGTTGATGTCCCCATCAATTCTCCCCGGGTGGGAGGAACTCGACCCCGTCGAGTAAGGGTATGGCTGCTCCGGTACTCCGACGGATCTGTCACCGTGCCAAGTAGCGCGGGTATGCTCCACTCCAAGCGATCGTCACCTGCTCATTCCATATATACTCGATATGCGAACTGCTATGGGCTAAAGGTGGTCACTCCGAAGGGGCACTCTCAAAAGGAAAGGAAGCGGCTCGAAGACTTACTAGGAATCACCGCTGAGTCCCTATAGGTGACTGATCCGGGTATAGATGTAGAACCGGTCCCATACTCATCGGGTGAGTCCAATCACCTCTTACTCATAAGAGAACGACAACGAGCTTACACACGACACATGCAGACTCACCATGCACTAACACACGTATGCAAACCACACAAACAATCGACTCAAAACACACCACACAAACAAACCACACAAGGAAAACACACCGACTCATGCACGACTCTAGACGAAGGTGGTAGCATCAAGCCCACTAGGTGGCTGCATCCTGAGCGGCGGGAGAGCTCTCCCACTCTTCCCCTCCCAAGACATAGTACTCCTCGGCTAGTGCCTCATCGGCCTCGTAATCAACACACTCAGGCTCGGGAGGTACGGATCCTCCAACACCTAAGGCTAGGGTGGCGCGAGCGGGACACTCGCTGGCAATGTGGCCAAATCCATGACAGTGGAAACACTGCACTCGCGATCGACTACTCTCCCTGAAAAGAGGGGCCTTACCCTTATCATCCCGTCGGGTAGGAGGTGTAGGCAGCAATGGGGGAAGTGTAGGTGCCCTGGACAATAGTGGAGGGGGTGCCGGTGCCAGAGGACGGGCTATAGGAGCTGGGGGACGGGCAACGGGTGCCGGTGGATGGGGTGGAGGTAGATCCCGTGGTGGGGGAGGTTGCGGTCTAGGAGCAAAGTGCTCCTGACGAGCGGGCTCCTGTGGACGAGTCATGGGTCCCCTCGGGTATGAACCTAATGAGCCACGGGAATCACTACGGGGAGGAGCGGGGCTCCACCGGGGAATAGACTCGAACTCACCCTCGAATTGCTCCATCTCGAGAGAAACTTGATAAGCATCCTCTAGCTTGTCCACCTTGCGGCGGAGAAGCTCATACCGTAGGTGTGGGCGTAGGCCACGCCGGAACCGTGAGACGGTAAGGGAATCCTCCTCCGTGGCATCACATCGTAAGTAGTATTCATCAAATTCGACGATGTAATCAGAGACGGACCGGTCTCCTTGGGTGAGACTTTGCCACCTCTCTATAAGACGCTGGCGGTAGGAGGTAGGGAGGTACTTCTTCCTAAGCTTCTCCCTCATATCGGTCCATGTATCGATCAGGGGTTCTTGACGATGAAATAATATGTTCTCCATGTTTCTCCAATAGGTTTGGGCTTGGCCTAAAAGTTTCATCCTGGAATACTTGACTTTTCGTTGGTCCGACATCTCGAACCACTCAAAATATCGGTCCATACCAGCCTCCCAATCAAGGTAGACCTTCGGGTCTAAGGACCCGTCAAAGGTGGGAGGGTCGGCCTGAACGGTCCGAATGGCCCGTTCATCCATATCTTGGTCGTGGGTACGCCGTGTATGGCGATAATCACGACCATGTCCCCGATGCTCATTATCGGACTCGTAGTCATGCACCTCGGGGACTTCGTGCCTCCTAGTAGCTACGCCTTGAACCCTTGGAGTCGCGGGTTGATGAACCGGCTCCGGTTGACCTTGTGTAGGTGGGGCGGGTGCCTGGACTGGGACAATCGGGTGTGTCTCGGCTGGTCCTTTCTCTAGTGCGATGACTCTCCCGACCAATCCTTGAACGGACTGGTTCGACCCAGCGGCCCTATCCTCTACAACTTTCATCCTCTCTTCTAGGCGGGTGCCTAGGCCATTCACTCGGGTACTCGCTTCTTCCATCCTATCCACTCGAGTGCTTAACTCATCCATGCGCTCACTCAACCCATCCATTTTTCCCATAAGTGTTCGGAACATAGTGGCCACCTCATCGGAACTATGGACTCGGGATTCCGCCATTGGTGGTGGTGGGGGTGAGTATTGAGTACCTCGACGAGTGGGCATGCAAACACACCGACTAGACGACGCCGACTAAAGCAAACACACACTAATATGATGCACCTAGACGTAACCAAAACTCGACACGTGGCGGAGTTAATCGATCCGAAGATCACTCGCGCAAGTGTGCGGTCTTCCCGATAGGCGTAGCCTAACATTCGGACAACACCTTTTGATATACCGAGTAAAGGGATGCAAATGCGAAAAGACACTTTTTTTTGTTTGTTTTAAAACAATGATGACCCTAAACACGACTTAGACCGACTAATGACGAGACGTAAATGACACTTTTTTTTTGTGACACCCTAGACTCAAACTCGCTCTGATACCAAATTGATGCGGGACAAGACACGGACACGACAAGCTCGCGATCGTCCCTTAACGAGGGAAGCGTCGGACGTGCGCGGTTAAGAAATCGGCAAGAGCTAGGGTGGTCGGCTCGCACTTTCGTGCCCGGATCGGGTCACGGGACGGCTTCACTCTCTCTCGCAGCAGCGGTGATATGAAAATATATCGAGCTAGATATCCCTACACATGCTCTCTAGTAGCGGCATAAACAAGCATATATGAAATAAGCGAAATGCCAAGTGTAGGAGCGAAGACGATACCTCCACGCGCTCGGCGTGGGGTAGACGGACCCGGCCGAAGTCGTACTCCCGGAACAATTATACACGGATAT
Organism: Amorphophallus konjac; assembly: GCA_022559845.1. Classification (NCBI taxonomy): domain Eukaryota; kingdom Viridiplantae; phylum Streptophyta; class Magnoliopsida; order Alismatales; family Araceae; genus Amorphophallus; species Amorphophallus konjac. The sequence goes on from JAHNEJ010000381.1 coordinate 45,024, forward strand.
TACAGAAATGCAACTCGCTGCCCACTCCACGCAGGGAGGTAAAGGGCTACACAATGGGGTCCGGGAGGACCGAATTCGGGTTGACGGGCGGCTTCTCGCGTTGATTCGGCAACACCCGAACACGTGACGGTGGGGCCCACGTGCTGTCCGGAGGGGCCGTGTGGGACCCGGTGGCACCGCTGTAGTGGTGGATGCCCGGAGGGTCGCTCCTTGGGATGGCGGCACGCTGGTTCGCCGGCCGGAGGCCCGGCGGCTCCGTTCGGCACCGGTCGGAAAACCCGATCGGAAATCTGCCGGTTCTGTATTTTGGCGCGCGCTCCGGCGAGAATGGGCGCTGCGATCAGCCCCGATGTCGGATCGACACGAGACTAGCGCCGTTGGAAAGCTAGCTTGAAGCTCTTCAACCTAGGCCCAAAGATCTGGCCTGGATCTCCTCGGATCTTGACTTATGGAATTTTTAATCTTCTGTTGTACAGTAACCGAAGACTCAGACCTGCAGAGAACTTGACTATGGATTGCCTTTGACCGTGAGGTAGACGTCCGAATCTGGGATTGTGTTCTTCAGAGAAGTTGTTGGACATGGAGTTGGGAAGACAGAAAAAGTGGTTTGGACACGTTTAGATGTGTCTATGATTTTCTGTGATTTGTTTATTGGACGAAGGTCGGATCTGGGATCTGACTGAAAGTACTGTAGCTCCGGTAGAACATGAATTATTAAAAATAGGTAGAAGGATGATAAAAATTTAAGAAAACTTGTGGTGGTAGGGGACGATGGACAGAACACCCAGTTAAATTGGGAGGTCTAACATAAATCAAAAGGGTGGTCGAAGGTGGAGAACTCAGGGCTACTATCACTGTAGACAGTGACAGAACAGATCTGAGATAGAGGGTTGAACGAAATGGTAAAAATATGAAACGGTGGCTTTTGAACCTGGATTTGTTTGTGGAGAATGGGATAGAAGATAGGAACTAACCCTCAAAATTTCAAATCTATCTGAGCTCGTGGCTGGCTTCAGGAATTCACGAACTGCACCTCTATCCAGCAGGACAGAAAACCGAAGACGATCCCGTGGCGGTTCGAAGGCGGCACGAACGGCGGCGGCGGCGGCACAAACGATCACTGGAGGTTGAGAGGGGATGATAGAAGAAGAATACACTCTAGATCTGGGGTTGGGGAAGAGGAAACCCCCTAGGAGAGAGGAAGGGGGCGCATCAAGCTCCAAGAACACTCACAAATTTTCTAATTTTTCATTAATTTTCTCATGAAAATACAACATTATATATGACTTACATCAAATGCAATGTGGACCCTTAGATCTAGGGAAGAGGATTGAAGGGCTGGGATTGCATGCCACAAACACACACAAAAAAAACATTAAATATTAAAGGGGGGGGGGGCGGCCTATTGACTAGCTTAATGGGTGAATGGAATTTTGACTTGGTAGGTGGCCTACCTTGGACAAAATGAGCCACTTGTCTACCATGTGGCATATGACTAGTCCACTCATCTAGAAGGCCACCTAGGCTGGTTGACCAGCCCCACATGGTCTAGGTGGACCAATGGGAAAGGGGTGAGGGCCCCCTGGCTTGGGCCTACTGGAATTTTACATATAAACCCACTAAGACTTACAATTGCGTACCCATATAACACAAGGGTATACATACAAATATGAAAGGACGTAAATGCAAACATAATGTGAGCGGGCTGTCGTTGATGTCCCCATCATCTATCCTGATGAAACTTATGAAATCCCTTTGCATCGATATAAATCCCATATCGATGATGAAACCAACCATTGGTCGATCGGTGCATTGCTCGATCAATGATGAAAACTTGTCCAGTTCAGATTTTGCGTCTGTCCGGATGAAAACAACATACCCTTTTCACGTCCCACTTGTGATCAAGTCTACCCAGTTTAGACCTTACGTCTATCCTGATGAAACTTATGAAATTCCTTTGCGTCGATATAAACCCAATATCGACGATAAAATCCGTCACTGGTCGTTTGATACATTGCCCCGACCAGCTTTGAAACCTGTCCGAGGTGAACCATCCGTTTGTCGCAAACGATGTTCTAAACCTCTTTTATTCAGCTACCCCCAGGATTGGGTTTAGGCACCCTCCGGATACCGTCGCACTGTGGAGCGAGTTCCCCATCCTTTCTCTGAAAGGGTGGACGCTCTCCTGCTAGGTACGGGCTATTCCCATAGGGACCGCTGAAACCGCTGCCAAATCGTCGTATATTGACGGTGCGATAAGTTAAGAACAAACCACATATGAGACTGGTATAAAGATTCCTTTTCATTGAATAAAAAAGGGGAATACAAAAAGGGCCCCTGAGGGGGAATTGTATTACAAAAAGGGGGAAACAGATATTCACGGGTGCCAGAATATGTCTTCGAAGGCCAGAAGCCCTACATACGGGGCAGCCCCCAGCTCATGAAGTCGAGCCTCCTCCTCCTGCAGTCGAACAGACTCGTCCCGAAAGGATGCCACCTGCCCCTCCAATAGAGCTGCTTCTTCCTCGAGCTGCGGCCGGGAAGTTGTTATCTGCGGCAGCTCAGCTCGGAGACCAGACAGTTCAGCCTCCAGAATGGTTATTCGGCCGCGCACGAACTGCTCCCGCTGTGCCAGAGACTGCAGTTGGCACTGTCGCTCCTGAAGAATAAAGTTCATTTTTTCTAGCTCAGATTTGCACTCCATCCTTTGCAACTTCAAAGCCGCCAGTCTGTCAGACATAATGTGTGCCAAGAAATCCCGGCGATGTACAAATTTCAACAACAACAGAACCCGCTGGGTCCATATTTCTAGAGGACAACCCATTGCCTGTAAACTGGCGGTGAAACGCTCAGCTATCTCCTTCAACTGCGGATAAGTTAGTCCAGGCTGGGATTCCACTAGCTGGCGCAACATGTCCAGATGTTGCCAGACAAAACTCTCAGGTGAAGCAAAGCCAGGCAAGGGAAGTGGAGCCACTTCAAAAGTTACTTCACTGTCAATGTCTGCCCATAGGGTGATATCTGGCTGAGAAGAAGAAGACGGGAGGTCTGCCGAAGGCGCCAACTGAGCTCTCTCCACAACCTCTGACGAAGTCGAGGGACCTTCCACCTCCATCTCCTCGAGGGTCACCGTTTGAATGCTCGCGGGGGTGACTCTAGTAAGTGCCAGAGTGATTGCTTCCTGGGTCTCTAATGCAATACCCGCACCTTCAACATCCTCTTCGCAGGGTACCTCCTCCTCAGATTTCGAAAGTATGGAGATAGATTTCGGGGCAGTTATAGACAATACTCCAGTTTCTGTAACGGCTACCTCTCCTTCTTCCACCCACGCTGCAACAGCCAGTTCCTTCAATGTCAAGGCTGCAGGGGTCACAGCCCGGAGAGGCAAGGGTTCACTCTCCATGATTGATGTTACGGGAATTGTCGATTCAGGCGCAATGGTCAGCACTGCGGCCGGTATAAAGGCGGAACCCCTAATTGGGTCCATCTCAACTCTGAAATCCAGGACCTTGATGAGAGCCGGGCTTTCCCCCGAAGTCCTCAAGTCCAACAATGCTAAGTCCGTAGAGGACTGCACCCTCACCGGCACAGGGCGGATTATCTCAGGAGCGCCTGCCCAGGCTACTGTCGAAGCAGGAACAATGGCCAAGGCGTCAGACAGAGTGGCTTCAAAGGCTGCAGTCATCACCGGGCTAGCGACAGGACATTCCTGTGAACAGATCAATACAGCATCAAGCAGCAGATAAAAAGGGGAAACAATGAGGAGAAGAAAAGAGACTCACTTCTAATATAATGTCAATGTCATCAAAGGAGTGCAGAGGAGGAGAAAGTCCCGCTGTTGAAGCAACAAAAGGAGGAGTTATATCTGCCTCGGTATCCAAACCGGCGAACTCTTCTTGTAATTCCTCCTCAGGAGATGGCACCAGCAACTTGGAGGGGGTGAATAATGGGACAATGGCGGTGCATGCAGATGGGGCCTCTGATTTGGAAACACCCTCCGTCTCGCTCTCGCTGAAACCTGCTTCTTCTCCATCTGCCTCAGAAGCGGTCGCGGAGCTACTTGAAGAGATTTCTACACTATCCACGGGCGGGACCGCCATTTCTAACGTCTGCCTGGAAGAAGACCGGGTAACTATACGCCTCACAGGGACGAGGCCCCGTTAAATCTGGGTCTTGTGACCCTCCTGTGGCTGAGTGATATCGCCAGCCTCTCCCGTAATTTCAGTCTCCTCCCCGGCCGTCACTGCAGGAAAAAGCTTGTGAGCAAGACAATGAAAGAACAATTGAAATGTACAAGAAAAGATGGGAAGTCACACTTACCCTCCGCCTCACTAGCCGGCGTGGGAGAAGGCAACCTGGTCTCCACCACAGAAGATGCCACAACTGGCTCTTGGGCTGTGCAAAAGGGAAGGGTCAGATTCGAGGACTTCTTTGAAATCCAACAAAAGAGGATGAAGAATGCAACTGCAGGCTATTGATGTTACCCTGAACCGATGTCTGAGCAGCCTCCCTTTGAGATTCGAACTCATCAAATGAGGGAATATCAGGGAGAGGGGTCCCAGTGTCCATCGCTACCGAAGTCGACTGCTGAGCATGAGTCTTCTTGGCCTTCCTGACTGCAGCCTTGACTGCAGAAACCTTTCTCTTCTTGCCAGGAGGCAGGGGAGTGGTAGTCGGTGCTACTGCAGGGACTTCAAAATAAGTAGGCTTCTCAGCCTGCGCAATGATCTTTCTGTATAGCCCCTATCGCTTTATATCCAGCCTGTCTGTTGAAGACGGCAGAAAAGCAATGAGGTCAGTGAATGCAGAGTTTAAATATTTAGCAGAAAGCAATACAGTCAGAAAAGAAAAGATCATACCTGCGGGGCCATCATAAAAGACAGAGAGCAGCCAGTACAGATAAGCTACCTCCTTGGAGCGGGAAGTAGCCTCCTTGATAAGCCAACAGACATCACCAAATATCTGGCATTTCTCCACTAAAGCTGCTAGATCACTATGACCACGTGGGTCAAGGCATCGAAATAAGTCGAGGTGGTCCATGCCCCAACCGTCGACATAATGAAAGGAGATGAACAATTGTTTATTCAAGATGCCAGCTAGCGGGCTTTCCGCAGATAGCCCATGTAAATTCAGTAGAATGAACAGCCAAGACGTTTGCTTGTAGTACGTCTGAGTCCTGTCCTCCCTACGCACAAACGTCCTATATGGATGAAATCTATCTGTCGGACCCCTCCAAGGGACTACTGCCGGGAGCGGCTCTTCGACAGGAAATGGGTATTGTTGCGCCTCCAAACGAGCGCCCCCTACACGGCACAGATGTTTCAAGCTCTGCATGAAAGTGTCCTCGTTGATAGCAGCAAAGACAGGAGCAGGCGGGTCGGAATTTTTATCCTTCAAAGCCTGACGCTGGGCCAGATAGTTCTCCGCCTCCCTCTAGTGCTGTGAATAAAGCCTTTTCAGGTGGGCCTCGGGGATGTCAAACACTGGCCCGGGCTGTTGTTTCAGAAAGGAACGCTCGGCCATGTCCCAGAATGCACCTCTACTATCCCTGTAAAAGCTGGTTTGAATGTTCCACCATTTGATGTATTCTGATGTTACACGGGGAACACGGTTGGAAACAGTGGGAACTCTGAAAACTGCACCATCCTGGCGATGATAGAAATCCCACCACAACCGGCCATCACCAACAATGGTGGACCCATGCTTGGCTCGGCTATCCAGGGGAAACTGAGCAACTGATGTAGGGATGTGCTGATCATAACCAAAATTTCACCCAAAGCGGAATGGATAGTATGGTTCCAGAAGAAGCAGGCCACCCTTTCTGAAAACTAAGACACTAGGCCGAATGGCCATGGCCCATCTGACCAGCTCCGGCTCCAGGATAGACCGAGCAGTATTAACCCCTGAGACAGGATGGACATAGGTCTCTATCTCTTCCATCTTGCATTCTCTTTGAGAATGAACCAAAGGAGCTGAACCTGCTGCCAAGCTCCAGAAATGAATGCTGCCAGGGGCATCCACCGGCACCTTTATCAGTCGGCCCCTTATTTTAAACAACTGGTCAGAGAAAGGACCAGGTTCAGCACTGACAAACTCAATCATTCTGGGCAATACTGTGTCTGCCTGCAAAGTTCTGGGAGCCAATTCAGGAAATAGACTGCAGACCCAGGCATTGAAGAAATGAAAAGGACCCACAGTCCTCAAAGAACGAGGAGTCCGATGCTTGTACAAATCTCCCAAAGATTTGTAGATTAAACACAAGGCCACTGGGCAAAGCGACAGCCTCATTCCCCAGGCCATCTGACAGGCTGGGTATATAGCTTCTGGCCAGATGATTGTCTCGTCCCCTTGAGGGAGAGCGAAAGTGCACAACCAGAATGTAAAGTAAGCCGCACAATGTGTGATAGGGTCCACCCCTGCTGGATTTGGACCACCTTTACCTACACGATGCAGTGAAGATGGCAACGCTGACTTATAGCGAGGAGCCCTTATCTGCTTGCTGGCCGTCGGACCCATGGAAGGGAAGTCTGCATATTTCAAGGGGCCGTCAAAGAAATACTGAATCCACTACCCTATCCGGACTCTCAGCTTGCTGCCTTTCTCTCGGGGATGATAGCCATTAGAGGACCCTCTACTGTACGCCAGACAGATGGAGCGATATGCCTTCATTAGATACCGGTATGAGAAGCCAAGGGAATACTTGCCTTCACCATCGGAACTATCCTTCTCAGAATCTGCCAAGCAGACTTCTTCATACGGCTCGCCATCAATAGGCAGTCCGGAAAGCTGTGATAGACTCCAGAGGTCAAGAGATAAAATATGTTGAATAAAGGGCAGAATACTTCAAACATTCCACAGCATAACCCTCGGGATATGGGATATCGAAATCTGGAAGCAAAGACACTGTGATATACCCCGGCTCTGATCAGCAGAGGGGCATATTCCTTCAGAACAAACTCAGTAAACTCCACTGCTCCTACTCGAAATAGGTGGGCGTCAGTGATCTTGGTATCTCCAAACCAACCAGCGGCCAAATGATACTTGAACTGAACGGCCGAACAATTCAGCACAAAAGGCTCTTCGCGGTACCCCCACTTTACTGGTGCCAGGAAGAGACCATAGCCGGGCTTCTCCCTATGAACTCGGCCACTGGCATTATCCCACCGAGCAGGTGTGAACTCCGAGGCCCGGGTCAGCATTTTCTTTTCCGACTCCAGCTCTGATATGCCAAGGACTGCATCCCAGTCACACTTCTCCCTGGGAAAATATATAGCCTTCCCACGATACACTGAATCTTTCAGGCTATCTCTCTCGACCAGAATTGTGGCTTCAACTGCACGAGCTATTCGATAGTCCCGCAATCCACCCACGGTGAAAGTCCGGATAAACGGCATCAAGTGCTTGTCCTTCGGGAAATCCGGACGATAATCAGTGCCCCGTCTGAAGCATGTTTCCATGACATTGGAGTATACCCGGGATGTTGACACCGTGTCGGTTTCAGAATCGGACGATTCATCAACGGAAGCAATTTTGTCATATCCGAAGTCTAGACTGTGCACATTCAGCTAGTTTACTATGGCCCGTGATATATCTGGCTGGGCTGACAAACTGGCCCCAACAGCTCCAGAGGATGTAGCAGCGGAGCCGGAAGCCATTGCAATATCTGCAGTCAGAAAAAGGAAATGTGAATTAAAAGTCCTAGAACAAGAGGAAGTCTTATAAAGATTGTGATATGAAGCCCAATAAAGAAAATTTTCAGCAGCACCTCCCCTTGTTCGGGGCCTGCCCAAGAAGAATAGGGAGTCGCCAACCAAGAGGGGGCGATCCCGGAAGCAAAAGGGATTAAATCCCCAAAGAACGTCCTACCCGGGCGAAATCTAATGAGACGAGAAGAAAGCTGGACGGCCGGAGGGGAGGAACTCGCCGCCACCGTCGAGAAGGAAAAGAAACTGAAGAGAGAGAAGAGGCCGTATCAAATGAGAAGGAAGGAGGCTTTCGGCGCATTAAATAGAAGCCCTAAGCAAAGAGGTTCTCGGCGCGGTCAAATGCACGCCGAGAACCCCCCAGGCCGAGAGCCCCCCTTCGGCCGAAAGGCGCGCCGAGAAAGGGCCGCCGAGAACCCCAGGCCGAGAGCCCCATTCGGCCAAAAGGCACGCCGAGAAGTGCTGCCGAGCGCCCCCCTTGCCGGGTGCGCCGAGAAGCTCTCCGCCGAGAGTCCCTACCGGTGATTACGCCGAGAAGCTACAGGCCGAGAGAGCCGTGACGAGAGTATTCAAAACAAAGAGATCAAAAGTAATTGAAAGAAATTACAAGAAAAGTCAATGCAAAAAAGCTTCCAAGCTCTAAAATGAAAGATGATTAGCAGTCCCAAACTGAGAAATGGGTTCAGATGCTGAATTACGCACCTGCAGGCACCGTGTCATTTATTCTGCACTCCCGCTACCTGCAAGTGGGGGGCATTTGTTGACACCGGAAATATAATCAAAGATAAAGATGAGACGAAAGATCAGATTGAATCAGAAATGAAGACCCGAGGAACTCCTGCAAAACTAGGATTACGGAGAGTCCATTACTGAAGCTGTCACCCGACTGAAGCCCTCCCCGGCCAAGCTGATGTCCGGTATTGTCGTCGCTCAGACGGTAGTACTGATGAAGAACTGCAGTCCACTGACTGATGAAAATCCCCAGAAATATTCTGATGAAGCTATGCTAACTCACCAATTGATGGGCCTTCGCCTAGCCTGACGGACTCGAGGGACCGACAAATGAAGGGACAGATTAAGCGGCTTTAACAGCTCAAGCTTACTGATGAGGAAGCATAAAAAACTAAAAGATCTAAACGGGCCCAGCCGTGTGGCGCCGAGAGCCCAACAAGACCCATATGAGGAAGGGGCGCCGGGAAGCCTACTGCCTCCGAACAAGGTGCGCCGGGAGCTCATCAACCGTGCGCCGAGATGATCATGCCGATAGGGGGAGAGGGTGGTGTTATAAAAACCCCCTTTCTCTCGAAAAGAAAGAGAGGCGAACAAAAAAAAAAGGAGAGAGATAGAAAAGACAGGAGAGACCCTACTGGAAGAAAGAAGAAGAGAAGAGGAAGAAGAAGCTCCAGGTGGGCTGCTCGGGGGAGGGAGAGGAGTCAATGCTCCACCGTCCCCCCCCATGCTCGCTTTTATTTTGCTTTCCTCTGTATGTAATGGTATATGCCTTCATGTTTTAGCTATTCAGATGAGGTCGAGAGTTCTTTTCTTCCCTGCCTTTGTTCCTCCCTTTATCCGTTTCTCGGCTTTAGCCTTGCAGTCGATGTAAGTGGTGATAATGAGATGAAATGAAATTTAGTGGTTGCCGTGCTCGATATTAGGCAATCACAGTTTTGCCCTCTGTCTTTCTATGAATGTATCTTTCATCTGAACGTCCAATATTCTAGACGTCTCGGTTTTCAGAGTCATCCCCGTGAGTCTGTGCTTCAAAGAGGAATGAAGTCAGGGCCCCAATCCTTATCTAATGGGTTATTGGGTCCTATTTCCCTCTCCCCTCCTGTCTCGATGGCAGATTCTTCGTAGGCATCTGAGTTTCTTGCGAGGCCCCCAAGCTGTTTAGGAATCGGAGACATCAATCTCTTGATTTCCTGAATTGCTGGCTATAGAAGATGTGTCCCGTCTGTAGACGAATGCAATACCAGGAGGTTCTGATAAGTGATGACCTTGACCCTTCGGCCCCTCAGCAAAACCCTAATGCCATGGCATCAAAGTCCACAGTCCAGACTGATTTGATCCCCAGATACGGTCCCAATCAAATCTGAATTCCAAAACAGGGCTATCGGAGCTTCTCGGCGCCACTGGGCCTCGGCGGCAGCAACAGCCCTCGGTGCAATGGTGAGCGCGCCGGGAACCAGCGCGCCGAGAACCCCCTTGCCTGTTCATCTTCCTATGCTGAGATCCCCTCTTTGGCTAATCAATCCGCGCCGAGATCCTCCTTTCAGGCCGATACACTCATACTAGGAGCCTGTCTCCTCATCTGCTTTTCAGCCCTTGTCCAACCTGTTGTATCGGCTGAAGGGGATATTCATGGTCGCCACATGTACCTCAGGGATGAGATTAACGGGAGGAAATCTCCCCTACATCATCTTAGATCAAATCCATTCATAACCCCATAACCTGAGGGGCCATACCACTGTATAAGCCTCGACGGTTCTTGAGGGGATAGCAAGCATTGCCATGGGCACCTACATCATCAGGGAGCCCAAGCCTTCTTTTCGGTTATCATCCCGTACCCGTGGATGACGGCCTATTTCCTTTGGCATGACCCGAAAGAAGGGGAAACGCTGCCGAAATTCTATCCGATAGGGTTAACCCCGGAAGGCCAAGGGAGTGTGATCGATACGCACCCCGCTTGACTCTATCCCTCGGGAAAATGAATATCATAGACCCTCCAACCGAGCAGGGAGTTCAAAGGGGAAGATTCCCCGCTATTTATCTGGATTCCATCCCGTCGCTATGTGGATGGATTCCTATCCCTATTTGGCATGTCTATAAGCCCGGGGGATATGCCGCCCAATTAAATTCATCCAAGCTCGACACGTTAATCGTCTGCCGGCTCCCCTTTATATGCATCCCTGTTTAAGATGGGACAGAGCCAACAAAGCCCCAATCCTCACTGTGGATTTCTGGGCCTTGTTTCCCCCCTCTCTCCCTCAATGTCATCGATGATTTAAACGTCGCGAAGTCCGTGATTTTCTTCTCAAATTTCTCAAGCCATTAGGGCCATTGCAGGGATCAGAGTTTGTCGTCTCTCGATCTCCTGGATGGTCGGCACAACTGATGGCGTGAAGCCTGTTCCTGAGAGCTCGAAGGCCCGGTGATTCTGATCTCTCGAACCCCATTCACCTATGATTCCTTACTGTCAACTTGGTACACCCCTGGCTCTTTTCTCATTTGCCTCCTGAGTCCGCCCCGCCAGGCCATGTCTGAATCCCGTGAAAAACCCCGAAAATAGGGTACCGTAAAACCCCATAAGCCCTCACGATGCCCAAGCATCAATTCCTTCTCGGCGCCATACCCTCTCGGCGCCATCAGTGGCTCCCGACGCGGCACTCACCACGCCGGGAACCCTCAGGCCGAGAGCCTCTTCTTCCTCACTTTGGCCTAGGCCGATAGCCCCCTTCGTGGCGTGCCGGGAGCTCCCTTCAGCCCACGCCGAGAAGCCGGGCCATACTCCTGATCCTTATGCCGAGAACCTCTTTCTTCTTGGCCTAAACCTCGATCCCCATGTTGTACCCATCCAAGGGATATACGGAGAACATTTGGCATCCCTCAGGAAATAAATCAATGGGGAGGACCTCCCCTACATTGTTCTGTTCCGATCCGGATTTCTTTATAACCTTATGGACCTAAAGGACTATGTCACTACATGTGCTCCGACGGGTTCCGAAGGAACATCAATCGATGCTATGGATGTGGGTGATGGCCCCGGGCCTGGTGCCCCCTTCTTTTTCGGCTTTCATCCCGGCATCCCGTGGATGATGGCTTATCTCCTCTGGGCATAATCCAGGATAAAGGGGATATGCTACCAAAATTCATTCACATCACCTTGAGTGATCATGGTATTCTCTCCTAACCCCACTGGCCCACGGAGTTCTGCCCTTGCATGTTCTCCGATGGTCTTCCGAAGGGGGATATCAATAAGACATCGCGCCTGCACAGGGTGTGTCATGTCGCACCGGTCCTTATCCGGATTCCGGGTTAGATATACCCTATCTTTTACGGATCCCATCCTGCCGTTGCATGGGTGGTTTCCTATCCCCATCTGGCATAGTCCAAGGTAATGGGGACATGCCGCCGGATTTGCTCCGCATTTGATGTATCCTTGCTTCACTCAAGCCATTTAACGCCCTGCTGATGAACCAACCCTCTCTCTCGTTTAAGTCTTATTTTTGCCGCTACCTTCTTCCTATTTTTGGCGTTTAATCAAGGGTTGTCCTTCTTAGGAAGGGCGTAATTAATGTCATAGCCTTTATGGTATGACGAACTTCGGGTCCCGACTCGGATTTCACAATCGACTGATTAAAAGTCAGATCGAGCGCATAATAAAATTGTCACCCCGGTGACTAGCATGCCAATAAATCAATATATATATATATATATATATATATATATATATATATATATATATATATAACCAAAAAAGCGCGTTCCACATAAAGCTATAAAAATAGGAGTAAGAACAACTAAAGGAAAGAGGAAAGTCGTACCGAACAGAAACACGGCTGCCGAACGAACCTAGGCTCTCTAAGCTACTCCAAACTATAATAGAAAGGTGAACCCCGATCTCACAAAGTCGGGCGTTACCGATCCACCGATAAAGCACTAGCTTCATAGCTAAAGCCTACCAAAATAGGTAAAAACCATACAAAAGACCTACACAGTAAAAGACACGAACATACACGAGCTCACCGTCGTGTACACTATACAAGACTAGACCACGGGTGGAGCCAACGCAGACTACCCGACAAGTCACATCAATCATAACGGGAACCAGTCACAAAAATATAATGAGTTAAGTGTCAGGTGACAGAAGTACCTCCTCACTAGAAGAACAGTCAGATGCGTCCACTGACGTCTTACACTACGCCACAAGTATCTCCCACACACCGGGAACGGTGGTAACTGAGACACTCACAGATCCAAGTACAAGGAACAACAGTAACGAGCTACTAGTCAGGGTCACGCCCATCGGCGCTCGTTCAAATGCCCCTGACCATGTGTGCACACACAAGCTCAATGTCTTGAGCCAGGCCTCTAGCTATTCCCCCCCACAGTTGGACGCTACCGCAAGACATGGCGGCCCACGGAAACTAGCCTACAAACCGTATATCGGGAACTCACCCCGCCACCACTCCTAGGTGGGCCGACACATAGGAAAGTGACGTCAGGCTACGACTAGTGGAGGCTCACTAGACACAGAGACTCTGAAACATTAGTGTTGAAGTATAGACAGGCTAAGATGCACTGTCACAAGGCAGAACACCAAACACTAAGCACAAGACACAAGGCAGAACACCAAACTGCCACCGGACTCAAGACAGACAACTAGACCTGCTGACACAATGATCCTCGAGTCTCACGACTCGGGTCAAGATCGTCGCACAAAAGCAGTAACATGCCGCCAATCAGCCTAATCCCTAAGCCAAATCACGGTAAAACACTTATAAAGAAAACGACACAGGACAGTCGGATCCACACATCCACATGACACGAATCACGAAGACAAGAGAGATAACCAAGACCCTCAACCCACGTGGACACGCAAATTGAGGTAAGACAATACCTCAAGGCTTCCAAAACCATGTCTCGATCCGTACAAGATCACCGAGACATTCACAAGATCACATGTCAACCATTGGATCACACCGGGTTGACCAAAAACCAATAGTGACTATAAAGCAATACGGGAACACCACTCGATATAATGGCACTCCTGGCCACCCTACAACTTGGTCATAGCCCTCATAGGATATCCGAGACATCTGCGGGACAACAGGCAAACCACAAGGTTTAGCCAAGACAATTGGAGGCCAAAACAATGGGAAAACAGAACTCTGGGAAGAAACGGTCACATGCCTGACCGCTAGGCAGACCAAGCGGTCAGCCAAAGGGCCGCTACCCTCAAGAGAAACCCCAAATTTAAAACCCAGAAAAGCAGGAGCCTTGCGGTCTGCCTGAGACCGTCTCTTGTCAGAAAACGGTCTCCTCATGGCTGCAAGAGGGACCCTAGCGGTCATGCCTAGACCGCTAAGCCCAGTCAAACTCCACATAGTGAAACCGACTGAATCGGTCAAGATCACCAAATGGTCTATCTCGAACCATTTCACCGCGCCTAGCGGTCTCCCAAAGGGCCGCCAAGGACACCATGCGGTCGGAGCTAGGACCGCTAGCCTGAACCGACTTAAAAATCGTTGAACCGACATAAACGAAGCTTAGCGGTCGTCTCACAAACCGCCACAGCCAGCCTTGTGGTCTATCGCACGATTGCTTAGGAAAACCGACATACCACATATAGCCTAGCGGTCTCCAATGGACCGCTTGACAGAGCTTAGTGGTCCTCCAATGGGCCGCAAGCAAAGGAAAATGGTCTATCGCATGAACGCTAAGACCCTAACTGACTTAAACCGACAAAGAACCAAAACGGTCACCCCAGGACCACTTAAGAGATAAAAATGGTCATTGGTAAGACCGCCAAGGCGTTACGGCAGGAAAACTGTAGGAAGGGCCAAAACCCCGCCTTTCTATGCCCCGTTCACCCTAAAACGAAGGGGAAACAACCCTAATATGATATAAACCTTCCACAGTCCGAAAGGGAACCAAACCACGCTAAAACAACAAGAAACAGGCGATTCTAACGAATCGACCCAAAATGAGTCACATGAGTTCCCGGGCTCATACCGGTCCCAAATGACAACCAATCGCAATGAAAGTAGCGAAAATGAAATGCTGGCATGCCAGGGGTTCAATTAACACTAACTAGGCTAGAAACCGTCGCAGAAAGTGGCGAACTCATCTCACACCCGCCAAAACATGCTTTACCCAAAACGAAGCAAAACTCGCTCGTATGCATACCGTTCGGCTCCAAATCGTGAGGGAATACAGAAGGGAAGCAGGGTATCCATCTCCCTACCTCCACCGAAGTTCTCGCGCGCCGAAGTGACTTAACCACGCCAAAAACCATCTCACGAACCCGAACACGCCAGCTTTGAATCCACCAAGGGATTGCGCCAACGCCACGCTCCATCCTTCACACCAGCACGACAACTCCACGACAACTCCATGATGTTCTTGCCTCGCCCACCTCGCCACGGTCGCATGCCCCGCGGAGAAAGGAGAAGAGAGGAGAGAGAACGAGAGGGAGAGAGTGAACGGCGGTGAGGAGAGAGGAAGGAGAGTGAGAGGGTTAAAAGAAAAGGAAATTAGGAATTTCCTAATTTTCGTAAAATCCAATTTTTAGCCGAAAAATTCACTAATTTAGAAAAATATGAAAAAATAGTCTAAACGATCCTCGGAAGGAGCATAACGCAACTGTAGTGTCCTCGAGCCGATGAACTCAACAATAAACTCTCAACTGGGTTCCGTAACTTATGCGAGAGAAAAACCCGCGTGGATCGTAAAATACAACTCATGACCCACAAAAGCGATCCGAAAGCTCTCCGATAAAGATCTGAAAGAAGCCAGGGTATTACACTATGAGTCACCTGAGGTGAATAGGAAGGGGTCTTTTGACCCGACATTAAATCCACACTCCTCTAGGAGTGGTGGTGGCTGTGGGTAAGGGACCTCTTATAGGCTAGTCCTCGAGGTTTCCCCCCATCTTGGCCGTCTCTTTTAGACAGTGTCTTTTGCCCATGGAGTATTGGTGCCCCTCGTAGGCTAGTCCTCAGGGTTTCCATCCATTTGGGTCTGCCGATCACCGTTTGGATTCTCGACTTTAAGGAGCATACCCCAATTTCTGTGGGACTGCCTCCACTTTCCCCCCACAACCCTCTGTGCATGGGGAGGTGCTGCCAATTTTTTTGGCTGAATACTTAGTCTAAATCGTGATGGAGCCTCAGTTATGGGGATTGTAAGTTTGTTGAGGACTGTACTTGAGTAGGAACCTCGCACAAGTCTTGATTTGCCATGTCTGTAGGATAATAAAATTTGAATTCACTCACTGATCAACCCTAATTGACATCAAAAAGGCCGAATAAAAGATTACATTTAATCTTAACAGTTCAAAAATCAAATCCTGCCCTCAATCCGGTGCGGTCCTAATCCAGCCCGCTTTCATCCGGTGCCGCACCCCCCACACCGTTTTAATTCTACACTCAAATACAATTTAATCCCCTTAGGCCCTAATCCGGTGCGCCACTAGTGCGCCGTTTAACCCTTCATAACACCTCACGCCATTTTAAAAGGACCAACGTGCATCAACCTTACTTCCAGCCTGCACCGACCTTGCCCTCGCTGCATCAGCGTCAAACCCAAACAAGCACCGACCTTGCCCTCGCTGCATCAGCCTTAAACCTAAATGTGCGCCGACCTTGCCTTCGCTGCATCAACATTGAACCCCAATGTGCATAGACCTGATGTGCACGGATGGTCGTCGTTAAAAACACCGTGCACACAATTTCAAAAATCCGCACTCACACACAATAAAATTTAAATTTGTGCGTAGTGGCAAATATGGGTCGATCCCACGAGTAGGTTAGAATTTTAAAATTGAAAACTTTATATTTTGGGAAGAGAAAATTTATGGAATGATTTTTCTTATGTTGAAATTTAAGATTGCATAAATGTAAATTTACCTAAAGAAATTTAGAGGATCTAAAGAGAGAAATATAGAGAGAGAAAGGAAGAAGAAATAGAAGGTGAAGAAAGAGAAAATACTAGAGGGAGAAAATAACACTGAACTGATTTTATTACATACAAACTAAATGTTTACAAACTGATAAAATAAAAATTACAACCCCAAATAAAATCTAGCTAATTGAAAAATACAGAAATAAAGCGAAGAGATAGCGAGGAGAAATGTAGAAACGCCGTCGCCCACGCCCTCGGGTCTAGGAGATTCACCCAACCTTGGAGAAGATGTCGTCGTGAGAGAGGCTTAGAGAGAAAAAATAGAAAGAGATAATAGAAATATAGGAGAGAAGAAGGGAGAGAGAAAGGTGGCGGTGGGAGTTTAAAAAAATAAAAGAAAATAATTAATGTGTGTGGGTGTGAGAGAGAAGGTGAGAGAGAGATACAGTGTGGCTAGAGAGAGAAAGAGAAAGGGAACGGGGGACGTGGGATGTGCATGGCTATGTGATGGTGAGAGAGGGTGTAAGAAGGAAGTGCAGATGAGGGGGGGGGGCTGAGGGAGATGGACGTGTGGCTTCGGTGGTGGGCGAACTCGCTGTTAGAGGGGTTAGAAGCAAGGGTCACGGATGTCGGTGGTGATGCAGACGGTGGCGTGGAGGAAGAGAAGACGAGCAGGCGGCGTGAGCAGGGCGAGGGGTTCATGGTGAGCAAAGGTGGGGTGAAGGAGGGTGCAGGGGAGAACCAAGGGAGAGGAGAGGTCACCGGTTCATGCAGTGAGGGGGGAGTGGAGGTGAGAGGGAGATGTCGCCGGTGAGAGGTGATAAAGAGAGTCGCAAGGGGGAGAGAGAGGTGGGGAGGTGGTCGACCGTGGGAGATGTGTGCGTGAGAATGGCGGAGCCGTTGCATGCATATGGTGGAGAGGGATCGGACAGGAGAGGCAGTGACGTGGTGAGGTGCTGGGGCTGTGTGGACAGTGAGAGGGGGTTCAGGTTAGAGAGAGATGGAGGGAGAGGGAAGAGCAACCGGAGTGGGTGGAGAGCTGCGATGGCGTTGGTGTTACTGGGAGAGAGGGGTGGTCCGGTACTTAATAGGGAGAGAGAGAGAGAGCTTGTGAGAAGGGAGAGAGGATGGAGGCGGAGGTGAGAGGTGGGCGACGTGCATGCCATGGGGGGTCGACGTGCATGCCACTCGGTGCTCAGTGGAGATCGCGGCTGCAGAGTGTGTGAGAAGGTAGGGATTAGAAGGCAATGGGAGAGAAGAGAGAAGTAGGGAGAGAGAGCGCGCATCCGAGAGAGAAGAGAGAGAGGGAGGCGGTTGCGGCGGTTTGGTCGGAGAAGAGAGTGAGACGGAGCGGTAGGGGGTCGCCATGGTGTGCAGGTGTGGGTGAGGGGGTGAGAGATGGAGGGTTAGAGAAAGAGAGGGCTATGTGAGAGAGAGCCTAAAAAAATTACGTGTGTGCGTGTTTTGTAGAGAGAAAAGAAGAGAGATATGGCTAGAGAGAGATGGCTTTAAGACGAGGATGAGGGTGTGGTTTTATAGGGGTGAAGGGATGGGCTAGCCTTATCATTCTCCTTCTATAATTCCTTCTATTATTCTTGGTCCACCTCCATTCACATGCCCTTCCATAATTCCTTCTATTATTCTTGGTCCACCTCCATTAATCCCATGCTCATGCTCTTGTCATTATCACACCAAAAGTGTTGTCGGTGATATCATTCCTTCCATTGTAGCCTCCTCCTGTACACAAGGTAAAAATATGCAAAAACATTGTACTTAGGCCCCTGAAAAATATAAATCATAAGTTTATATCTAGACTCTTCAAAAATAATCATCACATAATAATTTTATCAAAATTTAATTATACAATTTTTATTTATTTATTTAACCATTTCTCAAGTCTCATTAATTAAAAAAATAATTTTCATTTTATGTGAGACTGAGATTATCACGTACAAATTGTATAATTACCTTCGTTAAAATCCAAAAAATGATGTGTGTGATATAAATAAGTATAAACAAATAGGCGCTTATCACACCCCCCAACTTACTCATTGCTAGTACCTTAGCAATATAATTAAATTAAAATTTATGACCAATAAGAGTTTGCAAAGCTCATACCCCCATATCTAACTTTTCCTTCATAAAATCAACCAAAGATCAGGAATCCAGAAGTATTAATGAACACTAGCCTTACATTGGAAATTTAGGTACTTGACTAAGAATGTAAATCAAAGTTTCAATAGCACTTATCCATGTGTAGTACTAAATCCATAACATAGACAATTGCACCCCTCATTAGCCATTCTAGATAAGTGTCTTTCAACTCTGCACCTCCTAGATCCGAGCATTGAGTACAACAGCTTTTTATCTGCCTTCGTCCATCTCATTCTTTTTTTTTAATATACACATGATGCTACACAACCCTTCACTATTTGACGCGAACCTCAACTTTTACCTTAGGAGAAGCAGGCCCGGTTACTAAAATCAGGGGCATTTTTCATGGTATTTTTTTTCAATGTACTTTTGCACTTATTTGATGGATATCTTTGGCAGATAGCTTATTAAAAAGATCACATCTCCAAGAAATGTAGAGTATCAGACACCACTCTAAAATAACAGAAGGCTTGTCATGCTTGTTTCATTAGTGTGCAGTGTGATTTTTCTTTTTCTAAAGTGCAACTAAACTTTTAAAGAGATTCTTAAATCAGTTTTCCATGGCTAGATCGAATAAATTTTCCTTCATCCCTCTCCCTAGTGTCTTCTATTCTATAATTACTTTTAGTGAGAGTATGAATCAAGAAAACTCAGTCGGGATCTCTCTCTCTCTCTCTCTCTCTCTCTCTTTTCTTTTTTTTCTTTTCTCTCTTTTTTAACAAAATAAGGCATCAGATTGTAAGAGAATTTTACAATGATTACCATTACCCCCCAACTTGAATGACATTGTCTTAGGTGACATGAACATTATAAAAATAGAACAATGTGCACATGAATGCTTGGGAAGGAAAGGTACAACCTGGGGCGGGTAGATGTGATTTTCACCAGACATCCTCCTGGTGCTCCTACAAACACACAACAAGGGAAATATTTTATTGAAATAGTAAAGAGGAAACGTTGGGTTGCCTCCCAACAAGCGCTAAGTTTTCCGTCTTCAGCCAGACGCAATGTAGTTCACAAAAGGTCATTTGGTGCAATAGAATCTACCTGCAGTGCTTGGAGATTTTCAATGTAAGGTTTTAAGCGTTGGCCATTAACATTGAAAGTTTGACAAGTTTTAGGATCATGAATTGTTACTGCACCATAGTCATATATTTTAACCACTAGATATGGCCCATCCCATCGGGATTTCAACTTGCCAGGAAATAGTCGCAGCCTAGAATTAAAAAGCCAGACTTTTTGATTAATTTGAAAAACTTTTCTCAAAATATGTTTATCATGAAATGCTTTGGTCTGGGCTTTGTAAATTTTAGAGTTTTCATAGGCTTCATTGCAAAGTTCCTCTAACTCATTCAGTTGTAGGGCTCTATGGGAGCTGGCTTGGGTCAAATCAAAATTAAATTATTTAATTACCCAATAAGCCCTATGTTCCAATTCTACTGACAAGTGATAGGGTTTTCCAAAAATTAGTCATTAAGGAGACATGCCAATGGGAGTCTTGTAAGCAGTCTGATAGGCCCAGAGAGCATCATCCAATCTCTCCGACCAATCCTTTCTATCGGGCCTAACAGACTTTTGCAATATGTTCTTGATCTCCCTATTCGAAACTTCCACCTGGCCACTTGTCTGGGGGTGATAGGGGGTGGCAACTTTGTTTGTGATCCCATATTTCCTAAGCAAAGTCTGGAATTGAGAATTAGTGAAATGTGAACCCCCATCACTAATTATGGCCCTAGGACACCCGAACCTAGAAAAAATATTTTTGTGAACAAATTTTATGACAATTTTGTGATCGTTTGTCCGGGAGCCTCGATCCACTTGGACACATAATCCACCGCAACTAAGATGTATTCATGTCCAAACGAGGGTGGAAATGGTCCCATGAAGTCAATTCCCCAAAAATCAAATATCTCTACAACTAGTATGGGATTCAGTGGCATCATGTCTCTTCTTGACATGTTTCCCACAGCTTGGCATCGAACACAAAATTTGTAGAATTCAAATACATCTTTGAATAATGTGGGCTAGTAGAACCCACTCTGCAATACCTTGGCTACAGTTTTCTTTCCTGAGAAATGCCCCCCACAAGCTAGGGTGTGGCAAAATGACAAAATATTGTGTTGCTCATTCTCAGGAACACACCTCCTAATGATTTGGTCAGGAACTAAATGAAATAGCTCTGGCTCTTCCCAAAAGAAGTACTTGAGCTTTGCAAAGAGACGATCTCTTTCTTGTTTAGACCATCCTTCTGGAATTTTACCCACTGCCAAGTAATTGACAATGTGCGTATACCATGGGAGTGAAATGTGAGACATAGTGATAAGGTGTTCATCAGGAAAAGAGTCCTATAGAGGTGTGGTATCTGGAATCATAATCCGGGATAGATGATCTATGACAACATTTTCACTACCTTTCTTATCTCGGATTTCCAGATCAAATTCTTGTAACAGTAGGATCCATCTGATTAACCTGGGCTTAGCTTCTTTCTTGGATAGCAGGTGCTTAAGGGCTGAATAATCAGAAAATACAATGATTTTTGCCCCTAACAAATATGATCAGAATTTTTCCAAGGCAAAAACAACAGCTAGAAGTTCCTTTTCCGTGGTGGTGTATCTGAGTTGAGTATCGGCGAGTGTGCAACCTGCATAATAAATCACCACTGGCTTCTTATCCACACTTTGTCCTAAGACCGCACCTAAAGCATAGTCTGAGGCATCGCACATGATCTCGAAAGGTAAGGACCAATCAGGAGTTTGTAGGATTGGTGCCTTTGTCAAAGCCATCTTCAATGATTCAAATGCCTCCGAACATAATTTGTCAAGGTGGAATGGGACTTCTTTAGCCAGGAGATTTGTAAGAGGTTTAGCAATTGTGGAGAAATCTTTGATAAATCGGCAATAGAAGTAAGCATGGCCAAGAAATGATCGGATTTGTTTGACTGAAATGGGTGGAGGAAGTTTAGCAATGAGCTCAACTTTGGCTTTATCTACTTCCATCCCTTTTTATGACACTTTGTGTCCTAGAACTATGCCCTCCTTAACCATGAAATGGCTCTTTTCCCAGCTGAGGACAAGATTGGAGTCAATACATCTTCTCATCACCTTGGTCAAATGTTCCAAATAGGAATCAAAAGTGTCCCCAAAGATGGAGAAATCATCCATGAAAACTTCTAGAAAGTTACCCACCATGTCACAGAAAATTGCCAACATACATTTCTTAAAAGTGGGCCGTTGCATAATCCAAAGGGCATTCTCCTGAACGCTCATAAGGGCATGTGAATGTTGTCTTCTCTTGATCTTCAGGGTATATGGTCACCCGATTGTGCCCAGAATACCCATCTAGAAAATAGAAATACTTTTACCCTGCCAGTCTTTCCAAGATTTGATCAATGAAAGGTAGTGGGAAGTGATCTTTCTTGGTCATGGAATTGAGCTTTCTGTAGTCAATGCATACCCTCCATCCCGTGGTCAGTCTGGTAGGTATCAAATCTCCCTGATCATTGTTCATCACAGTCAGTCCAGATTTCTTGGGAACTATTTGAGTTGGACTAACCCACTTGCTGTCAGAGATTGGGTAGATGATCCCGTCATCTAACCACTTGACTACTTCATTTTTGACCACCTCCTTCATATGTGGGTTCAATCTCCTTTGCATTTCCTGACTCGGTTTTGCATTTTCTTCCAAATAAATCTGATGTTGACAAATCAATGGACTTATCCCCATAAGATCGGCAACAGACCAGCCTATAGCACCTTTATGAGTTTGAAGGACCTCAACTAGTTTCTTCTCATTGTCAGGCTTAAGGTCACTGGCTATGGTAACTGGTAGGCAATGGTTTGGGCCTAAAAATACATACTTAAGAGAATCCGATAGTGGTTTAAATTCAACTTGTGGGGGAAATTGTAAGGACAGCAAAGCTGGTTCAGACCTAAGTTGTGGTAGAGAATCAACTTGTGGCCACACTCTAAGGGGAGTAGATAAGGTATCAACTTCTTCTTCACTTTTCATCAGTTCCTCAATGGTGTAGACAGCAAAACAACCTTCTTGATCATGGAATTTGGATGCCTTGAAGATATTGACGCTAACTTTTTGATCCCCAAAAGATATTTTCATAATTCCTGTGGCACAATCTATATTGGCCTTGGCAGTGGCTAAGAATGGTCTGCCCAAAATGATAGGTGTGTGGTTGATTTCCTGAGGCGAAACCATGTCTAAAATGAGGAAATCAGCTAGGAAGTAGTAGGCGTTCACCTTAATAATGACATCCTCAATAAGCCCCTTAGGAGTTTTGATTGATCTATCAGCAAGTTAAAGAATAATTGGTGTCAGCTTTAGCTCGCCGATGTCAAATTTCTCATAGATTGATGTGGGGAGTAGATTTACACTTGCCCCTAAATCTAGGAGAGCCTTATCAAATGTCACTCCCCCTATGTTGCAAGAAATGATAGGGGCTCCAGGATCCTTCAATTTCCTTGGAAGTTGATTGAGTACAACAACACTCACATTCTCAGGAAGCTTGATTCTTTCTGGGGCCACTCGTGATTCTCGTCTAGGGGTGCACATTTCTTTCAAAAATTTTGCATATGTTGGGACATGTTTGATTGCATCGAGGAGAGGGATATTGATGTGGACTTGTTTAAACAGATCTACCATCTCCTCGTTGTGGACTAGTTGCTTCTTTTTGGCCTTCAAAGCACTAGGGAATGGCACCGTAGGTTGATAGGTGCTTGGGTCTTCCTCCATTTTCTTCTTCACTTTTACATCCTTGTCCTGAATGGGCTCTTCCTCACTTTCAATGTTATCCTCTGGGATAGGATTTGATGGAACACTAGTGAGCTTATGAGGATCTTGGAGGATTTTACCACTTCTCAAGACCGAAATTGCTTTTGCATTTTCAATCTGTGGGCCTTTTGGTAGCATTGGGCCTGGTGGATGTTGAAGGATAGGAAGATTTGGTTGGTGAATAGGAGGTTGATGGAAACTCGGAGGGATGTTTCTTTGGTTTGTGATGGGTTGACTGGGCAATTGACCTAGTTTTCTTTTCATGGCGGCTTTGGCCAACTGGCCCAGTTGGGCCTCTATCTTTGAGATGGATTGCTGCTATGCTTGGATAGATTGATGTTGTTCTTGGATGGATTGATGTTGAGACAAAATTAGTTGTTGTAACTGGTTGAACTTTTCATCCATTTGAGGTTCCTGGTGTTGCTGCAGAGGAGGTTGATAAGTTGGTTGAGAATTGAAAGATTTCCTGTGAGTTGGTTGCCATTGGTTAGGCAAAGCATAAGGAGCAAAGCTAGAGCTAGCATAGGTAGGTTGTCCCCGATTGAAGGCCTAGTTTTGAAAATTATTTTGGTGTTGGCCTCTATTTTGAAAGTGTTGATTTGGGGAATCATGGGTTTGAGACTGTGGGGATTTCCAAGAGAAATTTGGGTGGTTTTTCCATCCCGGATTATATGTGTTGGAGAATGGGTCATTTCTTGACTTTTGGACCCCTTGTGCAGCCTGTATTTGTTCTTGAATGAATGGAAGAAGTTTCATGGCTGTCTGACACTCATTAGCCTCATGGGTTGAGCTTGCGTACATGGAACATGTTTCCTGATGGTTACGTGGGGGTGAGAGTGGTCTTTGACTCATGACTAGGAGTCGTTCAACTGCTTGGGTTAGAGAATCAACCTTGGTGGCAAGACCCAAATCTGATTTTGCTCCTTGGTCCCTAGAGTGTTGGACCTCATACAACCCTTCCGTTTGGGTTGGGCGATCGACCTCTCATATGAGGATAGTGAAGCATGGTTGATAGAATTTTCGCTTAATGTCTCAAATAAGACACAAGCTTCATCCTCACTTTTACTCATGAAAGCTCCCCCACATGAAGCATCTACCATTTTCTTGTATTGATCATCTAAGCCTTCATAGAAGGCTTGCACTATCTGCCATTTGGAAAGGCCATGGTGTGGGCATTTTTGGAGTAATTCCTTTAATCTTTCCCACGATTCATGTATCTGCTCATTGGGAAGTTGCGCAAATCATGTGATTGCGAGTCGCATGGTGTTGGTTCTACCAATGGGGTAGAATTTCTTTAAAAATTCATGTTGCATCTCCGCCCATGTTACAATAGGCTTCCCTAGAGCTCCCAACCAGTATTTGGCTTTATCCTTGAGTGAGAAGGGGAATAGAGTTAGGCGGAGGGCATCATCTATGAAATTTTGTATCTTTATAGTGGAGCAAATTTCTAAAAATTCATCCAAATGTCTATAAGGGTCTTCATTAGTCTTCCCCAAAAAAGGATGGGAGCATTTGGATGGTGCTGGATTTGATCTCATATTGAATGGCCTGATTTTGCGAGAGGTGATTGAATGCAAGATGAAGGTTGATACTGATTAGGAATGTAGTAATCCTTCATTTGCTTTGGAGGATCATGATCATCTTTGGCCATTAGATCTTGTGGAAAATCGTACCTTGGGTATAGAATTCTCTCTATTTCTTGTATGGGTCCTAGTAGTTTGGGATTTTGAGATCTTCTTCCATGCATGCACTAGGATGAATAGAGAGAAGAGTTTTTTTTTACAAATTCAAATAGTGTGAAAATAATTACCCTAAATAACCTAGATGTATCCTAGACCAAAGAAATGAGTTTTGTCACAAGGTAAAAAAAGATTCACTTTAAGTCGACATCCACCGTTGGTTATTGGCCAGGTAAGAGGTGTGATAGTGGGAGGCTCCCCTTGTTTTCACAAGGTCCTAATTAAAAACCACTCACTCATTTATGGCGTTTGTCATTGACCTCTAGCCTTAGACACCGGAGTCTAAGGTGAAAGTAAACTTAAGATGAAGTCTTTATCACGATGTTAACCCTAAAGCCACTTGCTACTTAATTTTAAAAGGCCTAGGATTATACAAGATGCAGGAATCTGTGGTTGAGGGCTAAGGAAGGGTGATGAAATCTCCACCTCATGTTATTTTGGGTGTTGTCCTTAAAGATATTTTAAAAATGAAGTGTATACCACAATTCAAACAAAGGGTTCTATACAAGCATTGATATGCATGTGTGAAAAGTTAAAATTCTCACCTTGCCTCCCCCAGTCTTCAAGAAGATAAAGAAATGAGGAAACAAAATAAAGAGACTCCTACAATGATAAGTCTAAATGACGCATGTCCTACACGTGAAAGGTTTTTAATCTTGACATGGAAATTTTTATTTGATTCAAGTGATGGTTTTTATTAATGTGCCTAACTAACCAACAAATTTTTTTATTTTTTTTAACAATCAGTTAAATTTGGAAATCATAAACAAACTAATTAAGAAAATTAATGGTGAGATACGTACCTTAAGGCGCAATCCCCCGTTCAAGAAAAAGTATAGAATAAAGGAAAGAAAGAGAAAAAAAAATACTTACCTCACACCATTTTTTTTCAATTTTCTTGGCCCTTTTTGGATTGTTTTTTTTATTTTTTGAAGTCCATTTTGTCTCCATTTTTTTTCATCTATTTCCTACAAAACACAAGAAAGGACTGCTAGTTAGAATATATATACAAAAAACACAAAATTTTCAACTCAAAATTCATGTCTTCCTAACAACGGCGCCAAAAATTGATGCGTGCGGATGCTCGTCGTTAAAAACACCACGCACACAATTTCAAAAATCCGCACTCACACATAATAAAATTTAAATTTGTGCATAGTGGCAAGTACGGGTCGATCCCACGAGGAGATTGGAATTTTAAAATTGAAAACTTTATATTTTAAGAAGAGAAAATTTATAGAATGAGTTTTCTTATGTTGAAATTTAAGATTGCGTAAATGTAAATTTACCTAAAGAAATTTAGAGGATCTAAAGAGAGAAATATAGAGAGAGAAAGGAGAAGAAATAGAAGGTGAAGAAAGAGAAAATACTAGAGGGAGAAAATAACACTGAACTGAATTTTCTACTCACAAATTAAATATTTACAAACTGATAAAATAAAAATTACAACCCCAAATAAAATCTAGCTAATTAAGTAATACAGAAATAAAGCGAAGAGATAGTGAGGAGAAATGTAGAAACGCCGTCGCCCATGCACTCGGGTCTTGGAGATTCACCCAACCTTGGAGAAGACATCACCGTGAGAGAGGCTTAGAGAGAGAAAAAATAGAAAGAGATAATAGAAATATAGGAGAGAAGAAGGGAGAGAGAAAGGTGGCAGTGGGAGTTAAAAAAATAAAAGAAAATAATTAACGTGTGTGGGTGTGAGAGAGAAGGTGAGAGAGAGATACAGTGTGGCTAGAGAGAGAAAGAGAAAGGGAACGGGGGACGTGGGATGTGCATGGCAGTGCGATGGTGAGAGAGGGTGTGAGAAGGAAGTGCTGATGAGGGGGGGCTGAGGGAGACGGAGGCGTGGCTTCGGTGGTGGGCGAACTCGCTGTTGAGGGGTTGAAGCAAGGGTCACGGATGTCGGCGGTGATGCAGACGGTGGCGTGGAGGAAGAGAAGAGGAGTAGGCGGCGTGAGCAGGGCGAGGGGTTCATGGTGAGCAAAGGTGGGGTGAAGGAGGGTGCAGGGGAGAACCAAGGGAGAGGAGAGGTCACCGGTTCATGCAGTGAGGAGGGAGCAGAGGTGAGAGGGAGATGTCGCCGGTGAGAGGTGAGAAAGAGAGAGAGTGTCGCCAAGGGGAGAGAGATAGGTGGGTAGGTGGTCGATCGCGGGAGATGTGTGCGTGAGAAAAGCGGAGCCGTTGCATGCATGTGGTGGAGAGGGATCGGACATGAGAGGTAGTGGCGTGGTGAGGTGCTGGTGCTGTGCGGACAGTGGGAGGGGGTTCAGGTTAGAGAGAGATAGAGGGACATGGAACAGCAACCGGAGTGGGTGGAGAGCTGCGATGGCGTTGATGTTACTAGGAGAGAGGGGTTGTCCGGTGCTTAGCAGGGAGAGAGAGAGAGAGCTTGTGAGAAGGGAGAGAGGATGGAGGCGGAGGTGAGAGGTAGGCGACGTGCATGCCATGGGGGGTCGACGTGCATGCCACAGGGTGCTCGATGGCGATCGCGGCTGCAGAGTGTGCAAGAAGGTGGGGATTAGAAGGCGACGGGAGAGAAGAGAGAAGGAGGGAGAGAGAGCATGCGTCCGAGAGAGAAGAGAGAGAGGGAGGTGGTTGCGACTGTTTGGCCGGGAGAAGACAGTGAGAGGGAGCGGGAGGGGGTCGCCATGGTGTGCAGGTGTGGGTGAGGGGGTGAGAGATGGAGGGTTAGAGAAAGAGAGGGCTACGTGAGAGAGAGACTAAAAAAATTACGTGTGTGTGTGTTTTGCAGAGAGAAAAGAATAGAGATATGGCTAGAGAGAGATGGATTTAAGATGGGGGTGAGGGTGTGGTTTTATAGGGGTGAAGGGATGGGCTAGCCTTATCATTCTCCTTCTATAATTCCTTCTATTATTCTTGGTCCACCTCCATTCACATGTCCTTCCATAACTCCTTCTATTATTCTTGGTCCACCTCCATTAATCCCATGCCCATGCTCTTGTCATTATCACACCAAAAGTGTTGTCGGTGATATCATTCCTTCCATTGTAGCCTCATGTACACAAGGTAAAAATATGCAAAAACATTATACTTAGGCCCCTGAAAAATACAAATCATAAGTTTATATCTAGCCTCTTCAAAAATAATCATCACACAATAATTTTATCAAAATTTAATTATACAATTTTTATTTATTTATTTAACAATTTCTCAAGTCTCATTAATTACAAAAACAATTTCATTTTATGTGAGACCGAGATTATCACGTACAAATTGTATAATTACCTTCGTTAAAATCCAAAAAATGATGTGTGTGATATAAATAAGTATAAACAAATAGGCGCTTATCAAGACCCTGCCTATGTGCATCGACCTTAAACACCAATGTGCATAGACCCTGCCCATGTGCATCAACCTCAGACCCAAACGTGCATGGACCCTGCCCTTGCGCATCAACCTTCAACCCCAACGTGCACGGACCTTGCCCAGCATGCATAGACCCTGGCCCCGAATGTGCACAGACCTCAACATACATGCATCGACCTTAGCCCCTAACATGCATGGACCTTGCCCAGCATGTATAGACCTTAGCCCAAACGTGCACCGATCTCAGTCCTTGGGTCATCCTTCTTTGGCCCCTTCTCCAGTCAACCCTTGGCCTTTGTCAGAGCCGGATAAAACCTTCTAACAAGTGATTAGTGAGCCCAACCTCAATAAATCATTAAAAAAATAATTAAAAAATAAATAAATCATCATTAAAAAATGAAATGATTTGATAAATTATCATAAAAATTTAATAAATCATCAAAAAGAGTAATAAATCATAATTAATTTTTTAATTAATTAAGAAATAAATAATAATAACAATGAATCAATCAGCTGAACCTGCTCTTTTCTTTATTCATTTTTTTTTAATAAGCACAGTCATCTAATAGATCAAAGGGAGAGTGCACCCCCATTCCAAAGGAAGGGCATGTTCTCACTCCACCTCCTAACCATTAGATGCTAAATTTTATTAATATTTCAAATAAATGTAGGTACACAAAGAGCCCCGGCTCGTAAATACAATGAAAGGATAAGAAACCTGAACATGAAGAGCTAAATAATCATGCATCCTTGCAAATTTAAGTGGCCGAATGCACAGGTTGGTGTAGTGCCACCTCTAACACGTGCATTCCACCGCAAGACGAATCTCGTGCAGGTACATGCAACCCCATCTGGTCCGTGCATACTCCAAAATCCATGGAACAAGTCCGTGCCAATTCAGAAGAAGCTGCAGATCCTTGTCTGCGCAGCCCAAAAGGTTTCCACAGAAGGTCCAAGCTGAATGTGACCTCGTGCATCTAGCTAACGAGTCCATGCGTTCCAGGTCCGTGCATAAACATCGGCTGAGAGAGTAGCTCGTGCATTCCACCCCGTGCACAACCAAGCCACCCCCTGGGACTCCGAAGGGCTAGGTTCGTGCAAGTCCAAACGGTAAGAGAACCCCCGTGCATATCTGTTGCTTCCTCTGTCAGTCTGTGCATTATCCGATTGGCATAAGAGCTCCATGCAAACCATAAATGTATATCAGAGGCTAAGACACATGCCGAAAGCTGGGTAGCCCTAATTTATCCACCAAGACAGCTCCTCTAGCATTACAGGGAAGGTCCTTAGCATTGTAAAAAACCCTTCTGACAGTGGGGTCACAGGCAGCTTTGGCCAAAACATCAGCCACTGAGTTACCTTCACGATAGACATGCTTAATTCTACAATCGAGGAGCTGCATCATATGCTTAATCCCCCTCCACCTGGGATAAATGGACCAGTGTGGCACTTCATCCTTGTGTATCGCCTGCACCAGGGAATCACAATCAGACATAACAGTGGAAATATTGTAACCCAGCTCCAATGCTAGACTTAGCCCGTCATGCAGCGCCCGTGCTTCTGCCAGCAAACTAGGACCAGTGCCATAATAAAAGGAGAACCCAGTGAGAAATTCGCCTTGCATATTCCTAATGCAACCTCCACCTCCATAATGACCCGGGTTTCCTTTGGACGCACCATCAACATTCAGGGAATATCCATAACTGTGATGGTTCCATATCACAATAATTGGTTGACGGGTCTTCACGTTAGGCCGAACATTGAAGGAGCTGAGTACAATAGCTTCACTGTGCTTGAGCGGCTGATGGAAAGTAACATTCTTGAAGGCAGCAGCCAGATTATTCTTGATCCGGAGTTTAATAAACTGAATGTTGATTATAGTACCTTCAAAGCGAGCTGCACATCTACCTTTCCAGATCTCCCATAAAAGCAGCATGAGGGTATATAATGCAGCACATTGAAAAGCAGAGCGCATAGAGGTACCTTCAATAAAGCTCCAGCATCGAATAGTAATCTGACTACTCATGTTAACCTTTGGGCCGATAAGAGGGGCCATCCAATCCCAAAGGGACTTAGCAATATCACTAGTAATGAAAAGATGATTTAAATCTTCAATTTTAGCAGAGTGGCAACATTCACACTTAGAAGCAAGGTGAATACCACAATCACCAATTCTGGAATCAACTGGAATAGCGCGATGTATCACCTTCCAGACAAACATGGCTGCTCTAGGATTAAATGTATTATGCCAGATTTTAAGCCAAGCCCAGCGCTGAATACCCGTTGCAGCTGCAAGCTTGTATGCAGAGGAGGAGGTGAACAAGCCAGAGCTACTACCAGTCCATCAACAGAGGTCCTGCTCAGTAGATAGCTGAACCTGAATTTCTACAGGTTGAAGGGAGAGGCCGTTCCATAAAAGATGCTGTGGGTTGAGCAACACCTCCCGCACAGTAAATCGTTGTTGAGGATTGAGGTAGGTAGGATTAGTTAAATAATCCTTAAGGGGCCGGTCACCTATACAGATATCTCGAAGGAAATCAATCCCTGCCCCACTACCAACCATCCATCTAGAATGAGTAAGAATCATTTCTTTTGCTTTGATAAAACTGCTATTAGAGATGCCACGGGGGAAAGGCTTAACAGTATCCATAAGGTGCACAGTGAGGAACCACTGTCTAGCATACCTGGACCAAAGTGAGCTACCATGCATGATATTCCAAAGCCGTTTAATAGTGAGAGCTAACTGAGTATCTTCTTATTTCCGAAAACCCAAACCACCCTCTGCTTTGGGCTTCTGAACAGTCGACCAAGCAATCTAGTGCCTCTTGGTATTCCCTACATTGCTGCACCAGAAAAAATTAGCACAGATCTTATCGATCTGCTTACAGATAGTAGCAGGAATAGTCAGAGATGAAGCCAAATAAATTGGCATACTCCTAAGCACAGCTTTGATCAGCACAGCTCTTCCAGCCTGGGATAGGAGCGCCGGGCGCCATCCAGCGAGCCTCGTAGTGATCTTATCAAGGAGAGGCCTAAAATCTGCAGAAACTAACTTGCCCGCCTTAAGAGGCACACCCAGGTAGGTAAGAGCTCCTGTATGTCGCTTGTAGCCAGTGCGACGGTGGAGCCTTTGCGCAACATTACCAGGCGCCTTTGAAGATAGTAGAAAACAGCTTTTCCCTGCATTCACAACTTGGCCCGAGCTATCTTGGTACCGCTTCAAAAAACACAGAAGTCGTCTAACATTCCTGTCAGCCGCATTGGTGAATATCATCGTATCATCAGCATATAAAAGGTGGGAAACCGCCATGCAGCCACGCAGTGAGTGGAAATTTTGGAGAGTACCAGTAAGATATAACTCTTTCAGTCCTCTACTAAGAACCTCAGAAGCAATAATGAATAAGATAGGTGCTAGCGGATCCCCTTGGCGAATTCCTCTAGACGACTTAAAATATCCGGTGAGGCATCCATTGAAGGAGACAGAGAACCAGCAGTTAGCAACAAGCATACCTATGTACGAGATGAATCGATTACTGAAACCAAATCTTCTCATCACCGCAAAAAGAAAATCCCATTCCAACCTATCATAAGCTTTGGCCATGTCAAGCTTAAAAATAACATTATGGCCTCTGACCTTCCTGTTAATATCGGCAACTAGCTGGCGGGACAGGGATACATTATCAAGAATGAAGCGTCCCTTAACAAAGGCGCTTTGTTCTTCAGAGATGAAATGAGGCAGCAAAGGTGTCAGACGATCACAGATGATGCGTGAGACAATTTTGTAGACAAAATTACAAAGACTAATGGGGCGAAAATCACTCAAGGTAGTGGGCTCCTTAACCTTAGGGACCATGGTGATAATAGAGGAAGTAATACCTCGAGGCAATGGATATCCGTGGAAGAATCCTTGCACAGCCTCTACCACATCAGCAGATAATATATCCCAACAGGTTTGGAAAAAAATACCAGTAAAACCATCTGGCCCAGGCGCACTTGAGCCCTTAAGATTGAAAACAGCCTCCTTAATTTCCTCCCTGGATGGAACAGCACACAGAGACTAGTTTTGAGATTCAGTAATAGCCTCTGGTAAGCAGTTCAGCATTTCATTATCCACACAATGCGGAGCCGATGAAAGAAGGTCTGAGTAAAACTCTGCCACCTTAACCTTAAGAACATCTTGCTCAGAGCACCATTCATCATCAATTTTCAGTCTAGATATGAAATTCCTCCTGCGGTTTACCTGTACCACAGAATGGTAGAAAGAGGTGTTTCGGTCGCCATTATCCAGCCAATCAATTCTAGACTTTTGTCGCCAAAAGATTTCCTCTTGGCGTAGTACCAAGCGCAATCGAGCATTGGCCTCATTCAGAGCCATCCTTGTAGAGCCATTGGGTGCATCATCAAAACTAGATTGGCATCTGTCAACCTGATCCTCTGCCATACGCACATTCTGAGTGACATTTCCAAACACACACTTATTCCAGGCTTTGAGCTTAGCTTTGGTCTCTTTGAGCTTAAGCTGAAGCCTAATAAATGCATTCGGATGTGTGATGTTGGCCTCATCCCAAACATTCTGGACAACCTGCAGAAAATCCTTATTGGTAATCCACATCTCCTGGAAGATGAACCTGCTCGGCCCCATGGTGGTATCCATAGCAGATACAAAAAGAGGTGCATGGTCTGAAGGCCCCCTCAGTAAGTGAGTAACTTGGACTGAAGGGAACGCCTCATGCCAAGATTGGTTGTATAAAACTCTATCAAGCCTGGCTCGGACATTAGCCCCACCCGGGCGATTATTAGTCCAAGTAAAAGCAGACCCCACATAGCCAGCATCAAATAACTCTGCCCCACCCAGGAAAGTATTGAAATCTGCCATAGCATCAAAGTTAGATGGAAGCCCACCAACCTTTTCAAAGGAGTGGGAAACACAATTGAAATCCCCTCCAATAAGCCAGGGAACAGTGACAGAGGCCGCAAAAGAGCCGAGCTCAGCAAATAAGTCCCGTCTGGAATCTCTAGAGCAAGCAGCATAGACACAGGTGAGATATTTAGAGTAGTAATTACTCTCCTCATACCCCAAAGTAATAAATTGTGCAGAATGGGCAACCACCTATAGGGACAAAGAGGCATGCCAAAAGACCCATAATTTGGAATTTTCCCCCTCATTACCAGCATACTGGTCCAGATGTAAAAGCCTAGCCACCGAAGGCGCCTTAGCAAAAGGGATCTTTGGTTCACAAATAGCAACAATCAAAGGACGATGTTTCAGAACCAACCGACGAAGAGATCTCCT
Organism: Amorphophallus konjac; assembly: GCA_022559845.1. Classification (NCBI taxonomy): domain Eukaryota; kingdom Viridiplantae; phylum Streptophyta; class Magnoliopsida; order Alismatales; family Araceae; genus Amorphophallus; species Amorphophallus konjac. The sequence goes on from JAHNEJ010000381.1 coordinate 78,653, forward strand.
AGAAGCCCCATTACCAACTCCCCTAATGTTCCAGAATAAAGCAGAATCCATAATCAATGTTGGGGAGGACAAACACTACCATCCACCGATCTAGCCCGAGCCCTGGTTACCACCCCTTCGACTCCACTGACCAATGAGGGAGCGCGTAGGGAATGGTTTGGCATGAGACTATTATCCATAGCTGCGCGCGAAGTGGTTCCCATTGCATGATGTCCAAATAATGCAGTAGATGTTCCTTGATCACCAGAAGTTGCCATTTCAGCAGTAGAGGTTGCATGACCCATCCGATCAGCTTGGGTACTCTCTCCCATCAAAGGAGGCTGGTGTTCCATAGCACGAGCCCTATCCTCCTCTTGTTGCAAGGGTGCAGATACCCCAGCTGCTGTACCCACGGAAGTATTAAGAGTGCTCTTCTCCTTCGAAGATTCTCCCTCAGCATCTAGCACGACGACCGTCTTAGGATTACTGTCATCTAATGGTCCAGAGAGAGCGCTCAAAAGCCTCCCCTTCGAAGAAGTTCCTATTGTATCCAAAGCAACGTCCTTCTCAGTGTTTCCTTCCATAAAAACAGTCATCTGCTGATATGGAAGATGAGTTCCCCCGGCTTCGGTAAGGTGAGGATCCGAAGACTCAGGCGTCAAAACCATAACCTCCTTCCCACGGCGCAGAGCAGGGGGAATATCGGAGACATCATTCCCAGCTATATCCTTACCTTTTGTAACCGGGATCCAAGTTTTATCAGGAACAGGTTTCTTAGAAACTCTGGAATCCATCCTGGCGTTGATTCTGCAAGTATCCGTATTATGACCCAGCCGCTTACAGGCAGTGCAATAAAGCGGCGCATTAATGTAGTGAATAACTTGCCAGAATCCACCATAATCCGGTCCCATGCCAATCCACAAGCGACCAGGGTGGCTTTTAAGGAGGTCTAACTCAACACAAACCCTAGCCGCCTTGGTGTTAATCAGTAACTCCGTAGCATGCGCAACCTGGAGAACCGGACCAACGTTCACCGCAATCGACATAAGAAAACTTCTCTGATAGAGGTTAACAGGTAGGTTGGGGAGCTCAATTCATACTGGACAGACTGACGGCTCTTCCTCCGGATGGAACAGCGGTGTCCATTTAAAAAACCGGAACAACTTACCTTTAACATGAATGGCTTCACGTAAAAGAACTCGGAGATAGTCATCATGGGTTTTGAACCGCAGTAGAAGATGCTGATTGTCTAGAGCACTAAGAACAAAAGATTCCTTCAACCCACATCTAGCAGTAAGATGTGACCTAATCTCTGGAAACGCCGGACGACCATACGGTGTTTTAGCCACAACAGCAAACAACAAAGGCTGGAGAGAGGCATCTATCTCATCTTTGGTAAAGAAACAGGCCGGCTCCCCCCTGTCGGTGGACGACGGATGGTGCAACTCTATGTCCACCTTTGGAAGCTCCAGAGACGCCGCCAAAACCTGTGCAAATGACCTGCCATTAATAACCCCAGACTTGCTAGCAGGCGGGACAACCGGCGGGACAGCCTCCTCCCCCCCCGGGGGCTCCCCCCAGGCCACCATGGCCCCCCCAACGGGAGGCCTCACCAGCGGCGGAAAGCTCTCTGGTAGCATGGGATAACATCACAGGATTACCAAATTGAAGACTGATTCATTTATTTAAGTGTGCAATCGTGTTTGAACACACTTATCTTTGCTGCCTTGCTTGTTTATTTCGCATGCATGTTTGTTGATTATTTTTCATCACCTTGGGCCTCGGTATATCAAATGGTGATCCGTCGAAGGTCAGACTAGCTCTGACCAGAAGCTCTCACTATGCGCGATGGTGGTCTATGGACCTACATCCTCCGCCATGTACCGAGGGCTCTGGGTAGTGAATGGATTTGGAATGTGCGCTCGAACTTACATTTTCGTTCCCACGTTATGAATTATCATTCTCGCCAGTTCACTCATGTTCGCGCATTTATATATCCTCAGTGGCTCATTATCTTGGTAATTAATTAAGGGTTTTCCTCCTTCTCGGAGGATGTAATTAACGTCATAGCCTTTATGGTATGACGGACTGCCAGTCCCGACATGGACTTCACTTTCGTCTGACCAAGTCAGATCGAGCGCACAATAAATTTGTCACATATGTGACGGGCACGCCAAATAAACAAATATAACAAAAAACATGCCAAAGATCTTAATATTCCCCTACAAGCTGGCACGCTCGGTGGGACGTAGTCTCCCTTCATCTCTTCGCAAAGATAAATAGGCCCCTCGGTCCTCCCAAAGAATGCTAATTGCTTCTTTGTTTCTGTCCTCACAGGAAGCAGCGATGACTGTTAGATTTGCCGCGTTGACATTCAGCCCTGCGATCGTGGCCTACCATGCTGCTAGTGGGTACCTGGCGGTACCGACCATTTTTAGCACCTTCCCACCAGTGGTCGGCTTCCCCAACTTCTTGGGGGTAGCCTTCACCAATGTGTTGAATGTCGAAGCCCCGGAGGTGGTCGGGGAGGACGTCAGTAAGAAGCCTCGGGTTGCCAATACCTGAACTTGCCAAGGCCTGCCAATAGGCCGGATTCAACTAGCAAGCTGCATGGTGCACCATGTAGCCCGTGGGGCTCGTCCCGCTCATTACAACAAACCCGGGGATCACCACCATAAGAACTGCCAAAGGAGGGCTGCTGCTCCCATCACCAGATGACTGTCAGTGTCCAGCAAGTCTATTCTGATAGGTGGTGTCCGCATCTTCCTAGACGGACTCGACGCCCAAGCAATCCCAGATCGGGTGGTCCCTACTATACCAACCCGCAACTCCTTCCAGGCCTTGTCGGGAAGAACAGCCGAGAAGGAAGAAGCCAGTCGTCACGGCCGAAGAGAACTGGCCCCGAGGCCGAAAGTGTTCAAGCAGGTGTGGGTCCCTAAGAAAATCCAACCTATCCGCCAAGAGGCACCTGTTCCCCGCTGCACCGAGCTTGCTAAGACAGAGAAGAGGAATGAGAGGGGCTTGCCCCCGAGAAGAGAAGAGACGACTGTGGATCCTCCGCACCGCACCAGTTTCAGGGCCTGTGCCCGACAAGCCAACATCCCCACAGTGGGAAGAAGATTTGAGCAACCCACCGAAAGAGCCCGGCTAGCCTACGTCCCTCCGGTGGGAGGTCGACAACTATCCCCAGTCCTACATCAGGGACGGGGGCAAGAAGAGATGACCAACATGGTCAGAAGCTATTTCAGGGATTTAGGCAACCCCTCATTGGGCCAACAACGGCTACTTCAAGCAACCGCGGTCGAAGAAGATGATTGCTTACCAACGATAGTCAAAGAATAAGAAGAAAGAAGAATGATGTCGCCAGTTGACGATAATGGATATGAGGATGGCCCGGATTACGAGGTCGAAGAAGCCTCTCCCCAACAAAAGGAGAGAAGAAGAATTTCTATATTTGAGAGACTGACCTTCTCGGGATATACAAAAAGGAGGGTCTACAAACAAAGAAGAACATGGCCAGGATGGCCAGCAGATACGGGTGTTTGCCTGAGGGGCCCGAAGAATTGGTCCGATTAGCGAAAAGGCTAGGACCGAATACCAGGAGAATCGAAGCCGCAAGGGAAATGCTGAGGGCTGCAAGAGGAAATCAAATGTTATCTGAAGTAATCACCACCCTCACCGCAAATGTGATAACAATTGAGGGTGAAGAGGTTTTGCTGAACACCTCGCCCGAAGGTGCTTCAGGGGAGGCAGCGGAAGCCACCACCAGCACAACAACTATGGACCCATCAGTAATGATGCTACCACAACAACACCAGCAGGAGATAGAACTTCTGAAGAAACAACTGCATGAGAGGATAGAGCAAACCTTGGCCTCCAAAAAACCCAAGATGTAGGGTGAATCATCGCAGGGGCTCATCAACCCGTGTGACTTTCCACCAATATACACTCTGCCTCAGCCGACGGAGCACAGTCAAGAAGCCACCCAGCGGCGCCCACTTCAGCCGCTGCTGCCACTGGTACTGCCCCAGGTGCACTAGGCACCGCCATTGCTGTGTCCTCCACCGTAGGTGACCACCCTGGTCACCCCATATCTGTAGCCAGCACACTTCTACCCCGAACCATTCGATCCAACCGCTGTGAACAGATTGATGGTAGAGAGGATGATTGAATTAAAGCTTTTTGAGCGAAATGAAGGTGACTATGTCACATTTGATGCTTATCGGGTACCATACCCGCCGCATCATGCATCCAAGTGTCTCCCCCCGGGGATTAGCAAGCCGCCCAAATTTGACAAGTTCAATGGGAAGGGGTCCCCGAAAGAGCATATTGTTGGATATATGTTGTTTTGATGATGTATAACTATGAGTTTTGATAATGTCTAACTATGAGTTTTGATGATGTCTAACCATGACTCATTTGTGAGTCTTAATTGCTCTTGATGATGCCTCCATGTATAAGCTTCAGGTCAAGTTGCAAATGCACAGAAATCAAGACAAGTTGAATGCATAGAAATCGAGGTAAGAGGTTACACAAAAATCAAGGTAGATCTCACCAAGGGTCATTGCTCCAAGATGCAAGAAAGAACTCGGTAGAAAGATTGGCAAAAGGTTCTGAGGAAGTTCAAAATGTGCACCGACCCTGTTCCTCAATGTGCACTGACCTTACTGAGGAGGTTCAAAAAGTTGCACCGACCTTAGAGTGTTGATAGCAAATGTGCATTGACCTCAATGCTTCAGATAACAGATGTGCATCGACCTTCATATGCTGCAGACAGATGTGCATCGACCTTGGTTTTCAGTTGCACTGACCTTCATATGCTGCAGACAGATGTGCATCGACCTTGGTTTTCAGTTGCACTGACCTTCATATGCTGCAGACAGATGTGCATCGACCTTGGTTTTCAGTTACATCGACTTCTATGCTTCAGACAGAAATGTGCATCGACCTGCATATGAAGAAATATGAAATGTGCATCGACTTTAATGCTTCAGAGAAAATGTGCATAGACCTTCAGATGCAAAAAGTCAATGTGCACCAACCCAATGTGCACCGACCTTGAGATGCATCAGTATGAAATGTGCACAGACTTTGTCTTGGTATATGGAAGTGTGCACATACTTGGTATGCAAATGTGCACAGACTTGGTGGTGGTAAAAAACAAATGTGCACAGACCTGGGATACAAATGTACACAGACTTAGGTATGATAAATTCCTAATGTGCACCGACTCTGAAAAGTTCACCGACCTTGACAAGCATCGACCGTGGAATGTGCATCGACCTGTATGTGGTGGATCAGTAATGTACATCGACCTCTATTGAAGAAATACAAATGTGCACCGACCTTCCTTATTAGCACAGACATGGTTTGCAAATGTACACATACTTGGTCGTGCTATATAGAAATATGCATAGACTTGGGTATGCTAAGTTCTAAATGTGCATCGACCTATATGTGCTGGAACAGGAATGTGCACCGACCTTAAAATGTGCACCGACCTTGTTTCTCAAACGTGCACTGACCTTGTTTTTCCAATATTCACCAATATCAACTGAAGGCTCTCCAAATGTGCACCGACCCTGCCAAGGGCCAAGCATATTATGTGCATCAACCTCATAAGGCATGCCAAGCCAGTTGCACTGACCTCATGGAGAAGAGCACCTGTTCGACGAAATGCCTCAATGAGCGGCTCCCAAGGCCATTCTTAGTAAACCTGCAACATTTTCAGAAAAGGTTCCAGAGACCAAGAATAGGAACTGCAAATTCCCAAAAAAACATATTTTGAGATTTGGAGGAGTTTCCTAGGACTGACCACTGTTCTCTCCATTGTAAGGCTACAACTCAACCATTTGGGAGAAGCTTTTCGATAGAAACCAGATACAGGAAAGGTAAGCTTTTCTGCACTACTTTTTGGTCATACCCAATCAGATTTTAGACTAAGGATAGAGGACTGTCAAGGGTCAATCAGGGAAAGGCTCCTTGGACAATTAACTGTCCTTATCATCATTGGCCTTCCATACCAATCCTTTCAATCAAAGAAAAAGTCAGGAACCAAATCTGGGAAAGGTCACATCTCATGGAAGCCACCTTTTTGCCTCTGCCCAATCAGATTTGCTGTTCCTGAAATCTCACAGGACAAAAGGACGTCTTTGGTGGTGCCAGCCAATGAAAGACAAGATACTACATATTTTCCTTGGGAGCTGCTACACTAAATTTACTTGAAGGGAAAAGTTTATGCTAGAAGGATTCCTCACGTCTATAAAAGGGGCAGCATGTATATGTTGATGTTGCTGCTGAAGCTGCTGTCCAAGAGAAGTATCCGTGTGAGCCTTCCAGAGAGAATCTGTGAAAGAAAAAGAAAGAAAAAGAGCAGCCCAGTCTTGGTCCGAAACCGGCTAGTGCTGATAGAAAGAGACAAGAGAGAGTAGAAGAAAAAGAGAAGCTAAGTGAGGAGAGCAGCCCTCCTCACATCCAGACTGAGCCTAAGAAGAAGCCAGATCAGACTTGTGTCCAGATCTATCCAAAGGTGCTTCAAGAGCAAAATCTGAAGTCACCGTCTAGTTATCCTTTCCTGAGTGTGCATTTCCTTGCCTCATCTTCATTTCAGGAAAGTTGTTTTTCTACTACACTTGCATTGTTTTTCTTTTATGTTTTATGGTGGTCTCATTTCATTTTGAACCGTCCCTACCGATTTATGTGTAGGAAGATAGACAAAGGCATGCTCCGGTCTGTGGAGAATCGACCCTACCAGTTTATGTGTAGGAAGACAGACGGAGGGCTCTCCGTCTGTGGCTTGTGGGACTTGTCCCATGTGTGTGTATGGAGAGGTTTTCATCCTCATGTGGTAAAGCCTCATCGGTTTGGTGAGGGGTGGATGTAGGTTGCGGGTTGGCAACCGAACCACCTTAAAAATCCTTGTGCAATGGTTTGTGTTTGATCCCTATCCTCTATCCCCATTCACAGGTTTGTAGGTTGATTAAACGCATGCTATCTTGCTGAACCATCTGTGCTTAAGTGTGTAGCAACCTCACCACTTGACACTGAGTCTCTACAGCTCCCTCTTTAGCTGATTCCTACTAGTTTTGCTATGCACTATGTCTAAACATCACATGTGCATTTTATCCCTTGACTGTTCCTTAACGTGTTAAGTTTTTAATTAGGCATGGTTTTAGAAAGGATCTATTCAACCCCCCCTTCTAGATCCTGTTGCACCCTATCGGACTTGACAATTGGTATCAGAGCCAAGCTCTGCCATTCTTAGATCCAACGACTGCAGGGAAAGATCTTGGTGCATTTCTTTTAAAATGACTTCATCTGCTACACATGTTTCGATGGCTTCTCCGCCCATTTATGATGGTTCAGATTTTTTTACATGGCTAGGGAAAGTGTTCATTTATGTTAACTCCATATATCCACAACTGTGGACTCTTATATACAATGGTCCTCATGAGCTACCATTAAATACAGATGTATGGTCAGCTGATCAAAGGACCAAAAATATTGATAACCATGTTGCCTTCAATCTGATAAATGCTGGAGTAGATGTCATCATGTTTCCTCTTGTTTCCAACTGCAGCACTGCCAAGGAGATCCTTGATGGACTGGCCAGTATCTACAAAGAAGGAAATGGGAATTACTATCTAATGGCCAACAGCCCAGATCAGCCAAGCATTTCATCTTCTTCTCAAGTAAACTCTGATCCTGAGGACTTTACCTATGATGAACTTATGAATGCATATGATGAGTTGGCTAAGCAATACAAGAAGCTTAAGTCTGAAAATAAAAAATTGAGAAAGAAGCTTGAAAACAATTATGCGGATAGCTCTCCCTATAAAAAATTATCTGATCTTGAGCAAGTGAATGAAACTCTCATGATTGACATAGATACACATAAAGAACACATTGCTTGCTTAAAGGATGAAAATAAAATCTTGCTAGCTGAAATCACTAGATTGGAAGTTACTGTTAGACAACTTCAATATGAATCTAAGTCCTTGTCAAACAACCAAGACTTGACTGAAAATAAGGCTTCTATTGAAGAAAATGAAAATTTTAAAAAATAGAACAATGTGCTACTTGCCAAGCTTCAAGCCTGTGTGAAGGGTAAGGGTGTGAGTGCTGATGACTCATAAAAAATGGGTGCTCTTCAACAAGAATTTGATTACTGCAAAACTATTAATAACACTCTTAATGAGCAGCTTGTCGCTTGTGAGAAAGATTTAGGTAACTCGGAACAGCACATCCTGTTACTTGAAAATGAAATTCAAGATCTGAAACGATCTCTGTTGAAATCTGGTCAGAACCAAGAAAATCTAAACAAACTTTTAAAGTCAAGGGTGAACTCCTGGAGAGAAGAGCTTGGAAACCGACCAATGAATAAAAAGGTCTTTAAAAACAAACCTTCTACATCATCTGGTTTCAGTTCTGATGTTGCTCCATCTTCCCAATCACCACCAAAACCTTTTGTGGCCCAGAAAAATCAAAATCGGAGCAGAAACTTGAAAAATAAAACATTAAAGCAAAAATAGAAAAATGAGTTTGTGTGTTTTGATAAGAATAACAGACACCATGACTTCCAGAAAAAGCTTGCTTCATGTTCCTTTTATGATCAACAAGGTCACTTGATGCATAAGTACTATGTCATGAAAAATGATGAACTGATAGCCTGCAAGTCTAATTTTGATTTCAGTCACTATAAGAGGTCAGCCAAGGGCGGGCAACTCTCCTACTGCCACCACTGTGGGAGGTTTGGACACAGTATGTCAAATTACTGGGAGTTGAAGGGTATGAAATCTGCTGTTAAGTGTTATCGTTGTAAGGAGCATGGCCACACAGTCAAAAACTGTTGGCAAAGAAGGAGGAAGGACAATCCTCATGTCAAAGCTATGAGCATTCACAGTCTCCCACAAAAACTCATCACACTTGGTTGTGAGAGGAATGAGAGATCCCCTGTGTGCTGCCCTTATTGTGGGATGGTAGGACAAGAAGTATATGACTATCACAAAATGAGGAAAGATGACTTGAATGTCTTGATAAAAAGGAGCACCTTGGTTAAAATTCTCACTAATCCTCTAGGACCCAAGAAAGCTTGGGTACCTAAACATTCCGAATGAGAATTTTGGCTGCAGGAGTGCCTTGGAGGTGAGCTAAGGATCATAAGGAAATAAAAGCTCAAGGCACAGGTATGTAAATAAACCTCTTATTTTGTACTAGCATGCATGCTTAGTTAGCTATGTAAATATTGCATTTTAAGTCTATCATGTTGCCAATCAAATTCTACAAACAAAATTTACTTCCTTGAAATGTTAAAACAACCCCCATGGTGTAAGATAAACATCTATGATAAATTACTTGCTTACACCTTGCTTGACCCTGGTATATCAAACGGTGCAGAGTAGAAAGGCAAGTCAAACTTGCTCGAAACTCTCACTATGCATGAGCAGGATCTCAGATCCACACCTCCGCCCTGTACCAGAAGTCATAGAATTCAGATGCTTAACCCATGAAGAACTTGTCATGCTAATTATTTTGAGATGTTGATAAGCTTCTGTTAATAACTCCATTTTTAAGGATTAGTGTGTTGTCACTTCCAGTTTAGCAGCCATATGAATTTCTTGTCTATCATTGCTCACCATCAGTTTTATTGATGTCTGTTATGGCTTCCTTCATTTCAACTCATCACTCATGTGGACATGTAATCTTTTGCATGATTGTCCTAACTCCCATGGGCATTGGACCAAGGGGGAGTCTGTAAACTTGCTTCTCTATTTAAGATCCATTACAAATGTCTTGTGCTTGCACATACTGTGAGTAATGAATGTCATTCTTTGCATCCGCACAATCTCCTGAAATTCATGCTCTGTTGAGGGGGATTCATCAGGAAATTTCAGTTGGCATGATTGCACACAGTCCATTCTAAAGTTCATCATGCCGTTATCTGAATCAATTGCATATTCTCAGGGGGAGTTTGATTTGTTTATGACAAATTGTTCATTCTTGCTAGTATGTGCTTCATGATCAATGATTTTTTTTTCAAGTCCCATTCTAATTTAAATAGCAAATTTGAATGCATATTCTTGATGTGTGGTTTTCAGTTGTCATGCATATAAAATGGAAATATTTCTAGACAATGTTTTATTTAAAAAAAAAATCAATGTGCTGTGTTCAAGACTGCATCAATGCTCTTGTTCACTTCTCTCTGTTGTCATCTTCAGAATAATTTGTGGTCATCCTTGTCTGATGGGCATCTCTGTCGCAATCTTATGATTTGCCAAATTGTCTCATGTTCTCAATTGCTTGAACTCGATTGGAACATCACTCTCTTACTCAGATATCTGGTTGCCTACTCCTCGAACTCTTGGGAGCATTTCTATCTGTAGCTGGGTTCTTTTAGCAGAGTACATCTATAAGAGGAATATTCTTCCATGAAGTTCCTTGATTGCCCAATCAAAATAACTGGTTTAAGTTTAATGGGTTTATGAGTTTTGAACTGAACTTTCATGATAGTGGTTGTATTCAATCTTAATAGATCTTAACCAATGTTTCATGTTTTGTCCTATTATGCCTTCTTAAATCTGAAAGTTTATTTTAAGTACAAAGGCACCCTTGACTGAGAAACTTCATGTAGTATTATTTTTTAAACATTTGTCTTATCTAAAGTTTTCAAAGAGGGCTCCTAACTATTTCAAAAAGAGCTACACTTAATTTTGCAATGAACTGCTGTCATACTGAGTAACTAAGGATATTGGCGTCTGATAAACGTATATCCTCACGTAAAAAGGTGTGTACTGAATTCAGTGCTCTAAGGCAAAGTAATGGCATTTGTGTCACTGAGAAACTAAATCTTTCATCAAAGAAATGAAATGGATTTAGTCATGAAGTGCCTTGCTACCTCTATTCAATTTGAAGTAGAATGGTGAGCTACACTTAGTAAGTGGGGATGCTGGCGTCTAATCAACGTGCATCCTCATGTCAAAAGGTTCATGCTACACCTGAATACTCTTGTAAATTGAAGAACAGCTTCGTTTGGTATCACATGTAGAACTGTGGCTTTAAAAGAAATAGTGAAATATGTTAGCACCCCCTGGTTAAAATCAGAAACGTCTAGGTGTTTAACCTCAATACTTTCTGTGGTCACTCTCAAGGGAGCTAGTGGAATAGAATGTGTAAGGTGAGAGGAGGTTAACCTGGTTTTAATTTGAAATTCTGGTTCATTTCTATTATTTTTGAATGCATATTTTTCAAAATGCTTTTATTTGAGAAACTTAGAATTCATCAAATTTAAACCAATCTGAAATAAAGTGCTTTGTCATTGGAACTCATACTGAATTTCTTGAAAAATCTCTAACTCTACTTTATGAACTTGGCTTCAGAAATGAAGTACTCCCATCCTAAGATTTCTTGAATCTAGTTGGTCTATAATTCCTAGTGTCGACTCCCACGGTCGACCCCCCGTGTCTAGATTTCTGTATGGCTGTCGTGGCACTTGCTTTCACGTCAATTTGGGCTCTTGATTAACACTCTTGCGTCATCTGCAATAACCTCTCCTGGTTACTTTGAAAGCTCTTCCACTCTTAACAAGGACCCAACAACTGTTCCCTCATGGTTACCTTGATGATGAATGTCTCCATGTTGATATATATCTCACCTCTCTTGGCAAATGGTATCAGCTCTTTCATCATGTACATGGTTGCTTAATTTGCATTTTCCATTTCCATGCATTGCATAAGTAACTTCAAAAATCTGAAAACCTGAAAAATAATAAAAAGTGACAAACCCTAACAAAAAAATCTGTAAGACTTGAGTTTGCATCTTGACGTGTTGCCTCTCATGCTAATGGTCTTTATTGGTTGCTGAATGGAATTTACATATCATCTTTTGATCTCATGCTATCTCATGTGCTCACTCTCTGACCTTGCAATTGGTCTTACTGTGAGCCCTCTTTGCTGATGGCAAAGGGGGAGAAGTTTTGGGATGAGTCATAATTGCTTATCTCATGTCCATAATTGCTTATCTCATGTGCTCACTCTCTGACCTTAGTCTTTATGAGGTGACTCATACTCTCATAGTGACTCACAATGTTGCATAGTTGCCATCATCAAAAAGTGGGAGAATGTTGGATATATGTTGTTTTGATGATGTCTAACCATGACTCATTTGTGAGTCTTAATTGCTCTTGATGATGCCTCCATGTATAAGCTTCAGGCCAAGTTGCAAATGCACATAAATCAAGACAAGTTGAATGCACAGAAATCAAGACAAATTAACTGCACAGAAATCAAGATTGGCAAAAGGTTCTGAGGAAGTTCAAAATGTGCACCGACCCTGTTCCTCAATGTGCACTGACCTTACTGAGGAGGTTCAAAAAGTTGCACCGACCTTAGAGTGTTGATAGCAAATGTGCATCGACCTCAATGCTTTAGATAACAGATGTGCATCGACCTTCATATGCTATAGACAGATGTGCATCGACCTTGGTTTTTAGTTGCACCGACCTTCATATGCTACAGACAGATGTGCATCGACCTTAGTTTTCAGTTGCACCAACTTCCATGCTTTAGATAGGAATGTGCATCGACCTGCATATGAAGAAATATGAAATGTGCATCGACCTTAATGCTTCAGAGAAAATGTGCATAGACCTTCAGATGCAAAAAGCCAATGTGCACCGACCCAATGTGCACCGACCTTGAGATGCATCAGTATGAAATGTGCATAGACTTTCTCTTGGTATATGGAAATGTGCACAGACTTGGTATACAAATGTGCACAGACTTGGTATGCAAATGTGCACAGACTTGGTGGTGGTAAAAAACAAATGTGCACAGACCTGGGATACAAATGTGTACAGACATGGGTATGATAAATTCCTAATGTTCACCGACCTTGACAACCGTCGACCATGGAATGTGCATCGACCTGTATGTGGTGGATCAGTAATCTACATCGACCTCTATTGAAGAAATACAAATGCGCACCGACCTTCGTTATGAGCACAGACATGGTTTGCAAATGTACACAGACTTGGTCATGCTATATACAAATGTGCACAAACTTGGGTATGCTAAGTTCTAAATGTGCATCGACCTATATGTGCTGGAATAGAAATGTGCACCGACCTTAAAATGTGCACCGACCTTGTTTTTCCAATATGCACCGATCTCAACTGAAGGCTCTCTAAATGTGCACTGACCCTGCTAAGGGCCAAGCATCTTATGTGCATCGACCTCATAAGGCATGCCAAGTTAACTGCACCAACCTCATGGAGAAGAGCACCTGTTCGACGAAATGCCTCACTGAGCGGCTCCCAAGGCCATTCTTAGTAAACCTACGGCGTTTTCAGAAAAGGTTCTAGAGACCAAGAATAGGAATCGCAAATGCCCAAAAATACATCTTTTGAGATCTAGAGGAGTTTCCTAAGACTGACCACTGTCCTCTCCATTATAAGGCTACAGCTCAACCTTTTGGGAGAAGCTTTTTGGCAAAAACTAGATATAGGAAAGGTCAGCTTTTCTGCACTACTTTTTGGTCATACCCAGTTAGATTTTAGACCAAGGACAAAGGATTGTCAAGGGTCAATCAGAAAAAGGCTCCTTGGACAATTAACTATCCTCATCATCATTGGCCTTCCATATCAATCCTTTCGGTCAAAGAAAAAGTCCAGAACCAAATTTGGGAAATGTCACATCTGATGGAAGTCACATTTTTGCCTTCGCTGAATCAGATTTGTTGTTCCATAAATCTCACAGGATAGAAGGACGTCCTTGGTGGTGCCAGCCAATGAAAGACAAGATACTGTAGATTTTCCTTGGGAGCTACTACATTAAATATACTTGGAGGGAAAAGTTTCAGATAGAAGGATTCTTCACGTCTATAAAAGGGGCAGCCCGTATATGTTGATGTTGCTGCTGAAGCTGCTATCCAAGTGAAGAATCTACGTGAGCCTTCAAGAGAGAATCTGTGAAAGAAAAAGAAAGAAAAAGAGCAGCCCAGTCTTGGTCTGAAACCGGCCAGTGCTGAAAGAAAGAGACAAGAGAGAGCAGAAGAAAAAGAGAAGCTAAGTGAGGAGAGCAGCCCTTCTCACGTCCAGACTGAGCCTAAGAAGAAGCCAGATCAGACTTGTGTCCAGATCTGTCCAAAGGTGCTTCAAGAGCAAAATCTGAAGCCACCATCTGGTTATCCTTTCCTGAGTGTGCATTTCCTTGCCTCATCTTCATTTCAAGAAAGTTATTTCTCTACTGCAGTTGCAGTGTTTTTCTTTTGTGTTTTACGGTGGTCTCATTTCATCTTGAATCGTCCCTACCAGTTTGTGTGTAGGAAGACAGACGGAGGCGTGCTCTGGTCTGTGGAGAACTGACCCTACCGGTTTATGTGTAGGAAGACAGATGGAGGGCTCTCCGTCTGTGGCTTGTGGGACTCATCCCGTGTGTATGTGTGGAGAGGTTTTCATCCTCATGTGGTAAAGCCTAATCAGTTTGGTGAGGGGTGGATGTAGGTTGCGGGTTGGCAACCGAACCACCTTAAAAATCCTTGTGCAATAGTTTATGTTTGATCCCTATCCTCTATCCCCATTCATAGGTTTGTAGGTTGATTAAACGCATGCTATCTTGCTGAACAGTCTGTGCTTAAGTGTGTAGCAACCTCACCACTTGATACTGAGTCTCTCCAGCTCCCTCTTCAGCTGATTCCAACTAATTCCGTTGTGCACTATGTCTAAGCATCTCATGTGCATTTTATCCCTTGACTGTTCCTTAATGTGTTAAGTTTTTAATTTGGCATAGTTTTAAAAAGGATCTATTCAACCTCCCCTTCTCGATCCTGTTGCACCCTATCGGGTCTAACACATATTGCATACTACATGACCATCATGGGCGACCTAGCTACAGATGAGTCATATCTGCTAAAATTTTTCGGGTCTTCATTAACGGGGCTCGCATTTGAGTGGTACTCCAGCCTCCCGGCCGGGTCGATCAGCGACTGGTCGGATATGCAAAAGAAGTTTAGAGAAAGGTTTTACGTCACTGAGAGGGAGGTCACGGTTGTAAATACAAAGCTTAGGCTAATCGATCCCGCCCCGAACTAATTAGCACGAACGTATCAACATGCATATGATCATGAAGTGTAAACAATGGGAAGCAAAGGGGCGATGAAGAAAATAAATGAACCATGATCACCACCCAAGGAATTAGCAATAGGAAATAGATACTATGATGAAAACAAACCTACTGCGTACCTTGGGAAAGGAAGAAGAAAACCGTGGCCGAAGGTGACCGCTACAACGTGTGATCGCGCCTTGAAGACGGGTGCGGGGAACTCCTGGGATCGGACCTCCTCTCCTTCTAGCCGGCTAGAGGAAGAGGGCCTCACGTCCTATTGATAGTCTCCTACAAAACAAAGCCATGAAAATAAAAGAACACCCATTAGAATATGATAGTGTAGCACATGCCCCGAAGTGATGAAATAGCATGAAAGAATGGGGGAGAATGCACCGGGGGAGGGTTTTTAACCCCTATAAATGGGTGCAAAAGGAAGGTGGGAGTGTTGTGCATGCATAGGATTTGAAATCACGAAATTTGGTGGAAAGAAGAGGGAAAAAACGTTGTGCAAAATGGAGAAAAATGCATGAACGTGCAGAAAATAGTGCAAAAACTAAGTGTAAAAACTGTGGTGATTTGTGAAAAGTAGGAGAAGAGAATAAGAAATTGGAGAGAGTATAGAGAGCCCAGAGAGATGAAAAATGAATAAGATACTCCCCTCTTCAAGATGGGACCAATGGAGAACGAAGAGGATGCCGGATGACTCCTCCCCGAGTCGACGAAGGGCACCCCACCGCACAGGTTCAAGAACTCGTGATGATTTGCAAAAAGTAGAGGCGAAGTTAGGAGGGCAAACGAAGATGAAATGAAGCAAATGATGAACCAAATTAAAGCTAATACTTCCCTCAATAGACTGGGGTCGAAGGTTTGAGTGGACGATCCGGCATGGCTTCGCCCCAGGTCAAAGAAGTGCCCCCCGTCGCGTAGGTGAACTGGGCATCTATTTATAGAAAAGTGGTGAAACACCAAACTTTCTCCCATGATTCCAGGAGATAGAGTACACCAAATCTCGAGATCTCTGGATCATTCTCGATATAATAACCAAGATAAGATGTCGGAACAAACGAGACTCTTTTTGGTGGAAGGATGTGGAAGATATGTCTCTAGGAAGAAGGCCCTGGAACCTAATCTAGTAGAGTTTGTGTTGCACGAAATGCGTAAAACCTGAACTTACGGCCAAGATTCCTGGAGATCTGGTCCATGAAAAATCATGCACTATATACCAAATTTGAGATAATGCAAAGGAGAAGACACAGAAACAAACGGGGCTCCATTTCGTGGAGTATTCTAGAAGATAGAGCTCTAACAAGGAGGCTCCGTTGCACAGAAATCAGCCTAGAGTCCAGCGGCGAAGAAGACGGAGTTGAGGGTCATCTGGACTCTCTGTGATAGAAATGATCTATCGCGCGGCCGTTTCATGAATAAAATGGTCTAGGGAGGACCGCCATTTAAAGAAAAATGGTTATATGGGTGACTGCTAGGTGACTGGGGGCGACCGAGAGACTTTCGGCACAAGAATTGAATAAACGGTCTTCCAAAGACCATTTTTTTAGAGTAGCGATCTCAAGAAGACCATTTTTTGACATTTAAAAATAATAAAAAAAAATAAAAAATAAAAAATTAAAAAAACAATACTATTCATGACAATCAATTGTTGACCGTTTTCTTCATGAAGCGGTCAACAGTTGACCATTTGAACAGTAACGGTCAATAGTGGACCATTTTCTTCAAAGTGGCTACCAGGCTCATGCGATTTTGGAAATCAGATCATATCTCCCAAACGGTATAGAACTAGTGAAAGTGGTAGATGAAGAAATTGTAGATAACATAACGATAAACAACATTCATGAAAATAGCAAGATGAAAGGATGATCAAAAGAGAGAGAAAATGGGGTGGGAATAGAGAAAAATGTTGGGACTTGAAAATGGTGGGGAACTGGATAATGGCATAGAAGAAGAAATTGTAGAGCTTTGAAAAATGAATAACTTTGGTGAAGGGCACATTTTGAATAGAGGACCATAAGGGGATGAAAATGGGCCGCATTGAAGACTGCGCGGCGAAAAGAGCCGAATGCCTGACAGAAAGTCGACCTAAATGGGCCATAAGTCGACTTGGAAAGTCGAAAGCTGATAGAATAAGCTCCAGGGCTCTAAGAAATAATGATCTCCAAGGCTCAAAGGTTAGGGAACAATGAAATGGGCTCAAAATCTATCCAAGGCTCCGAAACAATGGTTAATTCGGGACATCAAAAATGATGAATAAGAGAAATGACGTAACTTGCGGGCTAAAAATGGATGTCAACAGATGCCCCTCCTTGATGTCCGCTTTGCAAGGGAAAGAGCGAAAGCGATGCGGAGGCAAAATGGAAAGGAGATGGAGCGAAAGTGACAGCGACGTGAAATGTCGATGACGTAGAGAAAAAGCGGAGAGAAATGAAAAGCAGGCATCAAGGTAAAAGACACCCGTTTTAACCAACAAGCGACAGGAATTCTCCTGAAAATGCCGAACTAACCACCTAGAATGGATGACAAGGATGAAACATGTCTGGAGAACTAAACTAACAGGAAAAAAGGAAACACGACCATCCTCATCGGGGACACAATCCACAGACAATGAGGGGGTCGGAAAGAGCACAACGTAAAAAGTAGGAGAAATATAACTGAGATAAAATCCAGACAGGAATCATGTTGGGCAATCAGACCAAGCGGGTAGATCAGAGAAGATGTTCAAATTCGGAGTGGAATGAGGATCTCTTATCCAAGAGAATGGTAGCACAATTAACTATTGTTAAGGAGAAACATTGAGAAGATCACGAGATGTGAGTGCTCAAAAAATGGCATGATGCATGCTGGGCTAAAATAAAGAAATCATCAAAACGAATGCAGAGAAAGATAAAATAGAAAGTACTCAAGGATATTATTACTAGACCGAGTCAAGACGGGGTCAAGAGTCTTCTCGCAACCACGGCGTGCGAGACAGAGTCCATCGTCCCCCACCCAACTCAACCGAGCGGCCTATCCAATGATTAACCGTATACTCCTTGATCATCATCAATTTTTTTAAATGGGAATATCAGATCCCAGAACAAACGGGCAACCAGCCGGTCCTTGAAAGGCTTTAATAATGTAGATACCATATAGTAATGCAACAATGAGAAGGGATAGAGAGCCATACCTAACTTACCTGCCAAGTGAAACGGCATTTTTCTTTTTTGATTTTTCTGATTTTTATGGATTTTCAAATAAGACAACCAACAACATGACCATAACATAAAGATGAACATGACGTAACGAACAAATGAACGAAAAAGATAGCTCAACATAACATATCAATGGATGAACCAACAACACATGCAAGACACAAACCAACAACATGTTTGTATGAAGAACATGGCGGGACAAGACAACAATGTGGTGGGACAACACACGGTTGGGACAAGAACACGTGGGACAATAACACATGTGGGATGACAATATGAGATGAGACAACATATGCGGGATGACAACACGAGACATGACAGATATGCTCTTCAATCAAGCCCAAGATCAGACGAAGTAGAACCACCAGGTTCATAATCGTGAGGCAAAGAGACCTCTCATAAAGATATGATCAAAGTGAGCTAAAGTTAAGCAAAGCATGAGAAGGACATGAGCTTCAGAATAGATCGAGAGACAAGATTGAAGAAGAGAGAACAGATCAGAAGCACATGAACAGGAGATAGAGCAAATGATAAGGAGCCAGGAAGCTTGAATGCTTGCAACTTACAACATGCACACTTAGCAAACAGATCATATCGGTCCTCAAAGCAACTAGATGGAAATGAACAAAAAAATAAATAATTTTAGATTTTTGATAATTTTCTAATTTTTTTGGATTTTCAATAATATTTGATTTTTTTATTTTTGAAGTATTTGATTTTTTTTGGATTTTGAAATATTTATTTTTTTTAGATTTTTGGCAATATTTTATTTTTTTTGGATTTTAAAAATTTTGACATATCTGATTTTTTTTATACTTTTGGTAATATTTGATTTTTTTTAGATTTTGACATAGCAATTCGCAGCATCGAAAGACGGACTCAAACTACTGGCCAGGGATCGTCATCCCCCCCCTTTCATTGAAGACTTCCCTTAAGCAGGGTGTGCATTTGAGGGTGGCTTAGCACAACCAACCGCCTCCAAAAAATGGTGCCCCTACTAAGGCCATACCTGGGATTCAACCCAGCCTAAGAGGGAGAAGCATAAGAAAATTGGAGAGAAGCTTTATGCAGAATGAGAAACATCAAGACTTGAATTCCTTCCACGGCACTTCCTCTCAAAGATACAGTCTGTTGCGCCGGGGCTTTGTGTCTTTGATTTTTAGACCTATATTTATCAGACATGCGTGCGACCGGGCTCATGATGTCCCGCGGAGAACTGTACTGCCACTCTTTGCCATGCCTTTGATTCATAATTTTGCTATTCATTCTTATTGATTTTGAGAGCCCTTATCGGCCAGATTTAGCATGAAAGCCCACTTTCGAGGGTCAAGACTGCCCTTATTTGAGACCTCTCTCGTATTAGGGAGCGCCTAGGTTGGTCATCTCATCCGTCAATCTCTTGCCCCTGCACTCGGCCGAGCAGAGAAGAGAAAAGGCCTTTGTGCATACCCATGGTATGGCCAAAGTAGCAACGGTGTTGCCCAGAAGAATCGGCTATGGCTTGCCGTGAAGTGTGTGAAAAACGCGTGCTAAAAAGGACACCCTCAATGATCGGGGGAAAGAACTAGACTCCCAGCGGGAAGCTATTACTAGCCTAAGGATGCTGCAGAAGCTGACACTTTTGACTAAGCAAACTAACAAAGGCCTAAAGCAACTCAACCATGTTTTGAGGAACCAGCATTATAACCGCGTGCAGAAATAACAAAGTAATAGCAATGAGAACATGTTCTTGCATAAAATAAAAGATATCTTTGCAAATCCATGACGTGAAAATCGGCATCCTGAAATGATTTTGATCATCGAGCTTTGAGGAGCGCGAGTAGCTTTGTATTCCTTACTTGCCAGGATAAAGGATGAAAGGATAGCAAAGAATTGGATTCCTTGACACAGAGGAGTGGCAGAAATCATACTGGACAAAGAAGGGATAAAAAGGAAGAGAGACGAGGGCAAGAACTCCCTCGTTAAGGCACTGAGGCCCTGATAACAAGGAACCAGATGCAGAATAAATAGGGATTAACTGAGATTAAGGCGGGCTAAAGTCTCAAAAATAGCAAGAAAAAGGGTGGTGACCCTGAAAGGGTGAAGAGGAGAGAATAGAAAGGCGATGAAAAGATTGCTGCGAGGATAAGGAAGAAGGAAAATAATCGTCCGACGCTGTGACGACCCAAGATCTGGATACCGGGAAAGGAACCCGATACCATTCGAATCCTGGCTCGCTGCCCACGAGCCGGGACTCGGAAGGACTAAAAGGAGTGTAGAGGTACAAAGAAATAGGAAATAAAGTAGGACAATTCAACAATTAATAGAAATAAAATAAACAACTATAACAGAGTCCAGTCCAACAGAAAGTACAGTCTAAAGTAGTCAAACTTACCACATGCCAAGTGAACACTCGGCCCGGTGAGCTGGCAACTAGGAACCTCGGTACAGCACCCTCGATCCTCGAGGAAGAACCGCCACACCTGAAAAACAGGGGTGAGCCTCCTGTCACTGGCTCAGTAGGGATCCCGTGGAACCCCAACCGAGAACAACGGAGGTAACGAAAAGCAGCAACAACAAGAACAGCAGTAACAGCAGGAACAATAAATCGGTGGCTGGTAAAAACTCGGCGCTACAGCTACTCCTACTGTATAGTAAAATCAACACCCCGATCCCACAGTCGGGGATGACCAGACAATGAACCACCCTAGTCGCGCTACTAGGAAAATGACCACCCGTCGGGAACTCAACACTATCTAGGGGAAAGCCCTTGGTGACGCTCACCGGACCCCTAGACCTCGACATCGAAAGACATCTACGCAAAACCATGTCTCGCAGACGTGAAGCGGAACTTGACTCACGAGGAAACTCATGTCACGTGACGGGAGCACTGCCCACCAGAAGAACGATCGGATGCATCCCCTGACATCTTACACCGAGTCACAAGTGTCTCGCTGTGACGCCCCAGGCGGAGACAGAGACACGTAGTAGCCAGTACCACGAACAAGGACTAGCTGGGTCACGCTCGTCAGTGCTGTTCGACGCCCCCAACCCCATGTGCACACTCAGACCATACTCCCTAGGCCTGTCCTCTAGCTGGTTATTCCCCCGAAGCCCGGACTCGGCTACGCGTGGGGGCCCTACGGTAACTAGTCTAACAACCGTCTCTCTCGGGTCTGCCGCTCCACCACTCCCAGGTGGGTCAGCACACGCGTGCCGTAAGAAGGCTACGACTAGTGGGAGGTCACTAAATGTGAACACGGAAAGTCACTCACGCACCCATCGCGAGTAACACGGAGTAATAGGCGGCATGACGCCACCAGGCTCTGGATGGTCTACTAGACCTAGTGAACCCAATGGTCCTTAAGTCACGAGACTCGGGGTCGAGACCGTCATACAGGGATAGCTCCACGCCATCAATCTGCCCTATGCCTAGGTCAGAAACTACGGTAGCACGAATACCGAGGTAGCTCACAAGCCACCAAGGTAATCCCTCGTCTCAGGGACACATGGAGACCTCCAGCCCCAGGCTGGTTGACTAGACTCACAGTCCAAGGCAACACACATGGCCCACTCGGAAACCACCTTCCGGAGAAACCACGACGTGCGGGGAAACCTCACCGCACTTACACCGATACACGGTGACTTGATATAGCAAGAACATAAAAGCCCAGAACACCTGGGGTCACCCGGACCCACCGAGCCCACGGGCACGCTGATCGAGGTAACATGGTACCTCCAGACACCCCAGAAACATGGTCACGGAACTCCACGGGGTGTCTAGAACATTCACGAGGCCAAGGGAGGCATGATCATCGCAGATGACCCACCCTGGGCTGCCCGATTGGTCGCCCTCATGAACATGCTAGTCTCCTATAGCACGTTCAGAACGCGCTATCCTCCTATAGCACGTTCAGAACGCGCGAGCCTCCCATAGCACATTAAGAATAGAATGGGCTAGCCTCCTATAGCACGTTCAAAAT
Source organism: Amorphophallus konjac (assembly GCA_022559845.1). Taxonomy (NCBI): domain Eukaryota; kingdom Viridiplantae; phylum Streptophyta; class Magnoliopsida; order Alismatales; family Araceae; genus Amorphophallus; species Amorphophallus konjac. The sequence continues at coordinate 100,892 of JAHNEJ010000381.1, forward strand.
AGAACGCGCTAGCCTCCTATAGCATGTTCAGACCACGCTACCCTCCTATAGCGCGATAAGAACCGCCCTTCTGTTCATCCTCCCCAATGAATGTGCTCCATCAAGGCAGCGTGTTCTCCAAGAATGCGCCCATCAAAGCGAGCGCGTTCTCAGTCCGCGCCCAAAAATGGCGAAAATCGCGAAAGAAACCATTCCACGCCCCGTTCACCCCCAGGTGAAGGGGAAACAAAGGGGAAATCATTCCCCAACCTCTCTAGCACCGAGAGGACCGATTCGAACGCTAGATCCGGCGCACTCCCCAAAAACATCCATTTTCCCCAAAATACGAAAATAACCCCACTCGGCTCGCCTCGGGCTACCAAACTCATGGAAAGTAAAGTGCATGAGCTGAGGGTCCATCTCCCTACCTCCACCGAAGATTCAACGCACCGTGGACACCGATCCACGAAGAAACACCCATGAAAACCCCGCCAGTGCCTCATGCTCGTGAACTGGCTTCACCGCGCCCCTGTCCCTCGATCATCGATCGATCCTCGCCGTCCTCCTCGCCCGCATCGCCCCGTGTCACCCCCGCCTCGGTCCATCGGCAGCCGGAGAGGAGAGAGTGAGAGGAGAGCGAGGGAGAAGAGAGAGAGGGAGAGAGTGAGAAATGAGAGGAGAGAGAGGGGTGGGAGGGTTTATATAGAAAAATTCAAAAATTTTAAAAAATTCCAAAAATTAGGAAAAATTATCTTCGTGATCCTCAAAAAATGCACAACGCACTGGTACCATCCCAGAGTCGGAGAACTCAACAGTTCACCCTGCACGGCATTCCGTAGGTCCGATAGATAAAAACACGCATAAAACCCAAAACGCGAGCCAAGACCCACAACGGTGCTCTGAAAATTCTAGATAATTACCGACGAGCTCCTCACAATGCCATAGACCCAAGAAAATTCACGGGCACACCAAAAATGGGTCTGACAATCCGATATAAAAAGTCCGAAGCTCACTCAGACACGCTCCAAAACCCACGGATCCTGATCCGAGAAATATCAGAAAAACCTGGGGCATTACAGCCCTCCCCCCTTAAAGAAATTCCGTCCTTGAAATTCAGGACAAGTGCCAAGTCATAGGGGAAGAACGCCTTAACCAACTGACAACGCTGTCAGAGCCCCATCATAGGAAACCTCAATTCACGTGAAAGCACCAATGACGAGGGATACTGCTAGACCTCAATCACGAACAACACCTCGCTCTACACACCGCGCACACATCGATCATCAGAGCAGGCATAACAACAAAAACATCGGTCTGGTATCACCTCAGCTGCACAGAAACCAACCACGGCATCGCTGCCACCCTCTCGCTCACCGAGGGAACGCAATCCTCGCCACAAGAACAAATCCACCGGTCAACGCCCATGCTCGGCGGACCAACCAAACGCCAGCTTCATAACCAGCTACCTAATCTCACGCCCTACCCCAGGGACGACCAACACTGAGCTTCCACCAGCTCACACCTTGCAAGCCAAATGCCTACGACAGCACGGGACCAACTCTGTCAAAACTTAAACTTCAACAAAGCCCAGATCCCATCCGGAAAAACACATCTCTGATGGGGACATCACCTCCCATGCCCACGTTCACAGCTCGTCTCCTCGCCCCGGTTGCATCCGGCATGGTCTAGTTATTTAATTTTGAGTCCTATGTAATTTTTATTTGAGTCATTTGATGTATTTTCCCCTTTATTTGAGTCATGTTCCTAGGTCTTGTGTTTATTTCCCTAAGTTTGAGTGTCATTAGGTTGTCTAGTTAGCTATTGGGCCCAATTCATTGGGCTTGGCCCAAGTGCACCCCCTACCCCCTCGGTTATTTGTCATTGAGTCTTTTATCAGGGACTTATTGTAAAATGTGGGTTACCTATATATAGGACCCTATTCCCCCCCATTTTAACTTAATGAATCAATGAATGAAAAAACTTGCCATTTTGAGAGTTTACACTTCTTATATAGTGGAGAGATTCCATTTTTTGGGTGAGAAACCCTAGGGGAGAGATTCCCCACCCTTCCCTCTCTTAATCTCTCTTTTTCACTCCACTTTCTCTCTCCTCAACACCCAAATTCAAATTTTCTTCTCTCTCCTCCCTTCCCAACCACCTCCACTCCCCACCTACCCCATTTAAGTCTCTTCCCATTCCCCACAACCCTCATCAATACTCCACCCCTTCCCAAGACCCCCTCCACCAATCCTCTCCTCACCATCCAACCCCCAACTACCCCTCCCACTTTCCCAAGCACCCTTCCCACTACCCCAAGCATCCCTTCCCTTCCCCAACACAACCCCCCCATTCCCAAGATAAAAAATTAACCCCACCCTTAAACCTATTTTCGAATATCCTTTCCCTCTCTCCATTCCAACCAAATTCGCAGCCCCCACTACCACCATCTATTGGACCCTCTTCCAGACCTTATTCTCCACCTCCCACACCTTAGAACACCCCCTCCAAGACCCCCTTACAACCAGGGGTCACTCCCACACTCATCTACCCCCTTCCCCTTCTTCCTTCTTGGTCATTGGAAGCTACTTCGAAGTTGTAGTTTGCTGTCCAGAGGTTGCAGATGAATCAGAAACTTGCAGCGGTCACCACGACTTTCTCCGGATGAGTTTGAAGACCCAAGAGCCATCGTCGGAAGCGTCTACCAGTCTCCTTCGCAACAGAAGTGGTTTCATCTTCTTCTGATCTCTGAGCCGTCCAGGAGGTCCATTCTCCCACAACTGCACAGTTCTGCCTCGGCTGAGGACTTGAGCCCGATTAGAAGCTCTGCCACGACGAACCCCGAAGGAATCAGTCCACCAGTTCTTCTTCAAAGTTCTTCATCGCCTAGTCTACTTCCAGAATCAAGAAACAGAACTTCATTCGGCATTCGTGATCCAGAGTTCTCATTTTTCTCCCTCAGCTACGCAGATCTGCTACTCATAGTCTGCACCGACCCATCGCCATTGTTCTGCATCCCCTATTCTTCTCCGACATCGGTTGGCTTCCCCATCAGTCTTTCTGCGAAGAGGACTCGTCCACGATTCCAACGACTCTAACGGCGCTTGATTCCAAGGTCGGGAGCTGCCGAGGCATCCTCTGCAACCTGCTGTTGGAAACTAGGAGCTAGCTCTACAGAGATCCTGATCCGGAGAGAAAGCTTCACCACGACAAAACCCGGAGGAATCAGGCCACGAGCGCTTCTGAAAAGTTCTTCCTCTCCCTATCTACTTTCAAAACCAAGAAGCGGAACTCCGTTCAACATCTTGCAGCAGAAGTTACCAATTTTCTTCCTCAGGCGTTCGACTCTGCTTCCCACTATCTACATCGATCACTCCTCACTTTTCTGAGTCCTCTGATCTTAACCGGCATCTTTTGGCATCCCTATTTATTCTGGTGTAAAGAGGACTCACCCACGGTTCCAATGGTTCCAACGGTGACATATTCGGAGTTTGGGAACGGTCGGGGTAGCCGCATCTTCCTGCTGTTGATAGTCTGTTGCAGATAGTCCAAGATTCAGCAACCCTGTTCGTACTCCAGCCCAGGCCGCCAGCGACCCCTGAAGAAATTGGAAAAATTCAGAGGCACTCCTATTCCAGGGATGAAGAGATCCCCACTGGTCTCACCCTCAGAGAAATTCCAGAGAGAGTTCTGCAGCCTCCACACCCTCTGTCTATCAGCTATTACAGAGGGAAGACTGATTCGGTGTCATCACTTCTTCATCACTCTTAGCACTAGTTTCCCCTCCCCACTTGGCCGGCTGAAGGCCCCTCCCTGTGTGGAGGTAGTGTTTGGATGTAACTATCATCTTCCCTTCCCCACGATCCCCCCCTTGCATGGGGTGTAGTGTTGTAATAGCTTAAACAGGTCAAGCTACCCCGGCGCGGCGTGTGGGGAACCCACGCTTCCCCGCTCGCCCTCGTCTCCGAGCGGGACCGGTTTCTTCAAACCGGTCGAGTGAGTGCTCCAAAACTTTTCTCTAATTCATGCTTGTTCTTTCAATATTAGTTCATAAACTCCGCTGGCCGTGATGAGAGCCCGATCCTGAAGCTCATTTGCTATAAGTGATCATCGTGGGAAGAGAGTGGAACCCGTGCCCTTTGGCACTTCGTCGGACCCTTGATTTGGGCAGCCGTACCCTTGGGGAATCAAACCTTGGCCTTGCTGGCCCTCTACCAGCAAGGGCCTAGCCCACACAACCTCCCCTTGGCATTGCCAAGTTACCCCGGGTCTTAGTGAGCATCGGGTGAGCGGTTGCTATTATCGGTCCGTTTTTGAATGCTTAATTGTGCTTGCTTGTTGAGTCCTAGGTTGTGTCACATCAATCTCAGAAACGGTCACCAAAGGCCTCGCTTGCAGACGGCTCTCGCCATTCTCGAGCCCCTACAACCAGCATCTTCTGTCTGTAAAAGACCATCCTCCGGTCACCAGACACTTGTCAACGGAAAACCTCCACCGGCCCCGCAGGCACGATCTAACTCATGACAGGCCATCCGCTGACTCACACACAGACCAACACCGCATTATAAACCGACCTTCCCTCGGATACCACATCCAAACGTATCATCATGCCAACTCTACCCTCTCAGGGGAGCACGGCGAAACCAAATGACAAGATCCTGGTGTCTTCGGTCTTCACCTCACTCGACTCAGACTTACAGGGGAACCATCCCACGCTGGTCATCGGGTCAGGGACCACCATTCCACGCCAACCTATCTTCAAGGACCTCCACGCACATGCATCGACCACCGTCCTGTCTCATCAAAACCTATCTCACCTCAATCACTCCGAATGGATGCCAGCCACTCCCGATTTCCACTCTTACCATAGAGCCACGGAACACAACCTCTTACAATCCACGGGACATTACTCCAAAATCGACAAGTGCCGCCTGCTACCACAGCAATCAGGTTGATGACACCGCGACCAATGCACACGGGTCCGCAGATAATATACGTCTTACCACGGTCGACCACTCGGTCAACATGACCAGCCTGTCATGACCACCAATCGGGACCCATAATCTCTCAGAGATCACTTCTCCAAAACACGATCTCATCCGCGAACACAACCTCCAACGCAAGAACAGGGTACTCACGCGGCAACCTCACCAGCATACTTCCCCAACTCTCCAACCTGCCAGTGCCATGAACCACGAGATCTCAAGCAACGGCACGGCAACAACACATCTCACGCAACCGGAGATAACGCATATCGAGGAACCAATCCTCCGCTGCTCTACACTTCCTTAGAAATCTACCCGCAGCAACCAACACTACAATCCGTGCACTCTAATCCACACGCACAGCCACCACAACGACCACTCGGGGTCCTCCATCCCGACAACCCTCTGCAACTCCGCAGGCTCCGATCCTCCACACATCGGGAACCACAACACCAATCGTAATTCTCAAAAACATCGCCCAGTTGGCACTCATCCTTCCGGAACAGCGCCAACACACCCTTACACAGCAGGGGACAGGTAATGCTTCTCATAGGCATCCACCTTGCCAAAACACGGGATGCATCTCGCACGGACTTCATGGCGCATGAAGGCCAGCCAATCCGAATACGTAATGCAAGACGACAAACCTTGGCAAAACGTGATCTCCTCCAACCAAGGGAAAAACTCAATACACTTCCGACCAACGGAAGGAAAACTCCACGCTCAACCAGACCTCGAACCTCGCACATGCTAGGAACAACACCTTCCAACACCAGAAAAAAACCATCACCTAGTGTTCTGTCAGACCACGGTCACGACATCTCTCGATGCACCACTGCTGCAATTCCTCAGACTGTAACACGCCACGCCAAGAGTCGCAACACGAGCCATAACCGACAACCGTTAATGCTTATCCTCAAGTCCCGAAACTCACCACGGAACCTTCACAACTCAAACCAAATCCAGGAGAACAAAACCCATTCGCACGTAGAAGCGTAGGAGCAAGAACTTACTGGGACAACCCTGCCCAATCCCGCCTTAAAGTCCGCAAAAGTAACCGAGATCGACACGTCATTTTTGACGCCACAGAGCATGACAAGGACATAGGGCTCGACAAATCAGCAGCTCAACACAAGATCCTCAGCTCGCCAGAGCATAATTCTCGACCAGAGCACCCGCTCTGACATCTCAAACCACAACCTTAATACCTTAGGGGCTAGCCAATCCTCAGATTGGAGTGGCCAAACTCAATAATAGCTCCCTCAGAGCACACTCACAGCCACTTAAAGATGAACAATCCTCGCCAGCCACCGGACCTCGCTGCAGATCCCTCGAAACCAGCACCACAGCAATGCATGCCTGCCACCAGCACTCTGCCCAACGCAGCACAACCGAGGCCACCATCGACGAGGGAGAAAGCTCTCAACCTCGATCCTCAAACCCCACGTCGGCACTCCAACGAAACAACAACCACCTTCACAGCGCCAACGCCGTGCACTCAAGCTCTTACATGAGAAACCAAACGAAAAACATGCACAAAACCCTATGCCAGCTGCCGACTGTACTGGACCTTACGGACTCTAATCACTGTAATATCTCAAATTCCCATGTACGTCCACAACCACGCTCTGATACCAACTGTGACGACCCAAGATCCGGATACCGGGAAAGGAACCCGATACCATTCGAATCCTGGCCCGCCGCCCACGAGTCGGGGCTCGAAAGGGCTAAAAGGAGTGTGGAGGTATAAAGAAATAGGAAATAAAGTAGGGCATTTCAACAATTAACATAAATAAAATAAAAAAACTACAATAGAGTCCAGTCCAACAGAAAGTATAGTCTAAAGTAGTAAAATGTACCACATGCCAAGTGAACACTCGAACCTTGAGGAAGAACCGTCACACCTGAAAAGCAGGGGTGAGCCTCCTGTCACTGGCTCAGTAAGGATCCCGTGGAACCCCAACCAAGAACAATGGAGGTAAAGGAAAGCAGCAACAATAAGAACAACAGTAATAGTAGGAACAGCAAACCGGTGGCCGGTAAAAACTCGACGCTACAGCTACTCCTACTGTACAGAAAAACCAACACCCCGATCGCACAGTCGGGGATGACCAGACAACGAACCACCCTAGTCACGCTACTAGGAAAATGACCACCCGTCGGGAACTCAACACTATCTAGGGGAAAGCCCTCGGTGACGCTCACCGGACCCCTAGACCTCGACATCGAAAGACACCCAGAACTCCACGTAAAACCACATCTGGCAGACGTGAAGCGAAACTCAACTCACAAGGAAACTCACGTCACGTGACGGGAGCACTGCCCACCAGAAGAACGATCGGATGCATCCTCTGACGTCTTACACCGCGTCACAAGTGTCTCGCTGCGACGCCCCAGGTGGAGATAGAGACACATAGTAACTAGTACCACGAACAAGGACTAGTTGGGGTCGCGCTCGTCAGTGCTGTCTGACGCCCCCAACCCCGTGTGCACACTCAGACCATATGCCCTAGGCCTGTCCTCTAGCTAGTTATTCCCCTGAACCCCAGACTTGGCTGTGCATGGGGGCCCTACGGTAACCAACCTAACAACCGTCTCTCTCGGGTCAGTTGTTCCACCACTCCCAGGTGGGTCAGCACACGCGTGCCGTAAGAAGGCTACGACTAGTGGGAGGTCACTAAACGTGAACACAGAAAGTCACTCACGCACCCATCGCGAGTAACACGAAGTAATAGGCAGCACGACGCCATCAGACTCTGTATGGTCTACTAGACCTAATGAACCCAACGGTCCTTGAGTCACGAGACTCGGGGTCAAGACCGTCGTATAGGGACAGCTCCATGCCGTCAATCTGCCCTATGCCTAGGTCAGAAACTACGATAGCATGAATACCGAGGTAGCTCACAAGCCACCAAGGTAATCCCTCGTCTTTGGGGCACATGGAGACCTCTAGCCCCAGGCTCGTTGATTGGACTCACGGTCCAAGTGTTGTGCCCCTGTGGTCATTTGCATCTTATGATTTTGATAATGGCTAAACACTATAAGTCATTGTTATTTTCCACTCTCATATGACTGACATACGTGATGTTTTGATCATGATAGATAAGCCAATGAATGAATAAGGACTTGAGTGGAGATGGCAAAAGTGAAAGCTCAATGATTGCGCCCTCGCATGCGGATCAACCTGCGCGGTCAGGTCGCGGGGGTCAAGGGGGCAGCGCCCCTTGCGAGGGTTTCCGGGGGCTCAAAATTTTGATTATAGGGGCGATATACCTTTAATCTGTTAACTTCAAGAGAACGCAAGGTCAAAGACTCAGTTGACACCTTCAAGACTGTCAAGGTTGATGCCACAGATGAGAACGGGCTGGTAAAGGAGTTAAGTGACTGAGATAAACATGTTAAGGGACTAAAAGATCAAAATCTGGAACTTGCCCAGATTTCGGTCGACCGCCAGCCCAGGGGCAGTCGACCGGAATTTTCAGCAGCTCACTGTCTGTAGGATTCTCAGTGGCGGTCGACCGCCAGCCCAGGGCGATCGACTGAAAATTCCAGAACCAAAATTGCTACAGGTTTTCTCAATAGCGGTCGACCGCTGCCTACCTCCGATCGACCGCCAGCCCCAAGCCAACAATTGTTGACTTTATTTTTCTCTTCGAGAAGAGCCATTCTCCATGGATTTCTTTAATCCTAAAGTCACCCAATCACCCACAAAATGTGGATCTGGTCTGGAGGATTTCCAAGGACCATTCAAATGGTATAAAACAAACACATGAGGGGTTAGAAACCCTAATGCTTCAAGAGGAACAAGGAGATACCAAGGGAGGCTAAGGAGGAGATCCGCGGGTACTGTAGCACCTCCTTAAACAGTGCTTCGGGCTGAAGTTCTTCATCCATCCAAGGTGCTTTCAAGCTGATTTATGAAGCCATCGACCTCAAAGAAGGTGTTGAAGCAATCAAGGTTCAAGGCTGCATCCATTATCTCCTCCATCAACTCAAAGGGGATTCAAAGAAGGAGATTCAAGGATGATCAGGTTCCAAGGAAGAAGGAACCTTTGTTGCTAAATCAAGAGGAGTCTTTGCAAGAGAGAAGAAGCCCTTGTTGCTAATCAACATCGCATCTCAGACAAGATTTTATTTTCTCCTAGCCTTGATCATATTTCCATTTCTTGTTCAAGCATTTTCATATTTGTTCTCTTATCATTTTGTTCAAGAACTGAAATTGAGAATCGTCCCTACCGCGGTTAGTAGGAAGGCAGTTGGAAGGTGTTCCAATCTGCGGTGATATCGCCCCTATCGGTGGTTAGTAGGAAGGCAGTCGGTGGTTCTCTGATTTGTGGTTTGGTGTGCTGCACTAGAGAAGCCTCACCGGGTTTGGTGAGGGGTGGACGTAGGACTAGGGATTCAGTCCGAACCACCTTAAAAATCCATTGTGTCGTGGTTTGTTTGTGTGATTGTTTCGTCCTAGATGCATGCTTAGGTTCAAATCATTATATTATTTGTTCATATTGCCAAGCGAATCATAGTGTCCTTCGCTAAGCTAGTTGTATTCCGCTGTAATTCCTTTGAACTAGCTATAAAGAGGGTTGCATTGCGAAAAGAGGGGCAGATCTATTAACCCCTCCCCTCTAAATCCGCTATCCACTACTCAACACCAAGGCCACACACATGGCCCACTCGAAAACCACCTTCCGGAGAAACCACGACGAGCGGGGAAACCTCACCACACTCACACCGATACACGGTGACTCGATCTAGCAAGAACACGGAAGCCCGGAACACCTAGGGTCACCCGGACCCACCAAGCCCACGGGCATGCTAATCAAGATAACACCGTACCTCCAGACACCCCAGAAACACGGTCACAGAACTCCACGGGGTGTCCAGAACATTCACGATGCCAAGGGAGGCATGATCAGCCACAGACGACCCACCCTAGGCTACCCGATTGGCCGCCCTCATGAACGTGCTAGTCTCCTATAGCACGTTCAGAACGCGCTATCCTCCTATTGCACGTTCAGAACGCGCTAGCCTCCTATAGCACGTTCAGAACGCGCTAGCCTCTCATAGCACGTTCAGAACAGAACACGCTTGCCTCCTATAGCACGTTCAGAACAGAACACGCTAGCCTCCTATAGCGCGTTCAGAATGCGCTACCCTCCTATAGCGCGATAAGAACCGCCCTACTGTTCATCTTCCCCGATGAACGCGCTCTATCGGGACGGTGCGTTCTCCAAGAACGCGCCCACCAAGGCAAGTGTGTTCTCAGTCCACGCCCGAAAACGGTGAAAACTATGAAAGAAACCATTCCACGCCCCGTTCACCCCCAGGTGAAGGGTAAACAAAGGGGAAATCATTCCCCAACCTATCTAGCATCGAGAGGACCCATTCTAAGCCTAAAAACACGATTAGAATGCTAGATCCGGCATGATAGCACAACAAGAGTGATATAGAAGGGGGGGGGATGAATAGATCACTCCCAATTTGTAGAAACTTAAGCGGAATAAATTTTCTACTGCTAACGCACCTCCTTAAACCGTACACAGAGGGATGTAAATGAGAATGAAGAGCGAATCACATGGAAGCAAAGAGCCGAGCAGATGAAGAGCGTAGAGAACAATAGCAAACCACAGAGAAGGCACTTGGTTTTTAGGTGGTTTGATTGCAGTCCGCAATCTACATCCACCCCTCACTCCAACTAGAGTGAGGATTCCACTAGACGATGCTAGATCAATGCAGACTCAGTCTGCGAACAACACGCTGCCATACAGCTTGAACACCAAGGGAGACAAAGCCCTTAACCAAGTTTTGCTACCAACAGAACTTGAAACATGTTCTAGCTCCCAGCTAGAACACGACCGGAGAAACCTCTCCCTTCCTCCACACACCGGAGGGAAACTATTAATGACAACCAGTCACTAACACCACCAGAGATCACCGATCTCTCTTCCTCTGCAACACAGAGGGAAACTGGAGTGATACTCCCTTCCTCCACACACCGGAGGGACAACAATTTAGATCAGAATAGAAGGACAAAAAATAAACGAAAGCAAAGTGGAAAATGAAAAATAATGAGAAGGGATCGATTCTGAAACCAAATACAAATGTAGCTTCAAATGAAGCAATTCATCAATCAGCACACACTCTCTCTCTCTCTCGACCAAACTCCTCTCAGAAATTAAACTCTCTGCTCTTTTCCTTTCTCTTTCTTTCTCTCTGCACTTTTCTTTCCTTTTCTGGATCGAAGGACGTATATGCTCTCCAGGCTTCTTCTTCGATCTACCTTCATCAGAAGACGAAGGCTTCATTTTATACCTGGAGCAGCAGCAGGGCGCGTGTGGCTTCCACAGTTCCCGCACTAAGAATTCGGACCACGTGGCAGCATCCAGTAGACTGTCAGAACACGTGTCCTCATCTGGGCATTCTCCTTATCCTCGGATCACGTGCCTAGCACCAGTATGCTCAGCAACTGGAGGTAGATGGCATCAACTCACTTGCTCCAAAGAGTTGACGCACCCATCATAGATCTTCAACCTTTTTAATCGCTGCGTCGACTCCATTAGCCCGTGGCGTTGACGCATCGATGATTCAGTGATCAAGTCTTTATCAGATGGGCGTGCTGCGTCGACGCCGCTCCACTACTACGTTGACGCTTTGTAGGCAGCCAGAGGTGAGTCGTTCCTTTCTTGGACTGCTGCGTCGACGCTGCCAGTTGGTGGCATTGACGCACGAACGTGTACATTTCTATACTGGCATCTCTTACTCCGCTGCGTCGACGCTTCTTGTTGATGGCGTTGACGCAGTGGTAGATTTCGTGAAGGGCTTCATCGCTTGTAAGAGTCTCTGCTACTTTAACTGCTGCGTCGACGCTGCTTGCTTGTGGCGTTGATGCAATAGAAGAAATCGTGAAAGCTTCATCTACTGATGCGTGGATGCTCTAAGCTTCAGGCGTCGACCCTGCTCCCTTCAGCAATAGGAAAGAAGTGTATAGACTTAGTGTTAACGTTGAGCTCAATGTACAGACTCAATCAAATGAGGAGTTTCCAGTGTATGGACTTGTAATTCAAACAGCAATGAATAGACTTTAGAGAAATGAAGTCTAGTGTATAGACATGGAGAGCTGTTCAATGTGTTGGGTTGGCGTTGTATAGACTTTGCTTTGAGCACTTGGGCTGAAGACAATGTGCAGACTATGCGATGTATAGACTTTGCCCAAAGAACTGAATGTATAGACTTCGCCACAGTCTAAAGAGCATACTTTGCAAAAATGAGCGAGCCAATGTGTAGACTTCGCAATAAGCAGTCCGATGTACAGACTTCAAGAAGTCTTGACAACGAACACTGTTCAGACTTTGCAAACACGAGACGATGTATAGACTTGCTAGTCTAAAGGCCAACTGTTTAGACTAGAATCGCTTGAAGCGATGTACATACTTGGTGAGGCTCAAGCAGTGTACAGAGTTGAAAGTCTCACAAACGAGTGTATAGACTAAGGCTTTTAACACAGTGTTTAACATGCTGAGTTGACGCTGCAGCCCAATGAGTTGACGCTGCAACGTATTACTATTACGTTCAACTGATGATGTATAGACTTAATCAAATGAAGAACCTGAACAGAAGAGTCTACGCATCAGCTCACTGAGTTGACGCACTGGTGTGAAGACTGTGTAGACAGAGTGAATAGACTTGAAGGAGTTATGCCAATGAGTCGACTCATCAGAAGGGGTGGGTCGACCCACTGCTATCAATACTAGCTAAGCAGAGTGTAGATAAAATCATGATAGCATGCTTATCTGACAACCAAATGAACTGTACTCACTCACATGATGAAACAACATTAATCTAGAGATAGAAGATTGATTTATAGTGTGAGACATCATCAAAACCATAGGAATGCAACAATCTCCCCCTTTTTGGTGATGTCAACACTATGAATCATGCAATATCAAGTTTCAACAAAGAGTTAATACCAGCTGCAACAAGTAGAATAAATTCAAGACATGCTCATGCAAATGAATTAAACATTCCCTACAGCACACTCTCATCTCCCCCACAGCTCATAACCATTTCTTCCACGAAGCAACATGACTCCCCTCAAAGCTCAAGACAAAATCAATACTCACTGAAATGGCAAACTTCTCACAGAAATTGCAGATATTGCAAGCTTCTCTCCCCCTTTGACATCAGCAAAAAGAACTGCAGAATGTATGACAGTGCTGGAAACATGAGGACTAAGGGCAGTAACTTCTTAGTGCAGAAAATCACGAGTAGGTCTTAAGAGAATAAGTGAGTTTCTAATCTCAAGAAAGGATTCTTTGGACTTCAGTACACAATAGACAAGTAGAGTTATAGATAAGTTTATCAGCATACATAGTCGATGATAGGGAGTAGGAGTTGACAAGTATGGCCAGATATAGCTGATCATTCAACTATTTCACAAGACAACAAGAGACTAAATCAGAGAGGTGTTCTCAAGGTATTGAAGACAAGCAATCCATTAGTTGCATAACAACAAGGAATTTTTGATGGAGATGATTTTCAAGAAGATCAATGAGTAAGTTGGTAGTTCACTTCCTTTGACATTAGGGAGACACCTTGATTAGAGGCCTGAATCCCCAGTTACTCAGAGTGAGTACCTCATTACTTCCCCCTTTTTTTTAATAAGGAACAGAGTTAGTAACTGTGGCTTTTGACATTAGGGAAACACCTTGATTAGAGGCCAGAGTCCCCAGTTACTCACCAGCAAGCCACTATTGCTCTGTCATGACTTTTCATTCATTTTAAGCATTTGACACCTCATGACTTGGGAGAAATATTCATTTCATTGATGAAGCTCCCAGTTTCTCAGTGATCAAAACAGAACATGTTTGTTCAGTTAAGCCCTTGAGTTAAAAAGATAGAATGATTGAAGACAATACCAAAAAGAACTTTTCTTGAATTGAGTCTTGAAGTCTAGATTTTAAGTTGATTGGGTCAGATAACAAGACATACAAGTTTTTGGCCTGAACCATAATCAATGACAATGTAGGAAGATATACTTTATGCAATTAGTCCAGATCTCTGAAGGAGTACCAAAGGAAGGATTCTAACTTGAAGATTAGAGTCACTGACTTATAGACTTAAGAGATAAGTGACACTCTATTTTCTGAGAGAACCACACTAAATCAATCATGCAAAACCAGCAAAGGTACACATCTGGACAGCCCTTTTGAGTCTGTCAGAGAACTTCTCTTCTCACATCACAACTCAGCTCCCCCTAAGACATAGCATACCTCAAAAACCATTCCAGCAAAAAAAAATCTCAAAGCTCCCCCTTACCTAGAGCATTCTGAAGGATAACCAATAAGGATTCAGAACTCCCTCTTAAACCAGCATGAAAGAGGCTAAACAGCAGATAGACACAACTCCCCCTCACAACAAGAACAGGCTTCATAATTAAGACAATTTGTATAAGCCTAATTCTCTTCTCAAAGTGAAAAAATTTTCATTATCGAGAGGTTTTGTGAATATGTCAGCAATCTGATTATCTGTGCCTACATGAATCAGTTCAAAATTATTCTTAGACACCTCATCTCTTATAAAATGATGTCTTATCTCTATGTGTTTGGTTCTTGAATGCAAAATAGGATTTTTAGCAAGATTGATGGCACTAGTATTATCACAGTAAATAGGTGTGCATCCCAGGTCTACTTGGTAGTCCTAAAGCTGGTGTTTAATCCAAATGACTTGTGTTCCACAACTCTCTGCAGCCACATATTCAGCTTCTGCAGTGGAGAGGGCCATAGAATGTTGTTTCTTGGAGCCCCAAGACACTAAACACCCACCCAAGAATTCACAATGGCCACTAGTGCTTTTCCTGTCTAGTTTACAGCCGGCATAGTCAGCATTTGTGTATGCTACTAGGTTAAGTGTGTGAGATGTAGGAAACCATAAACCTAGAGAATGACTAGCTGACAAATATCTGAAGATTCTTTTAACTGCAGCTAAGTGTAGTTCAGTAGGTCTAGACTGATACCTTGCACACATTCCTACACTGAATTGTATATCAAGTCTAGAGGCTGTCAAGTAAAGTAGTGATCCAATCATACCTCTATAAAGTTTGGCATTTACTTCTTTACCTGTCTCATCTACATCCAATGAAGTATTGGTGCCCATGGGTGTAGTAATGTGCTTTAAGTTTTCCATGCCAAACCTTTTGAACAGTTCCATTGTGTATTTGGTTTGGTTGATGAAGCACCCATCTTCTAGCTGCTGTACCTGCAATCCAAGAAAATATTTTAGTTCACCAACCAAGCTCATTTCAAATTCAGCAGACATCATGGTAGAGAATTCATCACATAGTTCATGCTTAGTTGATCCAAATACAATGTCATCTACATATACCTGAACTATGATGAGATCTTTATTCATGCCCTTGGTAAATAAGGTCTGATCAACTTTACCTCTTTTGTAGCCCTTGCTGATCAGAAATTCAGACAATCTTTCATACCAAGCTCTTGGAGCCTGCTTTAGACCATACAAGGCTTTGTTTAACCTGAAAACTTGGTTAGGTTGAGGAGAATATTGAAATCCAGGAGGTTGTTCAACAAAAACTTCTTCTTTAATAACTCCATTTAAAAAGGCACTTTTAACATCCATTTGTTGGAGTTTTATGCTCTTTGAGCATGCAAAGGCAAGCAACAATCTTATAGCTTCCATCCTAGCAACAGGTGCATAGGATTCATCAAAGTCTACACCGAATTCTTGACAGTAGCCTTTGGCTACTAGTCTGGCCTTATTCCTCGAGATAATTCCATCTTCGTTCATCTTATTTTTGAACACCCACTTGGTTCCTATGACATTAATACCATCTGGTCTTGGGACAAGCTCCCAGACATTATTCCTTTCAAACTGACCTAATTCCTCACTCATAGCATTGACCCAAGCTTGATCAGCTAAGGCCTCTTCTACTATTTTGGGTTCAATTTGTGAGACTAATGCAATTAAGTCATCATTATTCACATTTCTAAAATGAGACCTAGTCCGAAGAGGATCTTCAGGATTACCTATGACTTTATCTAAAGGATGGTCTTTAAGAAATCTAATATTTGTTGAAGACTCACATGTTTCTCTTGGACCTTCCTGATTGGGGGAATTTGTTTCCCCACTTGGCTGAGTGTTCTCTTCTTCCTGTTGGTCTTCTAGAAACTCTCCACCATGATTAGAATCCCTGTCAAGATTTTCAACATTAGAAACATCTTTCTTTTCACTAAAAAGAATGTGTGGAGATTCTTCCACTTTCTGATCTGATACGTTAAATACCCTATATGCCCTTGACACTTCAGAGTAACCCAAGAATATTCCAGGTGAACTCTTGGCTTCAAACTTATCTAAATCTTTCTTATCATTGTTATGAATAAAACATTTTGCTCCAAAAATTCCGAAATGAAACAAGTTTGGTTTCTTACCTTTTAGAAGCTCATAGGGTGTTTTCTTGTGTATGGGTCTTACCATGGCCCTGTTGATTATGTAGGTTGCTGTATTGGCCGCTTCTGCCCAAAACCTTCTAGGTAACTTACTTTCAATCAACATGGTCTGGGCCATCTCCACCACTGTCCTATTTCTTCTCTCCACAATCCCATTTTGTTCAGGTGTCCTGGGAGAAGAAAACCTGTGAGTTAGTCCTTCTTTATCACAAAGATCAGTAAACATTGAGTTTTCAAACTCACCTCCATGGTCAGATTGAATAGAACTAACCTTGTATTTCCCTTCTTGTTTGACCTTATTGAAAAACAGATTAAACTTTTGAAATGCATCACTCTTATTTGCTAAGAAAAATATCCATGAATATCTAGAGAAGTCATCTATGATGACATAGCCAAACCTGCTTCCATTAAGACTCTGAGTTCTAGTTGGACCGAAAAGGTCCATATGAAGAAGTTCCATTGGTCTCGAAGATAATGGCTCAGATCTTAATTTAAAAGAGTTTCTGGTCTGTTTGCCTAGAGCACAGGCATCACATGCTTTTGATATAGCGTTGAATTTAATTCTAGGCATGCCTCTAACTAAATCATGCTTGACCAATTTATTTAAAGTTGAAAAGCTAGCATGACCTAGACGTCTATGCCATTCAAAGGCATCATTTTCAGAATTGGCAGATAAGCAAATAGTAGATTCAGAATTCTCATCTAAGTCTACAATGTAGACATTATTAACCCTGTTGGCTACAAATTTAACCATGTCAGAATTCGTTTCAAGGATTTTACATGAACTATCATCAAATACAACCCTGTGACCCCTGTCACATAATTGGCTAATGCTAATCAGGTTGTGTTGAAGCCCTTCCACAAGTAATACTTTTTCAATGGAATTTGTGGAAGACTTACCTACTGTGCCAACTCCAATTATTTTACCTTTGTTCTTTCCTCCAAACTTGACCAGACCCCCTGGCTTCATCTCTATCTTGCTGAACTTGGATCGGTCTCCTGTCATATGCCTGGAGCAGCCACTGTCGAGGTACCACTTGATGTCTTCAGCTGCCAGGCCGACCTACACAAGTATATCAAGCAGAGTGATTTGGAACCCAAGATGAGTTGGGTCCAAGGAGATTGTTTAAATCTCTGATCAAGTGTTTAGGTATCCAGATTTGTTTCAATATGGTTTTCTCTGGCACCTTCCTTTCTGGTTTTTTAAAGTTCAATCTGGCTGAACTGGAGAAGTGAGTTCTATCCCTTTCATTGGTCTTCCTATTCCTAGGAAATTTCCTGTAGGCTTGTTGATTGGCATATCTTTGACCATGAAAGTTATTCCTCCAGTAGGTCTTGTTTGGACCCATCTGATTGTTATAATTCCAGCTTTTATTCTGATTTGTTTTCTTGGTCCAGCTACCATTTGTGTTCTGGTGAATGGACTTAATGTTATTTTTCATAAAGTTCATTCCAATCTTAAATGGTTGTCCAGTACTGGTTTTTGTGTTTTCTTTAGGACTTTGAGTTTCCTTAGAGCTGTTTGAGCTGGATGGTGTGTCCAGCTTTCCTTTTCCCTTCTCTGGATAGAAGGTGATGGTCTTGAATTGCAAGGGTCTCTTGTTGGTTGGGTCATAGCCTAGACCTTCCTTATTGAAATTGACCCTAGTCCCTAGTATAGCATCTAGGCTAGTCTTTCCTGGGACAAACTTTTCTAAGACTTTCTGTTTGTCTTCCAGCTCCTTTTGAAGATACTCAGAATTCTTTAGGAGTTCAGCATTTACTTTCTTCACAGCTTCATATTTCTCTGAATTTACTCTAATTTCATTCATGCCTTCTTCAATTTTAGCTTTAAATTCATTGAGCTGTTTTTGACTTTCTTGAATTTCTCCCTTAAGCTTATCATTCTCTTTCCTTAGTGAGGTCATTTCTTCTAGTTGTTCTTTTAGCTTTTCATTTTCCTCACATACCAGAGTTTGTTCTTCAACATTTGTGTTAAATTTTCTTTTCAGAACTCTGTGCTCTTTACTAAGAGAATTAAATTTATCTAACAAATCACCATAAGCATCCTCCCAGTCATCAATTGAAAATTTTTCAAAGACATTTATTACCTCCTCTTCACTGTTTGCCATAAGGCAAATTCCATCTTCATATTCTTCTGAGGAAGCATCTTCAGGGTCTTCTTCTTCCTCGCTCCATGTGCAGACCATCGCCTGTGGCTTCTTCTTCTTCTGCACCATTATATTTTTCTTCTGAAGATAGGGACCCTTCTTCTGGAGGTCTGGGCATTCGCCTCTCATGTGTCCCTATTTGTTACAATTAAAACAAGTCAATTTCTTAGGATTTCTATCCCTGTAACTGGTAAATTCAGCATTCTTGTTAAAGGGTTGTGGCTTCTTCTTCCTAAAGGTCTTTCCCTTTTTCTTCAAAAATTTTCTGAACTGTCTAGTGAGCATTGCCTGCTCCTCCTGGTCGAGATTTGACAGACCTTCAAGCTCAGACTCGGACTCAGGGCTACTACTGCTGCTTCCACTGTTGCTACCCTTTTTGCGGGAAGCTCTTAGGGCTACATTTTTACCCTTCCTCTCACTTCCTTCTCCACTTCCTTGGAAATTCATCTCATAGGTCATCAGGGATCCTATGAGTTCATTCACAGTTAAGACAGTCAAATCTTTTGACTCCTCAATCACAATGGCCTTAGTGTGCCATGCCAGGGATAAAGATCTAAGGATTTTCCTGACTATATCTGCCTCAGCAAGATCCTTCCCTAGCCCTTTAAGAGTGTTAGTGATCAAGGATAACCTGGCATACATTTCTGTTATATTCTCATCTGCATTCATCTTAAACATTTCATACTTAGAAGTGTAGAGGTTTACCTTCGAGGCTTTCACTTGAGCTGTACCTTCATAGATCAATTACAGCTCATCCCACATTCGCTTGGCAGTTCTGTATGCAGATATACGAGCATATTCCTCTGGATGAACAGCACACTGGATTATGTTCAGCGCCGTCCAGTTGAGTGACGAGAGCTTCACATGATCATCTGTCCAAGCATCCTCGTTTGGTGGCAGCTCATATGGCCCCACCGTGATTACTCTCCACAATTTATGACTCTGAGCTCTGATGAACACTTCCATCCTGTTCTTCCAAAACATATAGTTACTACCATCGAAATAAGGAGGGCGACTAATGGATTGACCTTCGGCCATGAAGGTTCTAGGACCACCACCATTTCCTTGACCGTTCGTCCACATGGCGTAAACCTGCTCTGATACGAATTGATAGCGCAGCAAGAGTGATATAGAAGGGGGGGATGAATAGATCACTCCCAATTTGTAGAAACTTAAGCGAAATAAATTTTCTACTGCTAACGCACCTCCTTAAACCGTACACAGAGGGATGTAAATGAGAATGAAGAGCGAATCACATGGAAGCAAAGAGCCGAGCAGATGAAGAGCATAGAGAACAATAGCAAACCACAGAGAAGGCACTCGGTTTTTAGGTGGTTCATTGCAGTCCGCAATCTACATCCACCCCTCACTCCAACTAGAGTGAGGATTCCACTAGACGATGCTAGATCAATGCAGACTCAGTCTGCGAACAACACGCTGCCACACAGCTTCAACACCAAGGGAGACAAAGCCCTTAACCAAGTTCTGCTACCCACAGAACTTGAAACCTGTTCTAGCTCCCAGCTAGAACACGACCGGAGAAACCTCTCCCTTCCTCCACACACCGGAGGGAAACTGTTAATGACAACCAGTCACTAACACCACCAGAGATCACCAATCTCTCTTCCTCTGCAACACAGAGGGAAACTGGAGTGATACTCCCTTCCTCCACACACCGGAGGGACAACAATTCAGATCAGAATAGAAGGACAAAAAATAAACGAAAGCAAAGTGGAAAACAAAAAATAATGAGAAGGGATCGGTTCTGAAACCAAATACAAATGTAGCTTCAAATGAAGCAATTCATCAATCAGCACACACTCTCTCTCTCTCTCTCTCGACCAAACTCCTCTCAGAAATTGAACTCTCTGCTCTTTTCCTTTCTCTTTCTTTCTCTCTGCACTTTTCTTTCCTTTTCTGGATCGAAGGACGTATATGCTCTCCAGGATTCTTCTTCGATCTACCTTCATCAGAAGACGAAGGCTTCATTTTATACCTGGAGCAGCAGCAGGGCGCGTGTGGCTTCCACAGTTCCCGCCCTAAGAATTCGGACCACGTGGAAGCATCCAGTAGACTGTCAGAACACGTGTCCTCATCTGGGCATTCTCCTTATCCTCGGATCACGTGCCCAGCACCAGTATGCTCAGCAACTGGGGGTAGATGGCGTCAACTCACTTGCTCCAAAGAGTTGACGCACCCATCATAGATCTTCAACCTTTTTAACCGCTGCGTCGACTCCATCAGCCCGTGGCATTGACGCATCGATGATTCAGTGATCAAGTCTTTATCAGATGGGCGTGCTGCGTCGACGCCGCTCCACTGCTGCATTGACGCTTTGTAGGCAGCCAGAGGTGAGTCGTTCCTTTCTTGGACTGCTGCATCGACGCTGCCAGTTGGTGGCGTTGACGCACGAACGTGTACATTTCTATACTGGCATCTCTTACTCCGCTGCGTCGACACTTCTTGTTGATGGCGTTGACGCAGTGGTAGATTTCGTGAAGGGCTTCATCGCTTGTAAGAGTCTCTGCTACTTTAACTGCTGCGTCGACGCTGCTTGCTTGTGGCGTTGACGCAATAGAAGAAATCGTGAAAGCTTCGTCTACTGATGCGTGGACGCTCTAAGCTTCAGGCGTCGACCCTGCTCCCTTCAGCAACATGAAAGAAGTGTATAGACTTAGTGTTAACGTTGAGCTCAATGTACAGACTCAATCAAATGAGGAGTTTCCAGTGTATGGACTTGCAATTCAAACAGCAATGAATAGACTATATAGAAATGAAGTCTAGTGTATAGACATGGAGAGCTGTTCAATGTGTTGGGTTGGCGTTGTATAGACTTTGCTTTGAGCACTTGGGCTGAAGACAATGTGCAGACTATGCGATGTATAGACTTTGCCCAAAGAACCGAATGTATAGACTTCGCCACAGTCTAAAGAGCATACTTTGCAAAAATGAGCGAGCCAATGTGTAGACTTCACAATAAGCAGTCTGATGTACAGACTTCAAGAAGTCTTGACAACGAACACTGTTCAGACTTTGCAAACACGAGATGATGTATAGACTTGCTAGTCTGAAGGCCAACTGTTTAGACTAGAATCGCTTGAAGCGATGTACATACTTGGTGAGGCTCAAGCAGTGTACAGAGTTGAAAGTCTCACAAACGAGTGTATAGACTAAGGCTTTTAACACAGTGTTTAACATGCTGAGTTGACGCTGCAGCCCAATGAGTTGACACTGCAACGTATTACTATTACGTTCAACTGATGATGTATAGACTTAATCAAATGAAGAACCTGAACAGAAGAGTCTATGCATCAGCTCACTGAGTTGACGCACTGGTGTGAAGACTGTGCAGACAGAGTGAATAGACTTGAAGGAGTTATGCCAATGAGTTGACTCATAAGTAGGGGTGGGTCGACCCACTGCTATCAATACTAGCTAAGCAGAGTGTAGATAAAATCATGATAGCATGCTTATCTGACAACCAAATGAACTGTACTCACTCACATGATGAAACAACATTAATCTAGAGATAGAAGATTGATTTATAGTGTGAGACATCATCAAAACCATAGGAATGCAACACGGCACACTCCCTAAAAACATGCATTTTCCACAAAATGCAAAAATAACCCCACTCGGCTCGCCTTGGGCTACCAAACTCGCGAAAAGTGAAGTGCACGAGCTGAGGGTCCATCTCCCTACCTCCACCGAAGATTCGACACACCGTGGACGCGGATCCACGAAGAAACGCCCACGAAAACCCTATCGGTGCCCCACGCTCGCGAACCGGCTTCACCGCGCCCCCGTCCCTCGATCCTCGACCCATCCTCGCCGTCCTCCTAGCCCGCCTCGCCCCACCTAGCCCCCGCCTTGGTCCGTCGACCACCGGAGAGGAGAGAGTGAGAGGAGAGCGTGGGAGAAGAGAGAGAGGGAGAGAGTGAGAAATGAGAGGAGAGAGAGGGGTGGGGGGGTTTATATAGAAAAATCCTAAAATTTTAAAAAATTTCAAAAATTTGGAAAAATTACCTCCGTAAATCTCAAAAATCGCACAACGCAGTAGTACCGTCCCGGAGTCGGAGAACGTAACTGTTCACCTTGCATGGTGTTCCGTATGTCTCACAGACAAAAACACGCGTAAAACCCAAAACGCGACCCGGGACCCACAACGGTGCTCTGAAAATTCTAGAAAATTACCGGCGAGCTCCTCACAACACCACGGACCCAAGGAAATTCACGGGCACACCACCAATGGGTCCGAGAATCCGATATAAAAAGTTTGAAGCTCACTCGGACACGATCCAAAACCCACGGATCCTGATCCGAGAAATATCTGAAAAACCCGGGGCATTACAGACGCGGTCGAAGAATAGGAATAACGATCACCCGCCAGAAGATGCATAAACACCCGACAAGGTCGGGGAAGGGAAATGATAGATACCCGACAAGGTCGGGGAAAGGGAGCGAGGAACACACGACAGGGTTGGGGAAAGGGAACGAGAAGTAGACCCCGGAGATATCCAGGGAAGAGAATCAGAAGAAGTCCCGGGATCGGGAACATGAGATGACATAGGCCGAAGCCTAGAATAATGAGAACATGGAAGTTCTGGTGGCTCGAAACGAGAAAAAGGGAAGCGGGGACGCATGGACCCAGGAGGAGAGGAGAAGATGATAGAAATAGGATTACAAGAGGGTAAGTACACCACCCAAGGGTGGGAGCTGAGCGAGGGAAATGAGGAATGAAAGGAAGAGGAAGAGGAAGAAGTGGACCCCTGAGTGCGCACTACGCGACCTTTAAACTTAGGCCGTCGCCTCTTCTTGGCAGAAACTATCTCGTAACGGACCCGGCTGGCACGGACTTGGACCTTCGGCCTTCTTGTCTTGAAACATCTATTCATATAACGGGCCCACCTAGCAGACGGCCTAGCCCGGTCGTGAAAATGTAGTTTTATCAGGGCGGATGCCCCTAGACACCCGGTGCTAACCCTAGGCAGAGATCCTTGAACAAGTAACTCCTTTTGATGAACATCAGAAAACCACAGAGTCTTGTCACTCGACACTAGCAACATGAGATTTGGCATCTCCATTCGGTAATCGGGCATGAAGCATAACTCCCTTACCAGAAAGAGCAGGACAAAACTGAGGGAGAGTAATGCGCGGTGCTGACGTGGCCGATTTACCAATAAATCGAGGGAGATGACATAACAAGTGTAGAATGTCCTTGGAAATTGCTGAAGACACGGCCAATTGCCCCTTGAATAGGGAATCCATCAGGCTCTTGGCGGCCGTATGGGTTAGCATAATCTGAGTAGAGAACCCCTCTCGGCTAGTGAACTGAACAAACAATCGAGCGAGGAGTAATAACAGCATCAATAGTGAATCCTCAGGCGAGCATTGAGATTGCCACCGGCCTCGCTTGTGAAGAAACTGGCACTAGTGCAAGGGAACTCTTCTTTGCAACAATATCTGAAAATGCAGGCTCATTACCCTCAAAATAGCCAGGGACCAGGACCTGGATCGACATTTGGTGAATGACATCTTGAATCTTGAAATGCACAATCGAAACCTAGCTCAGCTCATTATCTCCCTGGGGGACCAGACCCACGGGGCACCAAAGATAGCGCACACTCACTCCGTGGGGTGGAAAGGAATGGAGAAGTGGAGGTAATAGGCTTGGAAGGCGTGGGTAAAGGCGCGGAGGGTGTAAGTAGGGGTAAAGGCAGAGGTGGAGGGATAGTGGCGATGAAAGGTGGAGTTAAAGGAAAAGGTGGAGGCATAGAAGGGGGTGAAGGCGAAGGTGGAGGTGTGGGTATAGGTATAGCCTGCTCAAGCTCGGGCAATGATGGTGAAGGGGATGGCAAAGGTGGTGGAGATGGTGGAGGTGATGGGATAGGGGTCTTTGGGGAGAGTAGGCGGTTGAAGGCAGTGGTGATGGGTTAGGCAATGGTGACGGTGGTGGAGATGGTGGAAGTAATGGAAGAAGGGTCATTGGGAGAGGAGAAGACGGTGGTGATGGCAAACGAGATGGTGAGGATGGTGGAGATGGTGATACGGGCAATGAAAGTAGTGGAGGTGGAGATGGAGAGGGTGAGGAAGGAGGTAAAGGGGAAATGGAAGGCTGTGGGACCCAACGTCGACGTATCGATACAACACGTCAGGTGGCATTCAGAGTAGAAGCGGTGGTGGTAATGGAGGAAGTGGATGCAGTGGAGGCACTAGCCTGAGCAGGAGCTTGGGTTGGTGGAGGTTGTGGAGGTTGAGTAGGAGATGGTGAACGTGAGGGGGTAGGTGGAGATGAGAAGGTGACGAGGTAGGCAATGGGTAGGCAAAATCATAGGGGAGGGAACATGTGACAGAGTAGGTGACAGAGCAGGTGCAATGCCAGATAAAGAATCACAGGGGTGCCCTGGTCTTGTAGTGGAGATGGCTGCCTGGGCGGCACCTCTTGCTACTGCTGCTACTTATTGCTGAGATGTAAAATAGCTTCATGCATGGCGGCCCAATCGATCATGTTCTTGCCTTCCAACTCATAAACTAGCTTCTGAAGCTTGGGGCAATCCTCAACCAAATGCCCCTGCTGGCGGTGTGAAATTTGCAAAATTGGAGCAAATCTCCGACTGTGGGTTGATAAGGCATAACTAGAGGGAGTTGCAACGCGTGAGCGGCCATCAAAGCCCTAAAAATGTCTCTAAAGACTCCGACAACGGCGGAGAAGGAGCCCGCTTCAGGCATGGTGGATGCCGAGGGATATGGGAAGGTGGTGGAGAAGGTTGCGGGGATGGAAAGCGGAGGTTGCGTAGGCAATGGCGCATGGCTAAGGGAAGGATTTGGTGAAGGCATATGTGGAGCAGGATGAGGGGGTATATAGACGACATCCACCTGCATCGAGGTTGTGGTGTTTCCTTGACCGGAGGTAGAGGTTCATGCGGGTATGAAGAGGCGGAAGGATGACTCATGGAGGGTTGATATGTGGAGGGATATGTGGAGGTATATGGGTGTGGGGGAGCGGAAGGCTGACGCGTGGAAGGATATGTGATGAGGGCTGACTCTTGGAAGGATATGTGGGAGATGATGGATAGGAGGCGTATGTGGGCGTAGAAAGTGAAGGAGACTCGGGGTCAAGGGAACTAGAAGTTGTTGGTGGATGAAGCGGGCTCGACTATAAAGCTGTTGCCAGGGAAGTGATATCATTCAAGGCTAAGATAAAGCGGTACTCGGGCGTTTGCATTAGAAATGGTCATTTTGATTTGCTCTCCCTCTGGAATATGCCCCGGGACTTGAGCGGCGAGGCGACGCCAGCGGTCGGCTAAGGTAGAGAAACTCCTCATCGGGCTTCATCTTCTCATGGGCCAGATCAACCATGGAATACCTGGGCCCAACCTGGTCTTGAAACTGCTAAATAAACTTCTCTTGAACGGCTTGAAAATTCACCACTTGATCTTGCGGCAATGAAAAGAACCAATCCCGAGCCGGACCTTCCAACGACAGACCGAATAGATAAGCCATCAAGTGCTGGTCGTGTCGAAACTGGGCCAACTCATAGATGAACTCCTTTAAGTGCACGTAGGGGTCACCGACTCCACCATAACAACGATACACGTGAATTTGTGAACGTGGTGGGAGCCGAAGACCTTCAAATGCAAACGGGACACTCAAGGAGGATTTGTGTAATGCACCGGAAATTTTTATAAAGTATTTCTGGAATATTCAGTAAATTTTCTGGAATTATTAAAGGTCCAAATGTATTACTAAATAAATAGTGGGTCAAATAAATCATTATTAAAGCCCAAAATAAGGTAATCAATTAACCTAGCCCATTTAATAGAAGCCCAAAAGGTTTAAAAACCAAGCCCATGAAGTTTGACCCATATTCTAGTAGGTTAATTAACTTATCCCCGGAATATAAGAATAAATACCCCTTTTTATAGATAATATGTGGATAAAACATAAAAGAGCTTTATTAAGTAAGAATTCTACGCACAGTAGCTGTAGCGGTCTATCGTGCGACCGCCATAGGACTCTGACGCACCAAGACTCGACCAATACATTCTGACTAATTCCGTGAGTGGAAGACCAAGCAAAGAGATTGGATCTTTGGGATCCTAACTGCTAGAGACCTAATTAGGAGAACATGTAAGGTTACTAGGGACTCTTAGGGATTAGGTTTTGGCCATCTAAGGACTCTAGAATCGACCTAATCCATGAAACCCTAGCAAAGTTCTATAAATAGGACCCAGATTGGGACTGGGCGTGTCACGCCCCGAGCGCGGAAGGAACCCGGAGTGCGCGACGAGTTTATAATCATTCATGTCAATCAGAGCAGTAAGAATTTCGACAACGAAAGAGTGAGCAATAAAGTAAGACATCACTAACAATTAATCTGATACCATCAATCCATAATCCATAATGACAATATCCTTAAACTGATACCAATAATCCATCATACCAAAAATGTTACTAATAGCGGAAGACTTAAAAGGAATAACATTATCCTGAGGACATAAGCCTCATACAACACGACTCATTAAATCAAGACGACATGACCATGACATCAAGGAAAAGACACAACGTAGCGGGACTTGGCACGAAGGTTGTTGACAATAAGATGATTTCAAGACATGCTATGTCCAGGAAGCAAGATCCAGCACGACACTTGAAAGCTCTATGCTCATCACTCTCGATCTTCCCATTTGGTTGCGTGTCAGAATCTGAGTTACCTGAAAAATGATGGAAAACACATGATGAGCGAGCGCTCAGTAGGGATTATATCTCTAGACCCAGACTAGCTTTAAGTGATTAATACATTATGCAATATGGCATGTTTATGCATGAGAAAAATGCAAGTAAAATGACGAGAGTGGAATGGCAATAAATACCAAGAATGAGCTAGCGACATATCATGTGTATCAAGTAAAATTTTATCAAGGGTACCAAGCATGTAATATCAAGTCATGTCATGAGATAGTGGCTACTTATTTATTCAAGTACTTGCCATTCCGGGCCACGCGAGTCAAGCAAGTTAAGTAAAGCACGAGAGAGTGTGGAATGTCGTGATCAAGCTAGTCATGCACTCTGGTGCAATGCCACACCATAATCATTTAACTCCCATGGGCACAAGTACTTTCGGGTGCTCCTCCTAGGACAGATTGGGCCCTATATGCGTAGGCATTGGTCATGTATTTTGACATCCACTATAGTTTATAGTAGCCAAAAGAATTCCAAAGAGAATAGATCATTATAGGATAATAAGGTGGATTCACAGACATGGAATTCAAGGCAGATATTACGTGTAGGGATGACTAAAAATCTGAGACATTTCATAAAAGACTAGGTAATTGGCGTCCGTCAGGGAAGCCGCAGAATAGAATTGGCGTCCATAGCAATGGGCGCTCATTCTGGAAATAGATAAATAGGCACGAAGTAAATAGCGTCCTCCAAACAGGGCGCTATTTGAAATTGGCGTCTGCTACCCTCGGCGCAGATTACCAGAAAGTGACGATTTCTATAAAAGCCAGAAAACGGCATTTCATGAGGGCTGGGCGTCATGTTTCTTCAGAGGGACATGACTATGACACTGTGTAAAGGGTTTTTAGGGTACAACCTGCTCGGCTGCCTTGAGAGAATCCAAGGCTAGTGGAGACTGACGGAGGTCTCTAAGGTGAAATCGCTAGTTCGAAGGAACCGAATGTCCAACGGAGAGCTCAAACACCTCGGAGAGTTGAGGGTAATCGATCGAACCAAAATAGGGACCTCATCCATAGAATGGTATGAGAGTGACAAGCGATGCCCCACAGTGGGGTTGAAAAACTCAGGAAAATGAACGAGCAGAGCAAACGGCGTCCTGCCTGGCAGGCGCTATCTCAAATAGCGTCTATCAGAACAACCGCTTATTCCTTAATATATTTGCATGTTATTATGATCAGCGTCCTTCCAGGAAGGCGCTGATTCCATTTCCAAAAATTCCATTTTACAGTTTACAGAGAACAATTTCAGGTCATGGATATATTAATAAAAAATGTAGACAGAAATAGCGTTCACCTGGTCAGGCTTTAATATTAATTAACGTTCAGGTTAACAGGCGAAATTTAATCTTAGGTTACAGAATTATCAATTACCGTGTGCGTTACATTAAGCAAGAATTTCTAGGTTTGGCGTCCTGTCTGTAGGGCGCGCATAACAAAACGTGTCTGTTAAAACAGGCGTTGTTCCTTTTTAAATATACGTAGAAATTAATTTATAAACATGCTAGTGGTTCAAGTAAACTAGTTTTGGCGTCCTGACTATCAGGCGCTGATAACAATTAGCGTCCCATATGAAGGGGAAGAAGCCTCACGCCTTCTCACATCCAGCAAACAGGAAGAAGAAGAAGTGGTAGAGGAAGAAGCCCTTCATGTGCCCCTTCTCGATTGCAGACGCAAGGAGGGGGGGAAGAGGAAGAAGATGGCCGCCCGTCCGCAGGAGGAAGAAGTGGATGCCTAGGGAAAAATGTTCGTGGCAGCAGTAGCACACATGGTAGGAAACGATGTAGCAAATAGGGCTGATACAGTTGATGGGTTTATGTTTTTTATAGAGAGGGAATATCTAAACATAGGCAGTAAATGAATGGAAGAAGGTTTTTAATTCTTTCCACGCGTTATCAATTCCCTTCCTAGCTAGTAGCCGCCTGCTAAGTTTGTAAATGAAACCCTAATCGCTAGCACATCGACCATGCATATCGGGTTCGGGTGGTTGCGCATGGGTTTGGGTTTTCATGTGCACGTGGCTTTGCGTTGGGTACAAGAGAACTTAGGTTTGCTGACGTGAGTTGGCTCACGTGGGTATATGGATTATAACAAGGTTTGGGCTTTTAATATATATGTATGGGTTGCTTTATTTTGCTTGAGTTTTATTGGGTTTCATATAGCATCGTTTATATATCTACGGGTTGTATGTGCATGGTTGTTGGGTTCGGGTAGCACATAGCAAGGTTTTTAGCTTGTTGGGTTATGGTTTACTTACAAGGAGGCTCAGGTACATATATTAGTTGGGTTTAACTATAAGGTGTGGTCTAAATGGGCCTTTTGGTGCAAATCCCTTTACGTAAGTGTGTGGTTTTTTTTGTATATATATATATGGTTGGCATTAAAGTCGTATTTGTAACCCAATATCATACGTGAGAGTTACAATATTTTGATTAAGGGTTTATTTTATATAAGTAGCTAAACGGGCTAGCTTTATTTTTGACTGCCAATAATCAAATATAATAGGTGTCGAGGCCCATAAAATGTATAACTTAATTATTTCTTTGAAAAATTTTAATTTATTTAGAAATGTTTAAATTCTTCAAATTAGCAGGGATGCTACACCCTCCCCCACTTAAAAGAATTTGGTCCCCAAATTCAACTGTATGAATGGACACATGGAGGGTACAGGGTACTTACAGTTCTAGAATAGCTCCGGATATCTTCTTCGCATGGATTCTTTAGTTTCCCATGTAGCTTCTTGCTCTGAGCATTTGTTACATTGTATATTTACCATGGGAATGGTCTTGTTTCTTAGAACTCGGACCTCTCTGTCGAGAATCTTCATCGGCTTCTGCTCATAAGTGAGGTCCTTTTGAATTACCAGGTCATTATGATCAATGACATGGAAAGGGTCGTGCACATATTTCTTCAACATGGAAACATGGAATATGTTGTGCACTTCCGACAGTTGAGGAGGCAAAGCAAGACGATAGGCTACCTCGCCAACTCTTTCCAATATTTCGAATGGTCCAATGAATCTCGGTGTAAGCTTACCCTTAACACTGATTCTTCTAATGCCACGACCTGGAGAAACCTTGAGGAAAACATGATCCCCGATTTGGAACTCCAGGTCTCTTCTTCGATTGTCAGCATATGACTTCTGCCTTGACTGAGCTATCTTGAGTCTGTCCCTGATGAGTTGAACCTTCTCATTAGTATTTCTGACCATATTTGGGCCTACTATTTGTCTTTCACAGAATTCTTACCAGCATATGGGAGATCGACAACTCCTGCCATAGAGTGCTTCAAATAAAGCCATCTGAATACTGGCTTGATAGCTGTTGTTGTAAGTAAACTCGGCCAGGGGCAAGTGGTCATGCCAACTTCCACCGAAGTCAATAACACATGCTCTCAGCATATCTTCGACGATTTGATTTGTCCTTTCCGTCTGACCATCTGTCTGGGGATGGAAAGCGGTACTTAAGTTGAGTTTGGTCACCAAAGAGTGTTGTAGACCCTTCCAGAAATGAGAGGTGAAACACAGGTCTCGATCAAACACAATTATTATAGGGACTCCACGTAATCTTACAATCTCCCTGATGTACAGTGCAATTAGGACATTACTCGACCAACGGCTTTTGATAGGTAGAAAGTGAGCCGATTTAGTGAGACGGTCGATTATTACCAAGATACCATCATGTCTGCCTTGAGACTTAGGCAAGCCATGATGAAATCCATTCCAATATCTTCCCATTTCCACTTGGGAATATCAAGGGGATGTAACTTACCAACAGGTTTTGGGTGTTTAGCTTTTACTTGCTAGCATGTGAGACAGCGAGATACAAAATTCGCTACCTCCCTTTTCATGTTAGACCACCAAAAAGTTCTTTTCAGGTCCTTGTACATCTTGGTCACTCCAGGATGGATAGTGTACCTAGAGCGGTGAGCTTCTTCTAGGATCTTCTTCCTAAGTTCAGGACAGTCTGGTATATATGTCCTTTCATGAAATAGCAATCTGCCATCAACTGCTATCTTGAAGTCTGATCTCTCACTCATCTTATCCTTTACTTCTACCAGCATAGGGTCTTCTTCTTGCAATCTCTTGATCTTGAAAGTAGGTCAGGATGCAAACTTACGTGTGCCAAAGTAATGCACATTTCCTCCTTGTTCATGCTTATGTTTAATTCTGAAAATTTCTCTAATATCTTCCACTCCTGAATCATCAAACTGGCTAGCATCACTATTGGTTTCCGACTTAAGGCATCAGCCATGGAATTACCCTTGCCGGGTGGTATTGAATAGTAACGTCGAAATCCTTGAGATACTCCAGCCATCGCCTCTGCCTCATATTAAGTTCCTTATGGGAAAATAGGTACTTGAGGCTTTTGTGATCGGAGTACACAGTAAATGATTCTCCGTAGAGATAGTGTCTCCAGATCTTTAAGGCAAACACTACCGCAGCTAGTTCCAGGTCATGCACTGGGTAGTTTTCTTCGTGCTTCTTCAGTTGTCTAGTGGAGTATGCAATAACTCTTCCTTGTTGCATCAACACACATCCGAGGCCAATACCGGAAGCATCAGTATATACCTCGTACTTTTCTCCTTCTACAGGTAGGGCCAAGACCGGAGCAGTTGTCAAATGGTCCTTTAGAGCTTGAAAAGTCATTTCACATTCTTCATTCCATTCATAAGGAAAAGTCAGCTTGGTGAGTGGAACTGTAATTTTTGAGAAGTCCTTCATAAATCGTCGATAATATCCAGTAAGACCCAAGAAACTTCATATTTCTGTTGCATTGGCTGGTCGTTCCTAGCTCTTCACAGCTTCGACCTTTGCAGGATCTACAGAAATTCCATCCTTTGAGACAATATGGCCTAAGAAAGCCACTTCTTCTAGCCAGAACTCACACTTGCTAAATTTAGCATACAATTGATTATCCCTCAATATCTGCAATGCTGTCCTCAAATGCACTTCATGTTCTTCTTCAGACTTTGAATATATTAGAATGTCATCAATAAAGACCACAAAAAATTTGTCCAGATGTGGTCTAAAAATGCTATTCATAAGCTACATAAAAGCTGCATGGGCATTTGTTAGTCCAAAAGGCATAATAGTAAATTCATAATGTCCGTACCTACTTCGGAATGCAGTTTTACGAATATCCTCGTCCTTGATCCTTAATTGGTGATAACCCGATCGAATATCAATTTTTGAGAAATATCTTGCTCCAGAAATCTGATCGAAGAGTTCATCAATCCTCGGCAGTGGGTACTTGTTTTTGATGGTGAGGTGGTTCAACTGCCGATAATCGTTGCATAGCCTCATCGATCCATCCTTCTTCTTGATAAACAACACTAGTGCTCCCCATGGGGAAGTACTTGGTCTGATAAAACCTTTCTTCAATAACTCCATTAGCTGCTCCTTCAATTCTTTCAGTTCTGCTGGAGACATTCTGTAGGGGCTTTTGAAATAGGTCTGGCACCCAGAACAAGGTCTATAGTGAATGAGACTTCCCTCTCTGGTGGCAAACCAGGTAAATCTTCTGGAAAAACATCGGAAACTCCCGAGCTACTTGGATGTCTTCTAATCTGGCCACCTTAGCATCCATGGCAGTTACAAATGCTAGGAATGCCACACAACCTTTGTTGATAAGTTTACTGGCTCGAGAGCCAAGATAACTGGTGATCTATTCCGTGGACTAATGTAAGTCAGCTCTGGGTAATCTACAAAGGTTATTTTTTCATTCCGGCAATCTACAGTTGCCCGATGGGTGGATAGCCAATCGGCTCGTAGAATGACATCGTATCCCTTTAGATCTAGGCATATCAGGTTGGCAGGTAGATTGTGGCCTTTAACCATGACCTTACAATGTGGGTAATGGTGTGTGATATCGGACTCATCCCCTAAAGGAGTAGAAATTACCAAGTTCATCTATTCAGGTTCCATAGAGAATGAATTCGCAAATTTCCTTGAAACAAAAGAATGGGTTGCGCCGATATCAAACAGGACTTGAGTAGACTTGGAACAAATAGATAAAGTACCTTCCACCAGTCCGCCTTCTGTGGGTTCCGTCTCCTGTAGAGCTTGGAGACGTCCTTGCTTCTTTGCCGGGCACTTTTCTTCCTTAGTTGCTGGTTCGGTCTGTTCATTCAGTAGAGGGCAATCAGGAATCCTGTGCTCTCGACTCCCGCATCGGAGGCATGCTCCCAGTTTCCTCCAACATTCATCAGCCTTATGGACAGGCATGTCATAATACTTGCAATTCTCCTTGGGTGGCGTGGTGATGGAGAAGGGTTTGTTGTTTTGCTTGGGTTTCTTCTCCTTGGAGGACTCTCCTCGATTATAAGGTCGTTTATTGTTAAAAGAAGGCTTGAAGTTGTTGGAGCTTGTGACATTCTCCTTCATATCCTTCCCGCGGATCTTGTCTGACAATTCCGTGGCATCTTCTAGCAGTTACGCGCGTCGGACTATCTCCGGATACACCTGGATATCCATCGGTGCTAGCTGGGTGATAAACTGGGGCCGAAGCCCATTTTAGAAGCGCCTTGCTTTCATTTTCTCCATACACACCAGGTGAGGTGCGTACCTTGACAGCCTTGAAAATTGGGCCTTATAATCGGCCACAGTCAAAGTCCTTTGTTTCAGAGCGGTGAACTCCGCGGCCTTCTTCTCTTGGACGCGGTCGGAGAAGTACTTATTTTTAAAATGTTTAATGAATTCGGCCCAGGTAACATTATCCTCCAGTAAGGCAGCTTCGACAGATTCCCATCAACATCTCGCATCTTGTTCCAGTTGGAACGTAGCTAATAAAACCTTCTCGTCATCCGTGCACTGCATGACACAGAATATCCTTTCAATCTCTTTCAACCAGTTCTCTGCATCATCAGGGTTGGAAGAGCCCATTAACTTAGGTGGGTTCATGTTTCGGAAGCCTTTGTGGAGATCTCCTACTCCACGGTTTGCTCCGTCCTTCGCCACTTGTTGTAGTGCTTGGGTAAGACCCTGGACAGTGCGCTGCATTTCACGCCATTGTGCACGTTCCGCGGCCATACTACTACAAGGGATTTAAAAGTTTTAATTAGTTTCATATTTATTTACAAGGTTGGACAAGATAGGACAAGGTAGGATAGGACGTATGTCAAGATAAGATGTCCTACTATAACTTAATCCCTTGGCTCTACCCAATCTCACGGGTTTAAGAGTTGACCTATCCTTGGACTTGTGTTTTCCTAGGAATTTGAAATCCTAGGCTCTGATACCACAAAAACCATCACACCTGGAGCGCGGAAGGAACCAGAGTGCTCGATGAGTTTATAATCATTCATGTCAATCAGAGTAGTAAGAATTTCGACAATTAAAGAGTGTGCAATAAAGTAAGACATCACTAATAATTAATCTGATACCATCAATCCATAATCCATAATGACAATATCCTTAAACTGATACCAATAATCCATCATACCAAAAATGTTAGTAACAGTGGAAGACTTAAAAGGAATAACATTATCCTGAGGACATAAGCCTCATACAACATGACTCATTAAATCAAAGACGACATGACCATGACATCAAGGAAAAGACACGACGTAGCGGGACTTGGCATGAAGGTTGTTGACAATAAGATGATTTCCAGACATGCTGTGTCTAGGAAGCAAGATCCAGCACGACACTAGAAAGCTCTACGCTCATCACTCTTGATCATCCCCATCTGGTTGCGTGTCAGAATCCGGGTTACATTAAAAATGATGGAAAACACTTGATGAGCGAGCGCTCAGTAGAAATTATATCTCTAGACCCAGACTAGCTTTAAGCGCTTAATACATTATGCAATATGGCATGTTTATGCATGAGAAAAATGCAAGTAAAATGACGAGAGTGGAATGGCAATAAATACCAAGAACGAGCTAGCGAGATATCATGTGTATCAAGTAAAAGTTTATCAAGGGTACCAAGCATGTAATATCAAGTCATGTCACGAGATAGTGGCTACTTATTTATTCAAGTACTTGCCCATTCCGGGCCACGCGAGTCAAGCAAGTTAAGTAAAGCACGAGAGAGAGTGTGGAATGTCATGATCAAGCTAGTCATGCACTTCGGTGCAATGCCACACCGTAATCATTTAACTCCCATGGGCACAAGTACTTTCGGGTGCTCCTCCCAAGAACAGATTGGGCCCTATATGCGCAAGCATTGGTCATGTATTTTGACATCCACTATAGTTTATAGTACCAAAAGAATTCCAAAGAGAATAGATCATTGTGGGATAATAAGGTGGATTCACAGAACATGGAATTCAAGGCAGATATGACGTGTAGGGATGACTAAAAATCTGAGACATTTCATAAAAGACTAGGTAATTGGCGTCCGTCAGGGAAGCCGCAGAATAGAATTGGCATCCATAGCAATGGGCGCTCATTTTGGAAATAGATAAATAGGCACGAAGTAAATAGCGTCCTCCAAATAAGGCGCTATTTGAAAGTGGCGTCTGCTACCCTCGGCGCAGATTACCAGAAAGTGACGATTTCATATAAAAGCCAGAAACGGCATTTCATGAGGGCTGGGCGTCATGTTTCTTAGAGGGACATGACTATGACACTGTGTAAAGGGTTTTTAGGGTACAACCTGCTCGGCTGCCTTGAGGGAATCTAAGACTAGCGGAGACTGACGGAGGTCTCTAAGGTGAAATCGCTAGTTCGAAGGAACAGAATGTCCAACGGAGAGCTCAAACACCTCGGAGAGTTGAGGGTAATCGATCGAACCAAAACAGGGACCTCATCCACAAAATGGGATGAGAGTGACAAGCGATGCCCCACGATGGGGTTGAAAAACTCAGGAAAACGAACGAGCAGAGCAAACGGCGTCCTGCCTGGCAGGCGCTATCTCAAATAGCGTATGTGTTCTCAGCTGCTTATTCCTTAATATATTTGCATGTTATTACGATTGTCCTTCCAGGAAGGCGTTGATTCCCATTTCCAAAAATTCTGTTTTACAGTTTACAGAGAACAATTTCAGGTCATGGATATATTGATAAAAAATGTAGACAGAAATAGCGTTCACCTGGTCAGGCTTTAATATTAATTAACATTCAGGTTAACAGGCGAAATTTAATCTTAGGTTACAGAATTATCAATTACTGTGTGCGTTACATTAAGCAAGAATTTCTAGGTTTGGCGTCCTGTCTGTAGGGCGCGCATAACAAAACGTGTCTGTTAAAACAGGCGCTGTTCCTTTTTAAATATACGTGGAAATTAATTTATAAACATGTTGGTGGTTCAGGTAAACTAGTTTTGGCGTCCTGACTATCAGGCGCTGATAACAATTAGCGTCCCATATGTTGGGCGCTGATTCTCAGAAATAAAAAAAATCACGAAATAACATGTTGGATTCAAGAGATAATAGTGTCCTCAATGTGAGGCGCGGTTTCAAATAGCGGCCACTACGATGGATGCTAATCACTTTAATGCAAGAGCTGAAAATGATGATTACAGGTGCTAACGACATGATATAAATGCATGATTTAATCAATTTTAACTAGTTTAGAATTAACTTAGGTCATAGGGTAGAGAAAACCTACCTTTAGAGGGGATCGGGTGTTGAACAGGAAGAAGAACTCGGTGAATACGATGCTCTATTTTGTAACTTGAAATAGAGGATGAAGGGCGCTCCTTCCAGGCCTGCAGGTGGTTCACAGGAGGAAGAAGAATGAAGGGAAAGAAGCCTCACGCCTTCTCACGTCCAGCAAATAGGAAGAAGAAGAAGAAGTGGTAGAGGAAGAAGCCCTTCACGTGCCTCTTCTCAGTTGCAGACGCAGGGGGGGGAAGAGGAAGAAGATGGCCGGTCGTCCGCAGGAGGAAGAAGTGGATGCCTAGGGAAAAACATTTGTGGCAGCAGCAGCACAACACGGTAGGAAATAATGTAGCAAATAGGGCTGATACGGTTGATGGGTTTGTGTTTTTTATAAAGAGGGAATATCCAAACAGAGGCAGTAAATGAATGGAAGAAGGTTTTTAATTCTTTCCACGCGTTATCAATTCCCTTCCTAGCTAGTAGCCGCATGTTAAGTTTGTCAATGAAACCCTAATCTGCTAGCACGATTGACCATGCATATCGGGTTCGGGTGGTTGCGCATGGGTTTGGGTTTTAATGTGCACGTGGCTTTGCGTTGGGTACAAGAGAACTTGGGTTTGCTAACGTGAGTTGGCTCAGGTGGGTATATGGATTATAACAGTGTTTGGGCTTTTAATATATATGTATGGGTTGCTTTATTTTGCTTGAGTTTTATTGTGTTTCATATATCATCGTTTATAAATCTACGGGTTGTATGTGCATGGTTATTGGGTTTGGGTAGCATATAGCAAGGTTTTTAGCTTGTTGGGTTATGGTTTACTTACAAGGAGGCTCACGTACATATATTAGTTGGGTTTAACTATAAGGTGTGGTCTAAATGGGCCTTTTGGTGCAAATCCCTGTACATAAATGTGTGGTTTTTTTTTGTATATATATATGGTTGGCATTAAAGTCATATTTGTAACCCAATTATCATACGTGAGTTACAATATTTTGATTAAGGTTTTATTTTATATAAGTAGCTAAACGGGCAAGCTTTACTTTTGACTGCCAATAATCAAATATAATAGGCGTCGAGACCCATAAAATGTATAACTTAATTATTTCTTTGAAAAATTTTAATTTATTTAGAATTTTTAAATTCTTCAAATTAGCTGGGGTGCTACAGGGCGACCATTACTTTTGGCTCGTGAAGAATCAAGGTAAGGAGTCATAATTTTTGGTAAGTTGTTTAGAAGCTTTTGTTTCTAATACTTTAGACTAATAGCTTCCAAAATTTCATGCTATGAGATCAAGTACCCAAGGAGTTAGAAGCGTCCAAAGTTGCTGGTTCAACCATAGCGACCCAGGAATCTGATCAAAAGTCCACTGAAGAATAGGAAATTAGGACGTCTAAACGAGGTATTTAGAAGTTGGTTCTTTAGAACTTTTTGTTCCTAATAGTTTCATCTTTATACCCTCCAAATCTCACGTCTTTAAGTCAAGAGACTGAGGAGTTAGGATGGCGTGAAGTTACTGAAAACCCACAAGAAGGGAAGGATTCGGGTGTGCTTTGTAGACCTGAATTTGAAGTATAGAAGCTTGTAAAGAGGTAGGTCATCTCATGAACGGCAAGAATATCGTGTTAGGGATAAAATCCCTCTGATTTTACTTGATTTCATGCATCATAGGCCAAGAATTTCATGTTTTAGTAGGTCTATGCATACATGCATATCTTTAGCCTAAATTAAAGATAAAAGATATGCTCTTGTGAATTCACTGCAACCTATGCATCTAGATGGCCTTTACTTCGCTTTATCATGACGTGTTTCAATCATAGTATTTTATTTCCTATATACTGTCAACAGGGCTCTAACGGTCTATAGTTCGACCGTCAGAGACATATAACGGTCTTACGATAAGTCGTCACACCCCCTGTTATACTTGAGTTCCATGTAAACTCTGACGGACTATAAATGGAGCGTTACAACACTCTAACAGCCCCACGATAAACCGTCACGTCACTATGACGCCCCCATATTAGACCGTCAGAATATTGTGATCTGTCCACCCGAGACAGAATTGAAAACAGTCAACTTAGCTTATAAATAAAGCCTAGATATCTAAGTTTTGACCTATTTTTATGACTTTGAGTTTATTTATTGATTTGTGATAGGAATTGCATGCCTAAAAGCACCTTGAGTTATTTTAAGCATATGTTAATTTCATTTGCTAAACTCTTAGTTTTGTATTAAAATCATGATTTTAAAATGTTGTATTGACAGAGTTTTATCATGGTTTCATACCGTCACACATTCTTTCTCATCTATAGAGTCATTTTCTTTAAATACGTGGCGTATACTCCGGTATGTGTCCACTACTTACACTTTTGCACTATAGGAACATATTC
The DNA here is from genome assembly GCA_022559845.1 of Amorphophallus konjac. Lineage (NCBI taxonomy): Eukaryota > Viridiplantae > Streptophyta > Magnoliopsida > Alismatales > Araceae > Amorphophallus > Amorphophallus konjac. The sequence continues at coordinate 140,139 of JAHNEJ010000381.1, forward strand.
TTGAACTTGAGGACCTCCCTATTGGATATTCCTTCCAATGGACTAGGAAATCTTATTTCAAGGCCTCTATAAGTCTCCGTGAGCCTGGGATTCCCACTAGGACGCCGAGCTAGTTGTACCATTAAAGCCCAATTATCTAGAAAAGTACTACCGAAGTTTTGAATTCTGTCCATGTAACGGCCTATTACTCGACCGTCAGACACATCTAACGGTCCAGTATGCAACCGTCACATTACTGAGTCCAATTTATTTATCTGGAATCAGCCCATTCTAACGGTCCAATACTAGACCGTCATGTTCATGTAGCGGCCCATTAATTGACCGCCACAATTCCTGAGCACTTTAACACGAGGTTTGACCCAAGGGTTGGAATTCCAAAGTTCCTAAATGGATTATGGATGGTCTAGGTCTTGTCATATTATCCAAGACACTTAATTAATTTATAGAAGATAAGGAATGTACTGTTATGCTGTCGAATTGTTTCCATGAGCATAACCTTGTTTTAAGTCATTCTTGATCCCTCCCATTCTTAATTGAAGCGTTCATTCATTGAATTATTGCTATCATGAACTTATTGAACTTGTTATATTACTGGCCATATTTTATTGCTTGAAACGTGGAAGTAGCTTGATTTATACTTGAAGATATGATCGAGCATTGATTGTGTTCAAGGGCTCTATGCTAGTCCCCTCGGCTGATTGTCGGAAACATACTGTAAACCATGGGGTATGATACTACTGGCGTCGCATTGTACTGGGAGTACTTTCTCTACAAATAAGTGAAAAATCCACGGTACGACATATACACGTACATGACTTTCTTGCTTGTTGTAGATTTATTTTAATTAGATTCCTATCCCGCCCCCTTTAAATTAATGCATGCATAAACATGTGAATCAAAGACAAGGGGGATGAAAAGATGAGAAATACTAACCGTGATCGCCACCAAGGTTCCAACAACGCCAAAGGATGAAGAAAGGAGAGGAACGGCGCCGTGTACCTTGGAACTTAAGGACTTGATCGCGTTGGAAACGGGGTGCGGGGAACTTTGTGGGATCAAACCTCCTTATCTTCCAGCCGGCTAGAAGAAGAGGGCCTCACGTCCATATCATGCTCTCTGTACAAAACAAAGATGAAAACATAAAAGTAAAAACCCATTAGAACATGCATGTGTAGTATCAATCCTGGAGTGATAAAATAGGTTAGAAATTTAGGGCAAACTCACGGGGGGAGATTTTTAACCCTTGTGGAAGGGTGGAAAAGATATGTGCGTGTGTTGTGCATGCATGAGATTTCAAATCATGTAATTTGATTGAGAGAATGGAGAGAAAATGTTGATGCAAAACGTGCAAAAATGCATGTGTAGCAGAAAAGTGCAGAAAACTATGATGATTGTGATTTTGAGGAGACTAGAAATAAGAGTATAGACAACCAAATTAAGCCCAGAAGGATGGAATTGAAAGCTAATGCTTCCCTCTTCAAGCCAGGGTTGAAGTTGTGAGTTGGAGTTACAACATGGCTTCGCCCCACGTCCGAAAAAGCCCCCCTTTGTAACTACGAATTGGGTAATTTTTATAGAGGTTGTAGAAAACCTAGAAAGTTCTCCCATGATTTTTAGAGGATAGAGTCCACCAAAATTCATGTTCTATTGATCAATCTCGAGATAATATAAAGGATAAGAAGTAGGAACATGTGGGACTCAATTTGGTGGAAGGATCTGGAAGATATGGCTTCTAGAAGGGAGCCCCGGAGCTTAATCTACAGAGTTTGTGTTGAACTAGGACGCATAAACCCCCAACTTTCATCTGCGTTGCTGAGCAAGATAGCCAATGAAAATCTGCGATCTATGGATCAAATTCAAGACAATATAAAGGAGAAGCCATAGGAACAAACGGTGCTCAATTCAGAGTAGAATTCAAGAAGTTATGGGCTCTGCAAGAGGGCCACGGCACACAGAAACGGAGCAGAGTCCAGCACGAATTGGACTCTTGGTTTGTGTAACGGTCTATCGTAAGACCGTCAGAGTCTCTAGCGGCCTAGGGTACGACCGTCAGGCTCCGGGGGTCGAACGGGATGATTTCGGACAAGTTAGGGTGTGACGGTCTATCATAGGACCGTCACATGTGCTCTGGTGGTCTTACGATAGACCGTTACAGGGGCTGTGACGCTCCACCAATAGACCTTCACATGGCTGTGACGCACCACTAATAGACCTTCACATGAATGGAGGAAGATTTTGGGCAGATTACACGCAATTTAAGAAATTGAAGCGTATCTCTCAAAAGGTACAGAACTAGTGAAAGTGGTAGAAGAAGAAATTGTAGATAACGGAGAGAGAAACAACTTTCATGAAGAAAGAAAGTTGATAAAATGATCATAAGAAGGTGAAAATGGGGCTATAACAGAGAAAATTCTGGATGTCGGTGAACAGCACAGCCTGCTGGAAAAACACGAATAGATCGCAATCGGGGCAGAACAGGATAATGGTGTAGAAGAAGAAATTGTAGATCTTTAAAAATTTAACAACTTTGGTGAAGGAAACATTTTGAATAGAGGACTAGAAGAGGGTGAAAAAGAACCACTTTCAGGACTGCGTAGTGAGAGAGAGTCGATTGCTTGATGGAAGCCGACCTAAATAGGCTGTAAGTCGACTTAGAAGCCAGAAGTTGATAAGATAAGCTCTAGGGCTCTAAGAAATCATGATCTCTAGGGCTCAAAGGGAATGAAATGTGCTCGAAATCCATCCAAGGAAGGCTCCAAAATAGTGGGTAATTCGGGACATCAAAAATGATGAATAAGAGAAATGACGCAACTTGCGGGCTAAGAATGAGTGTCAACAGATGCCCCTCCTTGATGTCCACTTTGCAAGGGAATGAACGAAAGCGACGCGGAGGCGGAATGGAAGGGAGATGGAGCGAAAGCGATAGCGATGTGAAATGGAGATGACGCGGAGATGAAGTGGAGAGAAATGATAAGCGGGCATCAAGGTAAAAGACACCCGTTACAACCAACAAGCGACATGAATTCTCCCGAAAATGTTGAACTAACCGCCAGGAATGGCTGACAAGAATGAGACATGTCTGGAGAACTAAACTAAGGGAAGAAAATATGACCAGCCTCATTGGGGACATAATCTATGAACAATGAGTGTGTCGGAAGGAAACACCGCATAAGAGCTGGAAAAGGAGAATAAGACTGAGATAAAATCTAGACAGGAATCACGCTGGCGAACCAGATCAAGCGGGAAGATCATAGAAATCGTTCAAATTCGGAGTGGAATGAGTAATCTCTTATCCAAGAAAATTGAGATGTAATTAACGATTGCTGAGGATAAATCTTAAACGGATCACGAGACGTGAATGCTAAAAAAATGACATGATGCATGCTGGGCTAAAATAAAGAAATCATCAAAACGAATGCGAAGAAAGATAAAATAGAAAGTACTCAAGGATATTATTGTTAGACTAAGCCAAGACAGGGTCAAGAGTCTTCTTGCAACCACGGCGTGCGAGACAGAGTCTATCGTCCCCCACTCGACTCAACCGAGCGGCCTATCCAACGATTAACGTATGCTCCTAGATCATTATCATTTTTGTTAAAGGGGAACATCAGATCCTAGAACACACGGGCAACCAGCCGGTCCTTGAGAGGCTATAATAATGTAGATACCATATAGTAATGCAACAATGAGAAGGGATAAGAGCCATACCTGACTTACCTGCCAAGCGAAATGACACTTTTTTTTAAATTTTTTGATTTTCAGATTTTTATGAATTTTCAAATAAGCAGACATGACAAATAAGCAAGTATAAACATAACGAAGATAACATAACCATCAACTGAACGACAGACAACACAACATAACATAACGATCAAATGAATGGAAAATGATCCAACACAACATAACAAAGACAAACAAGCACACATATGCAATGGCATGAACAAACCACATGTATGCATGATGAACATGGTGTGACAAGATAACAATGCGGTGGGATAACACACGGTTGAGACAAGAATATGAAGGATGACCACACGGTTGGGACAAGAACATGGGACATAAAGGGGTGACTAACAACATGTGCAAGACAACTAAGAACACTCGGTGAGAGACAAAACAACATGTGTGGGACAACACGGTGGGACATAAATACGTGACAAGGACACTGCGGGACAAAAAGACATAAACAAATACGTCCTTCAATCAAAACCCAAGATCAGAATGAAGCAGAACTGCCAGGTTCATAGTCGTGAGGCAAAGCCCTCTCATATAGATATAATCATTACAAACAAAAGTAGAGAAGGACACAAGCTTCAGAATAGATCGAGAGATATGATTGAAGAAGAGAACAGATCAGAAGATGTGAATAGGAGATAGATAGAACAAAATACGGAGTAAGGAAAGCTTGAGTACATGTAACATGCTTAGCAAACAGATTACGTATCTGTTCTCAAAATAAAATGTAAAATATAAACATCTTTAGATTTTTCAATTTTTTGATTTTTTTGGATTTTGAAAATATTAATTTTTTTATTTTTTTGAACAATATTTCATTTTTTTGGAATCTCAATTTTTTGGATTTTTGACAATATCTCATTTTTTTAGATTTTAAGAATATCTCATTTTTTTTGGATTTTTGACAATATCTCATTCTTTTTTGGATTTTGAAAATATTTGATTTTTTTGAATTTTGAAATAGCAATCCGCAGCACCCAAAGACAGGCTCGAACACTTGCCAGGGATCGCCATCCCTCCCCTCTCATTAAAAGACTTCCTTGAGCAGGGCGTGCATGTGAGGGTGCTTACCACAACCAACTGCTTCTAAAGAACGGTGCCCCTACTAAGGCCATACCCAGGATACAACCCAGCCTAAGAGGGAGAAGCAGAAGAAAAATTAGAGATAAGCTTCGTGCAGGATGGAGACATCAGGATTTGAATTTCTTCAGGGCACTATCCCTCAAAGAGATAGCCTGTTGCGCCGGGCCTTTG
>JAHNEJ010002812.1:0-188526 GCA_022559845.1 Amorphophallus konjac
TTTTTTTTGTTTTTTTCCATTCTTTTCCTTCGGCGTTGACTAGCTTGTAGGCGTTGCCAGGGTACACGGCTTGAATTACAAATGGTCCATCCCAATTGGGTTGGAGTTTAGAACGCGGCCCTCTAGGTTTGACAAAAATTCTTTTTACGACCATCTCACCGACTTTGAATTTTCTCTCAACGACTTTCTTTTGGTAAAAGCGAGCGAGTCTATTTTGATACACACGCGTGTGTTCGGCAGCGGCCAGCCGCTTCTCATCCAAGAGTTCCAACTGGGCGAGGAGTGAATTACGACGATCGTCGAGGGGAAATTCCTCGTCCAATTGTACCCTGAGAGAAGGGATCAGAGTCTCGTACGGGAGTACCGCTTCCATACCATAAGTGAGGGCAAATGGAGTCTGCCCGGTGGGGGTACGGATTGAAGTGCGATAGGCCCATAGGGCTTCGATAAGCTTTTCTGGCCAGTCTGAAAACTTACTAGACTCGTAGGTTTTTTTGATGATTTTGACCAATGTTTTATTGGTGGCCTCCGCTTGGCCGTTACCTTGTGGGTAATAAGGCGATGAATGATGCAATGCAATCGCGTACCTTTTGCAGAGGTCCTGTAGGTCCTGAGAAATGAACTGTGGCCCATTGTCGGTGACGATTGTGCTTGGGACGCCGAATCTGGCGAGGATATTTTTCATGATGAACTTGCAGACTGTTGATGCCTTGATTTCCGCGTAAGCTTCGGCTTCGGCCCATTTGGTGAAGTATTCCGTCGCAGTAAGGATGAAAGATTTCTGCTTGGTGAGGGAATTGGGATCACCTAGGGGACCAATGATGTCGAATGCCCACATGGAGAAAGGCCACGGGGAAGATATTGGATGAAGTGAGGAAGATGGTGAATGGATTTTATCGGCGTGAAGTTGACACTTGACACACCTACGGACATAGACAGCACAATCTTCTTCCATAGTGGGCCAATAAAAGCCTTGGCGAATGATCTTCTTGGCGAGCATCTGACTATTTACGTGGCCACCGCACACACCCGAGTGCGTCTCTTCTACACATTTCCAAACTTCATCGTCACCAAGACATCTTAACAGAATACCAGTAAGGCTCCTCCTATAGAGTAGACCTCCAACCAAAGTATATTTCTGAGCCACCCCTCTTATGGCTTTCTTATCCTCTGCGGTGGCCCCTTCAGGATAAGACTGATCTTGGCAGTATTTGATAATTTCATAGAACCATGGTTTCTCTTCATCAGCCAGTTCTTCTTCGGCCTCTGCCAACATGATTTCCCTCTTCTCAAGGATATCTTCCTGCAGGATCTTCCTTGCTATCCTATCTTTGATATTTACGTAGGAAGCATCATCGATTGCAGGGGCGTGAAGTTTGTAGATGGAAATGGACTTAAACCAACTTCCTAGAGGGAAGCTTATGGATGATGCCAACGAGGCGAGGGCATTGGCGAGAATATTCTGATGACGAGGGACATGAACAAAGATCAGTTTTGTGAACAGTTTGGCAAAGGCAGCAGTGAGTTCTTGGTATGGCTTGAGTTTGGGATCGCGAGTGCGATACTTAGTGAGCACCTGGCGAAGGATGAGTTGACTATCACCAACGACTCGCAACTCAGTGATACGAAAAGAATGGGCGAGTTCTAGGCCAGCTAGAAGAGCTTCATATTCGGCTATATTGTTGGTAACTGGGAATTTGAGCTGGTATGCCAACGGGAATGTGAGACCTTCAGGCGACAGGAGGGCGATGCCGATTCCTCTCCCTTGAGAATTCAGAGCTCCATCAAAATATAGCGTCCACATTGACTCATCTGATTGGTTGATGGACATTAGTTCCTCATCTGGAAACTCTGATTGGACGGGATCGAACTTGGGGAGAGGATGGTGAGCGAGATGCTCGGCTATGACATAGCCTTTAATCGCCTTTTGCTGGATGTAGGTGATGTCGAACTGAGAGAGAAAACTTTGCCAACGTGCTAGCCTATCCGTAAGGACGGCTTTCTCCAGAAGGAATTTGATAGGATTCATTCGAGCAATCAAGTGGACTTCGTGAGCCAAGAAGTAGTGCTTCAATTTCTGCACTACCCAAACGAGGGCAGCACAGGTTTTCTCCATGCCGGTGTACTTCTGCTCACAGGGATTGAGAAGTTTGGACAAGTAATAGGTTGCCCGTTCCTTGCCTTCTTCATCAGCTTGTGCGAGGACGGCTCCCACGGAGTCATCCAAGACTGAGACGTAAAGGATCAGAGGTTTTTCTAGTTTGGGTGGAATGAGAACGGGTGGACTAGCCAGATATTCCTTCAACCCTTCAAAAGCTTTCTGACATTTAGAATTCCAGTGGAATTCTACTCCTGGCTTGGTCAACTCGTAGAGAGGTCTACACCTTTGTGAATGTTGAGACACAAACCGACGAATAAACTGCAACCTCCCGATTAAACCTCGGACTTCCCTCAAATTCTTGGGAGGTGGCATATCCCTGATAGCCTTGGCTTTGTCGGGATCAATCTCGATCCCTCTTTTGCTCACAATGAACCCCAGCAACTTACCTGACGACACTCCAAACACACACTTCTTCGGGTTCATTTTCAGTTGTAACTCCCTTGACCTCTGCAAGACCTTAGCCAAAACTTCTGGATGTTCCATCCTGGTCCTTGATTTTACCAACAAGTCATCCACATAGACTTTCAGATATATGTGCATCATGTCGTGAAATATGGCCATCATAGCTCTTTGGTAAGTAGCTCCAGCATTCTTTAACCCAAACGGCATGACCACGTAACAATATGTTCCCCAAGGGGTAGTGAATGACGTCTTCTCCTGATCCTCTTCTGCCAAACGAATTTGATTGTATCATGAAAATCCATCCATGAAAGAGAGGGTTTCGTAGCCTGCTGTGTTATCAATCAGCACATCAATGTGAGGTAAGGGAAAATCATCCTTTGGACACGCGCGGTTAAGGTCCCGGAAGTCGATGCAAATCCTGACTTTCTCATCTTTTTTCATGACCGGGACAATGTTCGCCACCCATTGAGGATAAAGGACGACTCTAATGAACCTGGCTTTGTGGAGCTTATCGACCTCTTCCTTCATTTTCAAAGCCATCTGAGGGTGGAAACGCCTTAACCTTTGTTTTACCGAGATGGACCCTGGTTTTAGGGTTAAACGGTGTTCGACTAGGGTTGAATCCAGACCCGGCATATCCTCGTAGCTCCATGCAAACGTGTCCTTATATTCCTTGAGAACCTCAATTAATGCCTCTTCTTCAGAGGGTGGTAGGTTGTCACTTATGAGGATGATCCTAGGATCTTCCTCAGTTCCCAAGTTGACTTCTTTGGTGGATTCTTCTACGGCGGTTGACGGCTCGTCGAATCTCCTCATTCCACTAGCGTATGCGCCCGCCGCATCCTCATATTCTTCACCCTCATCTTCAGTGGGGCATTCTTCATCCGTGATCTCGTAGACTCCATACCCTTCATCAGATGCACGGTCGCCCTCGCATTCTATTTCGGGTAGCTGGATGGGATTTTCTAACAACTGGGGAATGACAAGAAGGGCCTGACACCTGGCGGCCAAATCCAGAAGGAATCGACGAGGGATCTGCCTACCCTTGGATTTCTTCCTAGGTACTACCCTTGGCCTATCATTCCTAGATTGACTGACAATATTTACAGAAGAAGAGGAAGACGAAGAGGATGGTGTAGAATGTACAGGAGAAGACCCCTCAAAGGAGGGGTAGAAAAGGTTGCTCATCGGACCTTGGACGGGTGATCCGCAAGGCGGTACGCACCCGTGGGAGATGTAGGAGGTTTCCTCAACGAAGATGTGTTGTTGGGGAGTTTGAAAATTGACATTTTTTTTTCGTTTTCATTTTTAATGACAAAGCAGTGAAAAGAGATTGGAGGAGAGAGAAAAGGGGTTATGGCTAGAGGATTGTGAGGCTCATAGAGCAGATCATGGTTGAAGACCTGGCGCGGGTTGAAAAACCCGCGCAGGTATGTAAGCAAAGAAGGGGACCTGGGAAGATCATCAGACAATTGTCTGGCCCAAGAAGAAGATATCAGCAAAGGCTGAGACGAGTGGATGGAGAGGATGGTGGCTAATGAGCCGTCGACGGTAATGTTGAGGACGGATGAAGATCCGTCGATGACAGAGTCCTTCTGGCGAGGACGAGGATAGTTTGGAACCTTGGCAAGAGTGGTAATATTCTCTGGTATTTCAGAGATCAATAGTGGTCCTTCAAGCTCCGGAGACGAGAACATCCTTTCCAGTGCAACGGAAATGTCCCGTATGTCGAACCATTTGTCCCACTCGCATTCCGGATCCTTGATCTTGCCTCTTTTGGTGATCCTCGGACATTTTTCAGCCAAATATACAGCATGTGATCCCCCATATGCTTCCCGTGGGTAATCTCCCATCTGAACAACGGGTCCTCTGCTGAAGTGGTTTGACAGAGTCCATGTGAGGGGCTCCCAATCTGCCTTGAACGGTCCTTTGAAGCCTACGCCAAACCTACGGTTCGGCCTAATTTCTTTTGGCGGCTTGAGCATACCCTGTAACTGTGCGCCCAGACCTTTTCCCTGTTGATAGCCGATGTTCCTCATAATCTCCCAACCTTTGGAGTGAAAAGGGAGACATGATGTTGCGGTTGCCCTGACCGGCTCCTTTGGTACTAGTGGAATGTGAGATGGATCACGCACGTCCAGCAGTGATAATATGGGCCGATAAGACGGCCAAACAGAAGGCAGAGAGGTGTTGATAGCATCCACTGCGTGAAGGACAGGTGTACTGACCACTTTAATAATTCTCCCATTGTAAGGAAACTTCAGGCACTGATGGTTGGTGGAAGGCACAGCGTCCATGGCTTCAATGTAAGGGCGACCCAGTATAGCCTTAAATGTGGGGTCCATGTCGAGGACATGGAATTCCGTGGGAATTGACATGGGGCCTAGTTCTGCCTTCAGGATAATCATCCCCTGCGGCGGCCTTTTGCTATTGTCATAGGCTGTGACCGTGATAGAGGAAGGTCTTATTTGTTCCTCGTCGATCCCACACAACTGAAGAGTGCACATGGAGATCACATTTATGGACGCACCCGTGTCCACAAGACACGGGTTTATGGATACCCCATTAATTTTTATTGAAATGCACAATGCATATTTCCGAGCTTCCTTGGGAGCGAGCTCGTAGTTGTGGAACATGATGGCCGGTTGTGTGTCTGTTGGGGTCAGGACGGTCGAAATCTTTTCTACAGGGAGGTCCTCGTTCACCATGACCCTTTGAAGGTACTCCATTAAGGCTGCCTGGTGGGATGTGGATCTTTGAAGTAGCTCCAGGATGGAGATCCGAGCAGGTGTCTTATCCAGGTGTTTCAATAGATCATACTGTGTTCCAGGGATAGCTCTTTCTGGTTGTTCTCCATCATCCTTCTCTGGCTGAGATTGCTCAAGATTCTGACTGTTGTGGGGGAAAACCCTGTGGAAAATCCTTCCACTCTGGAGCACCATTGCCTGCGGCTTTTGTACCTCTGTGGGGGTAGCAGTGGATTTTAACAGGGGTTTGAGGGGTAGTAATGGAGGAATGGCTGATGAAGCAGGGGTGATGACGGGAGCAGGGATTCTGATGAGGGGTTTGTTAGGTGGCGGCATGGCGGAGGTAGAGGGGATATTGCGCGGATTATGAAGGATAAGGGGTTTGGAAGGTGGAGGTGGAGGTAAGGTTTGAAACGGGTAAGGGTTTTGAGGTGGATGGTGGGTGATGAGTGGTTTTGAAGGCATTAGTGGTGATGTGGTGGAGAAAGACGGGGTTATGTATGGTTGACGGATGATAAGGGGTTTAGAAGGCGTAGGGGTAAATGTGGTAGAGGTGGATGGTAAAGTGGGGGAATGAGAGAAGATGAGAGGGTGCGAAGGCGTAGTGGAGAGTGTCGGTTGATAGGAGATCGGGGTGCGGATGAGAGGGCGTAATGGTAGTGGAAATGGTGATGGTGATACTGACGCGGGTTGATGAGAGAGAGGTGCTACCCGGGCAAGGTGAGGGGGTTGCATGACGATAGGGTTGGAGGTAGAAAGAATGGAGGTACTTTCCTGGTGCCACACCTGCTCTCTCCCGACTTCCGGGAAGGAGGAGATGGGGTTAACCTGATGATTGGGCTGTTGGTGCTCTGGTAATGGATTCTGGATTATTCCCATGTCGGGCTGTTGTTGTGGGGCCTGCTGAGGCTGTTGTTGTTGTTGTGGTTGCTGCTGCTGCTACTGTTGTAACTGCTGCTGTGGCCTCTGAGGAGGTCTCCTAGCCTTGAGAGCCGCGACGTACCGTCTCATCTCATCCCAATCTATTTGATGTTCATCATTCATATCATGGATGTAATCTTTGAAATGGAAGCAGTAATCTACTGTGTGTCCTGGCTGCCTGTGGTAGACGCAGTATTTGGAGGTATCAACATTGGGGGGCCACGCGGGCCTTTCTCTGGGTAGGGCGAGTTGGTTTGATGCCATGAGGGCATTAAAAATGTCTGCTAAGGTTTCTGGCAATGGTGGATAGTAGGCTCTCTTGGGACCGAGCGGCCTCCTTTGTTGCTGTTGGGGACCATAGTTCCCCGGGGGTGGAACTTGGTTGTACTGAAGCGGTAGTTGTTGTTGCTGAGGTTGTGGTTGTTGTTGCTGGGGTTGGCGTAATGGAGGCATATTATCCTGGGGTGGATTATTTTGGGGTGGAGGACGAAGAGGGAAAGGACCTGGTTGAAGGGGAAGTCGGGGCATTTGTGGAGGCCTTGGATTGACTGCATAGTTGGCATTGTTGACCGCACCCACTTGCTCATTTGTCACGACCCCTTCTATGGCTCCGCCCGGGACACCAGCGCCTGTCTTTCTAACCACTTTGGGCTTCGGTGACTCAAACATGTTCATAATGGGGGAGTCTTTTAACTGGGTTTGGATGTACCGGGCCCTTTCATAGAGTTCCTCCATTGTAGTAAGTTTATTCATGGCCAGGACGTGTCTGAACTGTGGAGTTGCATTAGACACAATCATCTTCACTTGTTCGGGCTCGGAGAGGGTATCCCTTATTCTTTCCGCCAGAGACCTCCATCTATCAGCATATCGGACAAAATCCTCGTCGGGTTTCATTTTTTCGGCCACTAGGTCGGTAATGGAGAGTGAGGGACCGACCCTATCCCTATATTTCTGCAAGAACCTTCTCTGGACTATTTCAAAATTCTCGGCCTCGCGGGGCTCCAGAGAATAGAACCACTCAAGCGCGGGACCATCCAATGATCTCCGAAAGAGGTATGCCAGGGACCTCTGATCGTTTTGCCAGTAAGAGGACTCATACATGAAATCCTTGAGATGAATGAAGGGGTTGCCGGTACCATTGTATCTGCGGTACGTGGGCATTTCGGAGGGAGGGAGATGAATGACGGGAAGGATTGGCAAAGCAACCTCCGGGGTGGCTTTCACGTCCACCATCCTTCTCAGATTTTGAAACTGCTCGTCCATGCGGTTGAACCTATTGAGGAGCGATTGGGCGAGCTCCTCTGGAGGTGAAGGTGGCACTTGCCACTGGGGGAGAAACTGTCTCCCGGAGACTTGAGGGGGGAACCCAGAATGAGAGGGAGCTGTCGGACCACCGACAGTTGGCCCCGGCTGGAGCGGTGTGTGGGGAACAACGGGAGTTTGAGATTGTGATGGGAACTGGAATGAGGGTGGTTGTTTGCTCGCTTGTCCTTGAAGCGAGGGAGACTGGATGGCTTGCGCCAATGAGGGAGATGGAATGACCTGCACGGACTCTTGGAGAGGTGCGATGGCCGGAGTTGACTCCTGGGGCGTGGGGGAAACAGATTTCCCTTTTAGAATGGCCTGGAAGGCCCGGAGCTGTTTAGAGGTAAGCTCCGTGTTGGCGAGGACGCCCAGTAAGGAAGTGATATCCTGTGGCGGGGACGTGTCCCCGGCAATAACCTGCACCTCATGCGAGGGGTCATGAGAAGGACCCGAGTCCATAGCATAGACTCGCGGGTCGGCTGACAAACCACGGCTAGGGTGGTTCTCCTCAAAAGACTCGTGAGACATGCTCACAGTTTTCCCAGAACGCAAAAACATACACTAGTAAGTAGGTAGCAGAGATTATCAAACAAGTGGATACCTTTACGCCCTTTTTTTGTGTTTTGATTTTGATGATTTTTTTATATTTTTAGCGAGATCCGAAGTTCACACAAAATGGGGATCCTAGTTTGTTTTTGTTTTACCGCCGTGTCAGCTAGGGTCTCTCGTCTCACCACGAATGAAATGACTAACTCCGGGGAACTTCAATGGTACAACCAGCCCAGTGAACGAAGAGGAGATTCTTCGATGTCGGGGACTTACGGAGGTCCTAGTGTAGGAGATTCTAGTCCGTTGAGAGGAATTCCCAAACGGAGAGTCCTTCCTTCACCGGGAAAGGGTGATCCTCAAAAAATGAAAAAAAGGATAGAAAAGAGGAATGGATGTATGCAATGGAATGCTGACAGATATATGGAGTGGAAAAATAACAGAAATAACAGACATATAATAAACAAAGAACCAATCAAAACTGACGGTGCTGCCGTGAGCACAATGGGGGCGCGCGCGGGCGCGAAGGTGGAGAGGCACGGGTGGTGCCGAACTTGCAAGGGTAGCCGAAAGGAAGCAGTAGAGGTCCCACCGTGATCGCCAATCTGTGAGCGACGTCACACGGTTCGGGGAAGAGCGGAGGGGACGCGGAGCGCGCGCGGGCTCCTCTTTTCTTTCTTTTGGTGTTTGTTTGCTGCAACACAGAAATAAGAGAAGAGAGAGAAGGGGCCACCACGGGAGATTGCTCCGGCGGGGCGAGCGGGACAAGTGTGATATAGCAAAATATGGGGTTTAAACGGTCATAGCGGGAAGTGACTCGCCGCGGCCTCGGGGGGACGGGAATGGTGCAAAAATTAAATAATAAGAATTGAAACGACCATTGGGGAAGTGACTCGCCGCGGCCTCGAGAATATGAGCAGATAATAAGATGACAGAATATAGAGAGAATACAAAGAGCGGGAATTTAAACGGCCATTGGGGAAGTGACTCGCCGCGGCCTCGAGAACACAAACAGATAAGAATATAACGTATAAGAACGTGAATTTAAACGGCCATTGGGGAAGTGACTCGCCGCGGCCTCGAGAACACGAATAGATAAGAATATAACATATAAAAATGGGAATTTAAACGGCCATTGGGGAAGTGACTCGCCGCGGCCTCGAGAATATGAGCAGAATATAACAGAGTATAAAGAGAATATAAGAACGGAAATTTAAACGGCCATTGGGGAAGTGACTCGCCGCGGCCTCGAAAATAAGATGTGATCGTCAGGGGCCGAAAGACCCTAAAATAAGAAAGTGATCGCGCCTACCTCAAGAGCGGGAGATGGCGGGTTGCTTCTTCCTCTCCTTCCGGCCGGCCGACGGAGAGGGCTTTCCTCGGGTACCCTTGCAAAACAACGACAAACAAGTAACAAGTGGATTAGAAAGATGAAGGTGTAGTATTCGAATCCTTGCGGTAAAAATAACGAAATGATGGCAAGACACACACCTGGTGGGTGTTATCTTTTAAACCCCTCTCGGACTCGAGTAGGAGGATAATGAGATGATGGATGCAAGAAATATAAGAGAAGAGGCGCCCTTGTGAAGGGGGATAGAGGATGCAATATGATGAATGTAAAGAACTATGGAGAAAAAGGGGAAGAAAAGGCTTATTGGATGAGCCAAGGGTGAAATCCGGCGGAGCTCCGGCAGCGTGGGGACGACGTAGAAGTGCGGTGGATGAAGATGACCTTCCTCTCGCGAGCGTGAGCACCCGAGAAGCCGGCAGAACCTCCACCTACAAAAGAACTCACGGGTTAGAAAATGACTCCGTAGCCTCTGGGCTCCGGCAGCCTATCGGATCACTTCTCAGCTCCCCCAGAACTGAGGGGGTGGGCCTCTATTTATAGGGCTCCGGAGGGTGGAGGCGTCCAGGACCCTGGACACCTCCATCAGGGCCGAACTAATATTTTATTCTATTTTTATTGATTTTTTTGGAATACTTTTGTGGAAGCGTCCAGGGTCCCGGACGCCTCAAACAGGTCCACCGAAAACCGACGACGGCCGCACGCGGTTTGGCACAACGCGTGGTTTTGTGAGCGGCGCCTCGTGATTCAGAAATGGACGCGTCCAGCTGACTGGACGTCTCTAAAATTTTGGATTTTTTCACACACGACAAACCGTCGTTCGGTGGTCGGCGCCCGTGAGGGATTTGATGGAGGCGTCCAGGCCCTTGGACGCCTCCAAGATATATTTATTTTTTATTTTTATTTTATCTTTTATGTCAGGGCTGGCATTTTTGATTTTTTATATTTGTTTTTATGGAGGCGTCCAGGGGTCTGGACGCCTCCAAATTATATTATTTTTTTTTATTTTTCTTTTGTCTTTTATACCAGGGCTGGCATTTTGTTTTTTTTATTTGTTTTTATGGAGGCGTCCAGGGGTCTGGACGCCTCCATTAATATATATATATATATATATATATATATATATATATTATTTATTTATTTTTTTATGCCAACTGGCATTTTACAAACATTTTTTTTATTGTTTTTATGGAGGCGTCCAGGGGTCTGGACGCCTCCATTAATATATATATATATATATATATTTTTAATTAGTTTTGGGCCCTGAGAAAAGAAATAAAATAAATTAGAAATATGGGGGCGTCCAGAGGCCTGGACGCCCCCATTAAGACCCACCCGGGTCCTCAATCGGCGGCCGCCCGGCAGTCAACATCTTGGTTCCGGAACCTCTTGATACGTCTGACTGGTGTTGATGCCGTCCGACTGCCGTGACGGGACGATTCCGGATGCCGAAAAAGGCAGAAGAAGACCCGAGAAAAGGAAGCACTCGAGTGATTCAAAATGCGTAAGCCGTTGCGGGGCGTTATATAGTAATATGAGACTTTCTCAGGAGGCGTCAAGAATGGCGTGTCTACAGTGCTGTTCAACTATGCTCCGCTGCTGGTTCGGGTCGGTGTTTATCATAGCGTGTACGCTTCCCGGTATGGCTACCCCATCTCCAAGGGTCTCTGCTGCGGCATGATAGAGGTATTCAGCGCGGAGACCAACACCTTCTACACGGCAGAGGGCGAGACTTCACTTGATTTGTGGAGTCTCAGTCAGCTGAGTGGCTTGCCTATTGATGGGGAGCCCTATGAAGAAGTATGCCTCCCCGACTTGATCAAGGATGAGACCAACGGGGATGGTTATTATTCTCTGGGGTATTCATATCGGTACCTCATGAAGGCGTACCGGGAGCTGTACCAGGCATCGCACAAGGGGAAACAGCCCGCCCGCGGGGACAGGAAGAGGGTGCGCATGCCCCTGTGGCTGGAGTATTTCTTCGACGGGCCGAAGCGGTACGAGGAGTTCCCCTGCGTCGGTACTGCCATGGCTCCCAAGAAACGCGCGAAGCCGAAGCTCGACGTGAAGATCCCGTCCAGAGGGCGTCGGAGCGGGCCTAACCCGATGGGCTTGGACCCCCAGACCCACTGCGCCGCCTACCTTACGTACTGGCTGTGCTCATTCGCCATGCCGTACGGCGACGAGACAGTGATTCGGCCAGATGCCATCTACCCAGCATGTCAAATGGCGTGGGGTATCAGGCTGTCGCTGTGCCCGGCGACCCTTTGATTAATTTACAAGGCCCTGGGGGATATCAGCACGCACCAGTTCCCGCGGCAGGCCCGGTATGTATGCCCACTGCACTTCTTCAATGCGTGGGTCTGCTCGCTGTTCCCGGAGTTTGCGCCGCGCGTTCTCCAGGACTGGGGGCTGATGCCGAGGATGTTAGAATTTGCCAGTGCTGAGCCGGGCTCCACCTCCATGCGGATGTATGATATCCGGGGCCGGTTGACAACGGTCCCCCGGGATGCGGTCGGGACTATTCATTTCTGGACTCTGGCGGCACATTCGAGCCCTCTGGTGAACAACAAGAGGGAATGCAAAGATGACCAGGTGGAGAGGTACGTCCACCCTATTAGCCAGGAGAATGTGATCCGCCCATTGCTGGAGCCGGAGCTGAGGGACTGGGCGCTGTCAATTCGCCCGAGCGTGCTGGTGTTCAAGAAAGGGGAGAACGTGCTGCTGGAGCCGTATTACCCCTTCCGGTTCGGTCGCAATTTTGGGTATGACCAGCATATCCCTACTTATCATGCACAGTTCGGCCTGCCCTTGCGGAGCGTGCGGGGGAGCTCAGTTGCTGAGCACGCCAGGAGCTGGTGGGACTTCTTCCACCGGGTGGACTCCGCCTCCTTCAGAGTACCGGCCCCGGGTCATGTTCCCCGAGTGACCCAGGATTATATTAAGTGGTGGAATAGCCGGACGGCCTTCTATCGGCTTCACAAGACCGATTGCTGGGATGGGGCCGAGAGGAAATTCCTTAGTCGGCAGCCAATGCCGGTTCTTGACATTGAGCCAGACCATCTTCTTCGGCTCAAAAACAGACAGGAGAAGGAGGTGGCAGCATATCTGGTGGCTCGCCGGGAAGCCCGGGATAAGAGGCCGACGCCGAAGGTGGAGCTACCCCCGGTGGCCAAGGATCATTACCAGAAGACGCTGAGGGACCTGTGCCAAGTGGGGAGCGACCGCCTGGACCTCATCAATTACCCATTCCCCATAGAGGAAGAGGGGACTCCTGCCAGGAGCTGGCATCCAGAGAGGGATCCGGCCTGCCCGTACCGCACGTCTATGAGGCGGGAGGAGAGGCAGCCCGAGAACTATAAGGATACCACGTGGCTATACGTCCTCCTCCGGGTGAATGGGATGAAGATCGAGGATCTGACGGCCTCCCTCCTGGGCAAGCGCCTGCACGTCCCTTATTATTATGCTGACGGGTGGGGCATGGACCACTTTAACCTTTTCTGTCACCTCTCCTTAAAGAAGCACGCGGATCTGGCCAACCTTACGGACCGGTGCCAAACGATTGAAGACGTTTGCTGGCTAGTCCGGGAGGCGGCGCGTCGGGACAAGGAGACATCCCTGAGCTACTGGCCGATCACGCTGCGGCTGTACACTGGCCCTCATGGTATTCAGTCTCTTCTTGCTTTTCGGTTTTGTCTCTTAGCACTGCGGCCTTCGCGGTGAGTTGGGTATTAATCGTAAATGCATGTTCGTTCTTTCCCCTCTTCTCTTTGCAGACCATCCTGACAGCACGCAGATGGCCACGTACCGGAACCTCCTCCGGCTGGTGAAGAAGCCTGCGTATTTTGAAGCAGCACCGCTGGCCCCGACCGCGGCTCCCTTGCCCAAGGCTGTAAAGAGGCCCCGGGCTAAATCGCCTGTGAAGAAGGCGGTGGATGCCGCCAAGGCGGCTAAGCAGCGGGACACAAAGCGGAGGAAGACAGAATCGGCTAAGGCTCCGACGGCTGTCCCGCTGGTACCACTAGTCCCGTCTTTCGAGGAATTCGAAGCTGCCCGTCCCGAGCCAGGCCAACCTGCCGGTCCACGTCCCCGCTCTTTAGTGTGCCTTTTGAATCTCCCTCCTCCTTTTTATTTTGGAGTGGAGCCCTGACACCTGGGTACTTCTTTTGTTTCAGCTTCTATGGAAGAGCCCATGCCCACGCCTGACATGGGCGAAGTTGCGGTCCCAGGGGAGGCGACCCCGGCGGCGGCTCCAGCTCCCTTGCCGCAGGCAACGGGAAGGCCCCGGGCACAGTCGCCCGTTAAGAAGGCACTGGCTGCTGCCAAGGTGGCCGGGCGAGAGACGGTAAAACAGCGACGAACCGAGGCATCCCCGGCTCCGACGGCAGCCTTGCCGATGGCCCCCGTCTTGTCCTTCGAAGAATTCGAAGCCATGCAGACCGAACCGAGTCACGAAGCTGGTGAGATTCATCGGTCGCCCGTGTCGTATGTGGTCGATCGGCCTCCCGAGTTGGCCTCGGCTTCGCGCATGGCGACGATGCGGTTCTATCTCACGGGCGAGGGTACGGTTAGGACTCCCGGGAAGGCTTTGCCTGTTGAGGAAGCCCGTGGGTCATCTCGTGTCGCAGGAACTGAAGGGGGTAAATATTTTCGACTATACGGTTAGCTCCCCCCCTTTTTGTCCTAGGGGCCAGTAGATTCACCATGGCTTATCTTCTTTTGCATGATAGGCGTTGCCGCGGTGGCCACCGAGTCATTGGGGCCTGATCCCGACCTCCCGACGACACTGATATATGTGAGGAGGAAGAAGATCGGAGCGCGAGCCTCGCCTAGCCCGAGGGAGGACGTGCTGGACAGAGACTCTGAGGTGGAAGCTCCTCTGCCGGCCCAGGCCGAGCCGACGGCGGTCGAGTCTCCGTCTGGGGAAGAGGTAGATTACAACTACTCTTCCGACGAAGTAGCTCCTGACGAGGGCGTGTCCGGGGCATCGGAGCCGCCCGAGCCGGCCTTCGGGGCCCCCTTACTTGCTGGCTCCCCGAGCCTTGTGGGGAAGACCGCTGTGAGTGTGAGCTTGTTTGGGCCGGCTCTCCTTTTCCTTTTTTGTGATTGACTGACGACCTTATCCCCCCCCCCTTTTTCTTTAGGATTTTAGAGAACCGGCCGAACTTGAGATCACAGAGGAGGCTGCCCCGGCTGCGCTGATCGACCGCCCAACGGGAGCCGATATCGGCATGGGCAAGTTGGCTCTTTTACTCGACGCCCTTCGAGAGGAAATGCCCGTGGAGCCCCACGGTACTACCAGAGCGGCGGGCGAGCCTCTGGAGGAGGGGGAGATCGCGCCTGAGGGTAGCATCGTCCCAGCGGCTGAGGTGAGTATGCGGGCTCCGCGGTCTCCCTTTTGCATGGTTTATTTTAGATGGCGAATAGCTGATTCCCATTCCCATGGTCAGGCGATGCCGATATCGGGGAAGGCGCCTGGCCGTATCCGGAAGGCCGTGGCCAAACGGAGACCGAGCATTGGCCCGATAGCGGTGGAGGGGCTGGCTCCAGTCTTGGGCTTGGAGAGAGAGAGCCTGGCTGCGCTCGTGGAAGCGGGACGTTTACCTCAGCTGGTGGTTCTGCTTCCGCCCTTCCCGAAACTCCCGGCTCAGATGGAGGACCCGCTCTTGCAGCAGATATTTGCGGGGCTCCGTGCGCATCTGGAGGGATCTCAGCCGCGAGGGAGGAGTTCATGGGTGGCGACTTCGGGCCTGGCCTTACTCGAAGCTCCTCCTCTAGCCGAGGTGACGGCCCCTGCACCCCTGCCCCTCGGAGCAGTGGCAGGGTCGGGCCAGACGGAGGCAGAGGGGGCTGGGGAACTCCAAACGACGGGGACACCGGAGGCTTCGGCAATGGTCCTTTCCGTTCCCCTGGTAGTGGCTGGCCAAGGGCCTCTCGTCGAGCTACGTCGGCCGGGCGACTTGACCCTCGCCCTTCCTTCATCTTCAGTGGCGGTAGACGCCGACCTGTGGGCAGAGGTGGACAGCACCGTGGAATTCATCCCCCCGGTCGTGCCCTCAGTTAGTCACACGTCCTCAGAGGCGCCAGTCCGTCAGATGCTGATCACTTTACGGACGATGCTCCTCGCCGACGCTTCTCTGTCGTATCGGGAGGTGCATACCATCGTGACGCAATTAACGGGGGCGCTGCAAGTGCTTGGCTGTCCGCTGGGGGAATGGTCACGGCGGGTCTTGCTATTATTGAAGTACGTCAAGCGCCGTGAATTCCTGGAGTCTCAAGCTCCTGATGAGCGCACCGCTCTAGATGCTCAGGCAGACGAATATCTGCAGGTCCTAAAGGCCCGACGCTACGGTAGAGAACGCCACGGAAAGGCCTTAGAGGAAGGCGAAGGCAGCGTTCGTTCCTTCAGGAGCCGGATCGAGGAGCTGGAGGGCTATCTCGCTGCGGCTAAACTTGGCCTCGCCGAGGCGGAGAGGGCGGTGGCAGAGGAGAGGGAAGCTCTTGCCGTCGCCGACGTTGAAACGGTGTCCGTCGAAGCGGAGCTCGCCCGTCTTGAGGGATTGAGGGGCCGACTGCGCGACAGGATAAACTTCCCTTGCGTCGGGATCCTCCCTCTCGAGGACATCTTCAGGGACATCGACTAAGCGTTGCCTCCCTTAATTTTCTCTTTTTTTGAATGTAACACAGGGGTATGCCCCGCAGCACATGTAGTTTGATCCTCTTTTGAATAGAGCGAAGCATTTATGATTTCACGCGTTCTTTGTGTATGCATTTATCTTTCTTACCCTTCTTTCTCTTCCTTGCTCTTGTATTTTTTTTTCTTTTTGGTGTAGAGACCCATTGGCAGGGTATGAGTCCTTGCGGGGATTCACTTCGGGAGGACCAGGCAGGGACCCATGTCAGGGTACAGGAGAGTGCTCGCCTTCCCAGGGGGAGGACGAGGGGACCACTCCACCATACCGAACGGGCAACTCCCTGGTTTTGCCGCAATATTGGAAGCGCGTGCTGGTCTCGAGTGAGGGGTACTTGGCCAGAGACCCCTTTCGCCGTTCAGAGGTGGCGAACAGCGAGGTCTGTTCAGTCAGTGACTCAGACGGGAGGTCCGATCCAAAGGGGTGCTCGCCCCCCCCCCCGGGGAGGACGGAGATAAGGGTTTGTCTAGTCAATGACCCGGACGTAAGGTCCGAGCCAAAGAGGTACTCACCACCCGGGGAGGACGGAGAGAAGAGTTTGTCTAGTCAATGACCCGGACGTGAGGTCCGAGCCAAAGGGGTACTCACCGCCCGGGGAGGACGGAGAGAAGAGTTTGTCTAGCCAATGACCCGGACGTAAGGTCCGAGCCAAAGGGGTACTCACCGCCCGGGGAGGACGGAGAGAAGAGTTTGTCTAGTCAATGACCTGGACGTGAGGCCCGAGCCAAAGGGGTACTCACCGCCCGGGGAGGACGGAGAGAAGAGTTTGTCTAGTCAATGACCCGGACGTGAGGTCCGAGCCAAAGGGGTACTCACCGCCCGGGGAGGACGGAGAGAAGAGTGTGTTTCTTTCTTTTTTTAAATCAATCTTCGGTACCCCCGCTGATGCGGGGCGGTGGCTGGAAATGGGGGGCGTTCCCCTTTTCTGGCTTCTTCTTTCTTCCTCTTTTTTTTTTCTCTTCTCTTTTTTTCTTTTTTTTTTCTTTTTTTTTCTCTCTTTTTTTTTTTGCTTCTTCCTTCTTTCTCTTTCCATTTTTTTTCCTTTTTTTTTGCTTCTTCTCTCTTTCTTTTTCCATTTTTTCTTCTCTCTCTTTTTCGCTTCTTCTTTTTTTGTCTTTCTATTTTTTCTTTTTTTTCTTTCTATTCCATTCTCCCTTTTTTGGAAACCCGGCTGGTGGCCAAATCATTCGGATATTAATCGCGCAAATCCGCCCCAAAACGGGGCGAAGAGTAATATTATTACCTGAATGGGGGCGCCGGAGCGTGGTACAGTCTCAAGTGCCTTCCAATAAGAGGCGGGAATTGAACCTCCCCGCGGTGGTTGACAATTACATAGGCTCCGCCTTCGTAGACTTTTTGGATTACGTAGGGTCCGAGCCAGTTCTCGTTTAGCTTACCTTTGGGGTTGGCCGCCATGAGATCTCTTCTCTTGACTATGACAAGGTCACCCTTCTTGAATTCGCATTCCTTGACGAGCTTGTCAAAGGCGCGTGCAATCCGGGCCTGGTAGACCTGGATATTCTATTGGGCTTGAAGCCGCTTTCCTTCCAGACTGGAGAGTTCGTCGAGCCTTCGCTCGGTGTTGGTCTGCCCTTTGGGGACAAGCCCATGCTGAATGGCGACCCTGAGGGACGGTATCTCCAGTTCGACGGGGACGATTGCTTCCGAGCCATATACGAGAGAGAAAGGCGAGCAGCCCGTTGGGGTCTTGTATACGGTTCGGTACGCCCAAAGCGCTTCATACATTCTTTCTTCCCAGTCCCTTTTGTTAGAGCTAACAGTCTTGGCCAGGAGAGTGCAAAGTGTCTTATTGAAAGCTTCGGCCAGCCCATTGGCTTGTGGATTGTAAGGAGTCGATGTCCTCCAGTCAATTTTGTATTTTTTTGCTAGCCGGTAAACCTTCTGGTTGCGGAAGTGGCTGCCGTTGTCCGACACAATCCGGTCGGGCACGCCGAACCGGAATATAATGTTGCGGCGGACAAACCTGACCACGATTTCTCCGGTGACCTCCCGTAAGGCAACAGCCTCTGCCCAGCGGGAGAAGTAGTCGGTCGCCGCCAGAATATATTTGCAGCCTGTGGAAGATGTGGGTAAGGGGCCCACAACATCCATTCCCCATTGGGCAAACGGCCAGCTGGGCGCGGTTGGGTGCAGTTGCACGGGAGGCCTCCTGGGTATAGTGGCATGCTCTTGGCATCTCTGACACGACTTAGCGTACTCGCAACAGTCGTTGAACATTGCAGGCCAGTAATAGCCAAGTTTCTTGATTTCGATTTTCATTTTCGGCCCCGCCTGGTGTGCGCCAGCTGTCCCGGCATGGACCTCCTTCATAACTCTCCAAGCTTCTTCAATAGACAAGCATCGGAGGAGTAGCTTCTGCTTGGCAGTCGGCCACGGTCCGGAATAATATTCCGTTTCGGAGCTCATAAGAGTCTTTGGTTCTGACTAGCTTGATCTTTCCTCTCTTCGGTCGGGTAATTGCTGGTGTTTGAACCACTGCATCAGGGAGGCTCTCCAGTCAGGTAGGCCGACGGCTTCTGCTGTAGTGACCTCCAGTTCTTCTTCTTCTGGCTCCTCTTCTATCATGCTGGGCATCTGGCGCTGGTTTATTACTTGGATGTGGAGAGATCCGTCTGGAGGCACTGCCAGTGCGCTTGCCAATTTTGCCAATGCGTCGGCTTGTGCATTCTCCCCTCTGGCGACATGGCCTATCTCGAGGAGGTAGAACCGCTCCATGAGCCGCTTCGCCTTAGTGTGATAAGGGAGCAGCTCAGGTTTTCGGACATCAAACTGTCCCTGGACTTGCTTGACGACCAGCAGCGAATCGCCGAACACTTGGAGCATTTTGATCTCCATTTGAAGGGCGACCTGGAGGCCGATGATCAGAGCTTCATACTCTGCTTCATTATTGGTGCAGGGTTTGCTAATGCAGCAGGAGGTGTGCATCACTTCTCCGTCTGGGGATTTGAGGACGATGCCTGCTCCGACTCGTACCTTGGCAGCGCCCGGACGGGGTCGCTTCTGTTCTCGAGGCCCCGTCAAAGTATAAGCTGCCAGATGGCTTGTTGTACTTGGTCTACCTCTAGTGTTTCATCTTCAGGTAGTTCGGTGGCCAGAGGGGAGTCTTCGGGCACAGGGTGTGCGCGAAGAAATCCGCGACGGCTTGTCCCTTAACGGCCTTCTGTGGCACGTAGGTGATGTCAAACTCCATGAGTAGCACGGCCCACTTGCCAAGGCGCCCCTTTGGGACTGGCTGGAGAGATGTGCTTGATGGGGTCAGCTCTGGATATTAAGCTGACTTCATGGGACAGCATGTAGTGCCTCATCTTCTTGACCGCGAAGACCAAGGCAAGGCAGATCTTCTCAATCGGGGTGTATTTAGCCTCTGCACCCACCAATCTTCGGCTGAGATAGTAGAGAGCCTGCTCCTTTCCCTCATCATTGTTCTGGGCGAGCATTGCCCCCAGTGAATATTCGGTGGCCGCTATGTACAGAATCAGCGGTCTGCCTTTGACAGGTGCCCCCAGGACAGGCGGGGTCTTCAGGTACTCCTTTAGCTGGTCGAACGCGTGCTGGCATTCGTGACCCCAGCTGAAGGGTGCATTCTTCATCATCAGTCTGTGGAAGGGTTGGCAGCGCCCTGACAGGTTGGAGATGAACCTGCGGATGTAAGCTAAACGCCCCTGCAGGGACCTCAGCTCTCCCAGACTCCTCGGAGGAGGCAGCTCCTGGATGGCCTTTATCTTCAGGGGGTCGATCTCGATCCCTCTGTGCCGGACAATAAAGCCGAGGAATTTCCCACTGGACACGCCAAAGGCGCACTTCAGGGGATTCATCTTCAGTCCGTACTGCCGGAGCCTTTGGAAGACGACCCTGAGGTCACTCAGGTGCTCGTCTCTTTTCTTCGTCTTGACGACCAGATCATCAATGTAGCACTCGACCTTGCCGTACAGCAGCTCGTCGAAGATCTTGGTCATTGCCCGTTGATATGTGGCACCGGCATTCTTGAGGCCGAAGGGCATCCTCTTGTAGTGAAATACCCCTTTGGGTGACCGGAAAGCTGTATGGACCCGGTCATGGTCGGCTATCCAGATTTGGTTATAGCCGGACGACCCATCCATGAAGGACAGGGCCTCGTGGCCAGTGGTTGCATCAATCATCACTTCGGTGATAGGCACCGGGAAGTCATCTTTCGGGCAGGCTTTATTCAGGTCGCGGAAATCCACGCAAATCCTGATCTGCCCATTCTTCTTTTACACTGGTACAATATTGGCCAGCCATGTGGTGTATTGATTTTCCGCCACGAAGCTGACATTTATGAGCTTGTCGACCTCTTTGCAGATCTGGCTGGTTAGCTCCGGCCTCATGCGCCGGGGAGGTTGCTTCACTGGTTCCACCTTGGGATCAATGGCCAGTATGTGCTGAGTCACTTCGGTGCTGAGCCTAGGCATCTCTTTGTAATTCCAGGCAAAGCAATCCCCGAATTCTTGCAGCAACTTTGTGTATTGTTCTCTCTCCTGTAGGGGCATAAGGGCACTCAGAAAAGTTGGCCTGGGGTCGTCTTCTGTACCAAGGTTGACCTCAATCAATTCGTCGACCGTGACCTGGCCGCCATTTTCAATCTCCGGCGGGGCTGACGACAAATCGACGAAGTCCTGGTCTTCATTGTCCACGGGCTCGAGGACGCCATCTTCCTCTTCTTGTTCATCATGACTGGGCATGGAGGCTGCATTCACCTCGCACTCCTCCTGGGCCGTAGCCACCGGGTACGTGAGGTCCGCTGGCTCAGAGGGGCATAGGTCCATCTCGGGCTCCTCCGTGTATTCATCATAGACCGCTCCTGCGGGAGCCGGGGTAGCCGCATCTTCGGGCGCCTGGCGTTGGATGGACACAGTGTAGGCTCCTGTCCTGGGGCTGTCTGCCACGTGGGGGCGTGGCGGGGCTACCACGTAGTCCCCCATTCTGAGCTCATCCCTGTCAATGAGGCTTTGAGCAATGTCTTTGAAGACATAGCAGTCTTCAATGGCGTGGCCCAGCATCTGGTGGTAAGGGCAAAATAGTGGGTCCCCGCTTCTTCGGGTGTCTTGCGGCCTCTTGGACCGTGGAAGGGAGACCTTGCCGTAATGGCAAGCCCAGTCGAAGATGCCCCGGGTCTTCTCTCTCGGAAAGGAATAAGGCTTCTGCAGCTTCTCTTGGAGTGTCAGCCCTTGCCTGGTCGGCCGCTCGATCAGCGAGCTTGCCATGTCTCTCATTTCCCGCCTTGACAAGGCGGGGGTGTTGGGACTGGTGCCTCGGGGCCGAGGCATCCGGCCACCCCATGGGGGGAGAGATCCCTGGATCAGGTCGGCGACTAGCGAGGTCAACTCCGCCAGTCGTGCTTTTAGCATCTCGATCTCCCGTTGCTGCCTGTGGTACAAGGCGTACATGACGGGGTCGTATCGAGGGGAATTTGGAGCGTGGCCCATGCTACTGCTCCTTGCTTCGCCGGTCGGCCGAGGTGAAGGTGCCTCGCTGGCGTGCCCTCTCGAGGTTGACACTTCGGAGAAGGAGGGGGTCTTCTCCATGCAGCGGCGGCTGGGAGGCTTCCACAGGAATACTTCTTCGTCTTGTGCCTCTTCGGCCGGGGTCCCGGGACATGTGTCTTGGTGGGTTTCCCGCGAATTTGCAGCTTCTGCGGGGTCGTCGCCGGGCCATGTTGAGACCGATATGACATCAGTCTCGTAGTAATCTTCTAGTGAAAAGCCCAGACCGGGGTGCTTGGTGATTTTCAGCAACCGTCGATCCAGGTTTGGTGGGTTCCACATTCTTTCAAACATTTCCTTCCGGCTGGAGGGCTGGTAGGGAGGAATCTTCTGCTTTCTGACCATTCTGGCTGCCTGGTCAGTCATGTGGGGAAGTCCCGTAATGGGGACGTGCGGGTCATGCAACTCGTCAGGGAACCGGCAATCATCGTCTTCCCTGACTGGCTTCTCCCCGGCCACATAGAAAATAGTGGGCGGCCCCTCAGAGTTAGGCACCTCGAAGGTTTTCAGTTGTTCAGCTGCTTGGCATTCAATTTCGCTATCGGCTTGACGATCCCTGGCGGGACCCTGACATCTTCTAGCAGGTCTTCGAGGCAGAGTGCCCCCGGTGTGGGGTAGATGGCGAGAGGGGCTGCCCTGAATACCCCTTCTTCTTGTGCGATAAATGGTACATGTGGTGGAGCCACATAGCCTGGGGGCGGCGGAGGAAACCAGCCTCCTGATTCCATTTTCTTCTTGCCCTTGTCTTGGATGACTTGAGGAGCTTGCTTCGCCTTCTCCAAGTACAGATTAGCATCTGACAAGTGACACTCGAACACCTCGAACGGGTGGAGGTCGGCGAAGATTCTGACTTCCTTTCCCTCGCAGGGGTACTTGATGCATTGATGCAGAGTGGAGGGTACCACCCTGTTCTGGTGTAGCCAAGGCCGGCCAAGCAACGCCTTGTAGGAAGTGCTGGAGTTGATGACGTGGAATTGAACCTTGGTGGTGAAGTTATCAAAGGTCAGACTGAACTCTGCAACCCCCATGGGCACCTCACATTTCTGGTTAAAGCCAGCAATCTTGACATTCTTAACCTCAACCAGGTGTACGTCGAAATAGTGTTTCTGGTACACCCGGTAAGGGAGTATATTCACCGCTGCCCCTGGGTCGATCAAGACCCTGTTGATAGGCTGGCCGTTCAACTGCCCTTTCATGTAGAGGGGCCTGTTATGGCTACAAGTCGGCAGGAGCATATCTTCTTCTATAAAAGCCACTGCTACTTCAGGCGATATTTCTGCCAAACATGCTTCAAGGTGTGCTGGCGTCTGGAGTGCGGCGATGATGGCTTGCCGTGTTTCTTCGTTCAAGGACAGCATCTCCCATACCGTAAACCGGGTCGGGATTTTCTTGAGGTGCCTGACTATTCGCTCGGCCGCCCGCACCTTGAGCAACTTCATTTCTTCGGGCTTGCCGCGCCTGCTCCCCTCCTGAGGCTGGGATGTCAGATCGGGGGACGCCTGGTTTGTGGGATCTGTTGTAGCCCGCTGAACATGCGGGGTCTGTTGGGCCTCCTCCGCTGCTTGCATGAATTCGGCGAGGTTTGGGGTGCCGCTGAATTCTTCCTCTGGCTGGGCAGGAGTTGCAGCTGGTAGAGCCTGGGGAATGCTTGCTTTACTGGTCGCAGCGGACCCCTGGGGGTGCGCCCGCCTTCCTGCTCGAGCTGACAGGAACTCGGCGAATGACGGGGCGCCTTGACTCTTGGTGCCTCCGGGGTAGAGACCTGACGGAGGAGGGATCTCGGTGCCTCGGACCTCGGGCTCGGGAACCTGGTATGGTTGTTCCCCCCTGAGCATGATGCTGAGGCTGCTCTGAGGAGGGTGCCCCCACTTCCTCCCTGACCTGGTGGCGTGCTGGGAGGTGGATGCTTCAGCTTGACTCACCTCTGCTGGCTCATGGGGTGGGTCTTCTTCTTTTTCTTCCAGGGAGAGAGCGGTGTCGAACAGCGCCGAGAGGGTGTTGCAGGCGAGGATGACCTCCTTCTTCTTCTTGCCCCTGGGTCTTCTCTTCTTCTTCTTCTTGCCTGCTGCAGCGGATGGCTGCTCTTGAGGAAGCTCACCCCACAGGGGAGGCTCTTTTTCTGTTTCAGCTTTGGTTCCTGGAGCCAGCTCGAGTGATTCGAACTCCTCCCAGGGGACATATTCTTTTAGTTCCACGGCTTGATTTTGGGCTGTTCATAATCTTCAAGCCCGTCAATAATAGCCTGTAGTTTCTCGACCGCCGGGCTGGCTTTCTGGGGTATTCGCAGCGGGACGGAGCTCTTCTTGTTGTGGGTAGGCCGCCTCATGACCAGCCTGGGGGCCGTGTCATGGCGAACCGGGCTCGCCGGTGGTGGTGCCGGCAAAGGTGTCGCGTCCCTTGGATGAATCCCTGGGGCGGACCGAGGGATGCGTGCCTTTCTATTTCTTCCGGGCACCGTCTGCCAACCCTCTTGATCTTGGGCCGGGGCCAGGACAAAAGCCTCATAAGTGGCGCGGGCACAGGCTTCCGCCCACTCTTCTGGCAACTCTTGATACAGTGAGATCATGTTGACGGAGGAGGCTATGCTGGGCAGCTCGTGTGGCTGCGGGGGGTCTACTTTATGCTCCCCCATGTCCAGCTCCCCGTCCTTGATTAAGGACTCAATAACGTCCTTGAAGACGTAGCAGTCTTCGATAGTATGCCCGAGCACCCGGTGGTACATGCAGAAGCGCGGGTCATCCTTCTTCTTTGAGTCGCCAGGCCTTTTCGGCTCTGGCAATGTGATCTTATTGTAGCTGGTTGCCCATTCAAACAGGAGCTTGGACTTGTCCCGAGAGAAGGAATATAGCTTGTTTCTCATCTTCTCTCTCAGCGAGGGGCCTTCCCGCCGCTCTGTAATTCTGGGCGGCGGAGGGTTGGCCGCTCCCTTGGCTTTCTCCTTCTGCTTTTCAAAAGCTTGGAAGTCTAGCGCATGCACCTCCGGGGGAGCCGGCTTCTTCTCGCCTGCCTGGCCCTCTGGCTTGACATGGCTGGGGTGGAGGAGTATCGGGCCAAGAATGCCTCGATCTCCGCTACCACATTGTTCAGGCGGTCAAATGTCTTGACCTCAGTGCCGATCATCCTTTCTAGGATTTCTTTCTTTAAGTTTTGCTTGCAGATCTGCACTGCGTCCTCCTGATGCGGGGGGCGTTTGCACCTCATACTAAGGTTCCTCCATCTTTTAATGTAGTCGAGGGCCGACTCATCATTCTTCTGCCTTGTGGCGTAGAGTTCAGCCATGGTAACTTCTCTCTCGGCGACGTAGAACCTTTCCTTGAACTTCTTCTGCATGTCGGGCCAATCGGCCACCGACCCGGGTGACAAGCCGGAGTACCATTCAAAGGCAAGTCCGGTAAGTGTTGAGCCGAAGAACTTCAGGAGGTAGGCCTCATCAGCAGCCAGGTCCCCCATGACGTTCACATAGTAAGCAATGTGCTCTCTGGGAGACCCTTGCCCGTTGAACTTTTCAAATTTCGGCGGCTTGGTGACGCCAGCCGGCAACTTCCTGGCAGCATAATGAGCCGGGTAGGGTACCCGATAGACGTCGAAAGGCGTCTGATCCCCATCGCCCCTCTCGGCCAGCTTCATCTCTATCATCTGCTCGAGCATCAACCGGCTGACTGCCGCCGGGTCGACTGGACTCGGGTAGAAATGAGCGGGCTGCGCGCTCGGAGTGGCTACCACGGTCGCTCGGGGGGCCATGGGGGACCCTTGTGAAAGCGGAGCCTGTGGCGGGGTCACTGCTGTGCAATGTGCTTGCTGCGGGGGCGCGCCCCCGAGAGGATCGAGGGTCGCTGGAAGAGCTACCCCGGAAGACTGCCCCCTGTCCCTGGGTACCTCGGGTATAACCTCGGTCTGCCAGGACATCGGGGGCGGTGTGTTCCGCTCACTGAGCTGCTTCTTAAGTGACTCAATTTCCTGCTGGAATCGTTGTATCATGAGCAGCATTGTAGGGTCAGCTGTGGGGAGACTGGGCATGCCCCCTATCTCTTCGGCCGGGGCGTCCTCGGATGATGTCGAGGGTCCGCCACTCGTGTCGCCGGTGGTGACCACATTGGCCGTGAGGGCCGCAAGGTGCTCTTCAGGTATGGTCCCTTCGGCAGCCGTGGATGTCGCGCCGCCTGCCGCTCTCCTTCTTCTGGTAAGGGGTCCCGGCCTGGCGGCTATTCTGGCCAATTCTTCTGGGTCGGTGGGTAAGGCCCCATACCGACCATGAACTCCTGCCATATTGCAGGTGAATGTCTGCCATTTCTTATTCTTATTTCTTCTTGACGCCCTCCTGGACGGTCCTCCTGGGAATGTCAGCCTGTCGAAGACCGACCGTCGGGGCGGCGCTTCCTCCCGTACAGGGGACTGGCGCGGCTCCTGCGGGCAGGTCTTCGACTCCATGCTAGGTGTAGGTCCCCCCTTTTCTTCGTGGAAGGCGGAGGCCATTGCCCCCAGCAGTCTCTGGCGGCCGGCGGGGGTGCTCCCCGGGCCTCGGAGGTAGTTCCTCATGGCCTGCTCGATCCCTTCCCACTCCTGGTCAGGGAGAACGGCCTGGGATTGCGCGTCGACGACAGCGGCAGGAGGGGAGTAGGCCGTGAGAGCCGGGCGGGCGGCATTGTGCCGGCGCCCTCGGCGACGGCGATGAACATTCATAGACGGCACCGGGATGACGGGTGCCGGTCGGAGAGTGGGGGTCACTACCTCGACCCTGTCATCGTGCCGGGCCCTCCTGGGGCGGAAAGTGCTGGGCCCTGCCTGGGCGGGTGCAGTGGGCTGGGTCTCCTTAGGTACCCAGATTTGCTTCAATTTAGCCGGCCTGTGAGCCGGCGTCCCTTTTGGTGCTACGACCGGGGCTATGGGCATCGCCTTCTCCTTCAGCTTCGCCAGTCCTTCAAAGGAGTTACGGACTGGGACGGCCGGGACGACGCGGTCCGGCGTCGGTTGGGACCTCTGTCCGTCTAGGCGGACTCGGAGGGCTCCGACAGTCATTGACTTTCCGGAGTTGGACATGCGACGCCCTGAGCCGGTGCCGGTGTTGTTTCTCCGGAGCCTTCTCCGGTGGGATGTCGACCCTTGGTGGAGCGGGCCGGTAGTGTGGTGCACGTGGTGCACGTTGCAGCTGAGCGTCGTTGTGAGGACGCTGTTGTCGCATTCGGCCACAGCTCGGCCGGCAGCGGCTCCCATGGCCCCCGGGGCGGGGGCGTTGATCTGGACGTCCTCGGGCGTCTCCACGTCGAGGATCTCGGCGAAGGCCACCCCCAAGAAGTTGGGGAAGCCCACAGTGGGAGGGAAACTCCCAAAGGTGAGGGGCACCGCCAGGTAGCCGCCTCGAACGTGGTTCTGGACGGGCTGAGGGCCGCAGACGACCGCCATGGTTGGTCCATGATGTCTCTCTCTTTTCTGCATTTAAGAAAGTAGCACAATTAGTATTACAAGAAGGGGGCCGCGGGGCCCCTTATTTCGGCAAAAAGATGAAGGGTGGATCGTCCCACTGGGCGTGCCAGAGTTGTGGACGCACTTTTTTATTTAACAATTATCTTGGCCGTTCGTTGGTTTATTATGTGCGTGGGCGTGCCAGTCACCGAAGTGACGATTTATTCGGGCTCCGAAGAGCCCATGGTGCTCTCGAATCTGACTTCGTCAGACGATTGTGTGGTTCGTGTCGGGACCGAATCCCGTCGCGCCATAAAGGTCACGACGTCATTTACATCCCTCATACGAGGGAATACCCTTGATTAATTGCCGAAATTAGGGGCCCCGCGGCCGAAAGGAATAATACTAATTGTGCGAAAGAGGTTGGGAGTTGATCACGCTGAGGGTTGTGTTAAGGGCCATAAACCGTCGGCCGTGTCGGCCACTCGTAGACCTTTTGTGTTCGGACACAAGTCCGTGGCAGCGTCACAATGAGAAAACCGAGGTAGATCCCTTCAAATGTCTGCCGAGCATGCGGCGATTTTTAATGAAGATTCGGAAGGTATCCGGAACGAGAAAATAAATCCAGTCCGATTAGGATGTCGGCCCGAGGTTAGATCGAAGCCCGGCCATATCGGGGGAATTCCCGAGACTCGGGCTCGACCTGAAAGGGCAGCGTCGTTATTCCCTTTTGCCCCGGGTCCCGGAGAGAGAGAGGGCTGCAGTGTGGATGTTAGCGTCTTTTATCTGGGGCTTTCTTAGTTATATCTTCTGGGATTTCTGATTCGATGTTTACTGTTTGTTCGTGCCTTTGTCCGGGGTGATTTTTCTTCTTTTTATTCATGATCATTCTTATTATTGTCATTTGTTTATTATTTATCTTTTTTTATTGCCCCTCCCGCCTCTTTTATTGTGATTAATATTGCGCATTCGGAGTCCTTCAATTAGCGTAATTTTTATTAATTTATTTGCTATTGTTAATGCCCTTATCAGGTTGTATATATATATGCATATAGCGTGCCTGCGGAGGGGAAAACGGGGGTGTACCGCTGAGGTATTGGGTGTACCGATGGGTGGCAAAGGGGCGTACCGCTGAGGGCTGAGAAGGGCGTACCGCTGGGGGGCCGAAAAGGGCGTACCGCTGGAGGGTGTGTCGGTAAAGGGGGGTGATATATAAAGTCTAAGTCTATACATTGCCTATTCACCCATCACTAAGTCTGTGCGTTGGCGGCTCGAGGTCTGTACGCTGGCTGCTCAAAGTCTATACATTGCCCAGCATAAAGTCTATACGTTGGGGGGTGAAGTCTATACACTGCCCAAAGTCTGTACACTGGATAGGTCTATACGTTGGGGTGTGAAGTCTATACACTGCCCAAGTCTATACACTGGCTATCATGAAGTCTGTACGTTGGCTGGCTCAAGTCTATACGCTGGCTGCTCAAAGTCTATACATTGCCCAGCATAAAGTCTGTACGTCGGGGTGTGAAGTCTATACACTGCCCAAGTCTATACACTGGCTATCATGAAGTCTGTACGTTGGCTGGCTCAAGTCTATACGCTGGCTGCTCAAAGTCTAGACATTGCCCAGCATAAAGTCTGTACGTCAGGGTGTGAAGTCTATACACTGCCCAAGTCTATACACTGGCTATCATGAAGTCTGTACGTTGGCTGGCTCAAGTCTATACGCTGGCTGCTCAAAGTCTATACATTGCCCAGCATAAAGTCTGTACGTCAGGGTGTGAAGTCTATACACTGCCCAAGTCTATACACTGGCTATCATGAAGTCTGTACGTTGGCTGGTTCAAGTCTATACGCTGGCTGCTCAAAGTCTATACATTGCCCAGCATAAAGTCTGTACGTTGGGGTGAAGTCTATACACTGCCCAAAGTCTATACACTGGCTGGGGGGTGTACCGGCGAAGGGAAGGAGTGTGCCGCTGAAGGCCAATGGAAGCGTGCCGCTGAGGGCCAAACGTGGTGTGCCGCTGAGGGCCAAGGGGGTGTGTCGGCCAAGGGCCAATTGAGGTGTGATGGTGAAGGTCCTGTCAATCTTCAATTTCCTATTTTTAAGGATTTTCTTTTCTTCTTATCTTAACTTTCGTGTAGTTTTATATAAAACTCTTCCCTTGTTATATTCTGTTCAGTTCGGCCTCTTTTCTTGCGGGTCGGACGTTCAGGCCGCCGGGTGGTTAATTAGTTCGGTTCAGTTCCCGTTGTGGTGCCGGCAGTGGTTTGATAAGTTGGAAGGCTTCATTAATTATCCTGCTCGTTTGTTGCCTCCTTTTGCCTCTTTTAATTGTTTATTAGTTTCTCACAAAAATTCGGCAGCATCTCTCCTTGACCCGGGGCGTAAGGGAGATAAAGGGAACGCGCCCACATGGAGTGGCAGAACCCGACAACTGGAGGTGGGCCCCCAGGGGAGCAACACCTTTATAGAGCCTCGGAAAACGTGAAGGAAAGGGGCTTGGGGCGAGGCCAAGAAGTGGGCTGCTGGGAGACTGAAAGGTGTGCCGCTGGGGGCCAAGGTGAGTGTGCCGCTGAGGGCTAATGGGGGGGTGTGCCGCTGAGGGCCGATGGAGGTGTGCCGCTGAGGGCCCAAACAGGTGTGCCGCTGAGGGCCACAAAGAGTGTGCCGCTGGGGGCTGAACAGGGGAGCGTACCGCTGAAGGCAAACCAAAAAAAAAAGGGGTGTACCGGCCAGGGGGCGTGCCGGCCAGAGATGGCGGTGTGTGTACCGCTGAGGGTCAGAATGGGGTGTGCCGCTGAGGGCCAATATGTGTGTGCCGCTGAAGGCCAGTGGAGTGTACCGGCCGGAGGCCAAAAGGGCTTGCTGCTGAGGATGGAAAAGGTGTGCCGGCCAAGGGCCAGAAAGATGTATCGCTGGAGGATTAAAAGGGAGCCAAGTGTGTGGGCTGGGGGCTTGCAGGCGCTCTATGGAAAGAAGGGGAGCTCGAGGTCAAGGAAGGGTTGCTGGAAGTGAGTGAAGGACCCACAAGGCCAGGCTTCAAAGGGGAGGCCTCACATTGATACGGTGACTTGAAAGAAACCGGAGAAACAAAGAAAACAAACCACGCACCGCATGCGTTGTGAAGGCGAGAACAAGCCATCAGACATAGCAAGGAAGACCCAAGGAAGATGATTTTCTCATTCATGGGAAGCAAAAGGGGCCGGAGCCCTACACATACATTGCAAAAGAAAATGCCCACGACAAGGCTGTGGACTGAAAGAAATGAAAGAAAAAAAACAGCACAGGAGGGGGGAGGAACCGGCTACAAAGGAAAGCCCCTAACTCTCTCTCCCATTACATCGAGCTCTCTCTCTCTCTTACTCTTGCTTCTTCCCGGTGATCGTCGGAGGGAGCTCACGCCGGGATGCCTCTTCTTCTTTTCTCTCTTCTCCTCTTTGTCTATCTGTGGGTGTCTCTCCTCTTTTTGCTCTCTCTTCTCTGTGTTTCTTCCTCCTTCCTCCTCTCTTTTGTTTGTCGAAGCCGGGGTCTTTTATACGCCCAGCCGCGGGAAGCCTTCCGAGCACCGCCGTTGAAGGCGGGAAGGTGGCCTCGTGATGATGGCCTTTGACCTGCCACGTCCTGGGTTGTCAGGGGGGTAGCTCACGTGGCCCAATGGACGGTTGCCACCTCAGACGGCTCACTGCGCGCCAAGGAAGCGTAGGGCATGGGCTGCACGTCGTCTTGCCGTTGAAAAGCTTCACCGCTGTGCCGTTGACGGGTTGAACAGGCGTGCCGCTGGAGCCTCTGAGGGCGTGCCGCTGGAGGGCTTCAAATGGGCGTGCCGCTGGGGAGCCAAAAAGGCTTGCCGCTGAAGCCTCTGGAGGCTGTGCCGCTGAAGGACTTCAGGGCGTATCGCTGAAGACCCCTTCGGGGTGCACCGCTGAACAGCCCAGTGGGCGTGCCGCTGAAGACCCCTTGGGGCGTGCCGTTGAAGGCCCTTTGGGGCGTGCCGTTGAAGGCCCCCAGGGGCGTGCCGTTGAAGGCCCTTTGGGGCATGCCGTTGAAGGCCCTTTTGGGGCGTGCCGTTGAAGGCCCCCAGGGGCGTGCCGTTGAAGGCCCTTTGGGGGCGTGCCGTTGAAGGCCCCCAGGGGGTGTGCCGTTGAAGGCCCCCAGGGGGTGTGCCGTTGAAGGCCCTTTGGGGCGTGCCGTTGAAGGCCCCTTGGGGCGTGTGTACCCGGGGCTGTTCTGAGCCCATTGTGGGCACGAGCCGTGGCCCGTTTGATTCTTTTTGAGGCCCACGAGCTGTGGGGCCTTTTGTGTTTGATTCCTCTGGGGTTTCTTCACTCGGCGCCGTTGCTGACGCGAGGCCGAGCAGGGTATCCAGGTATGCATTTTTTGGTGTCCACAATACTCATTGCATGTTTTCTTGCATGAACAAACTCGGTACATGTTTTCTGTCTCGTGCATAGAGAAAAGTCGGTGCACCTATGGGTTATGTGAAACCAAACTCGGTGCAAGTTGCACCTCATGCATTATCAAGTCGGTGCAAGGTTACCTTGTGCTCATCAAGTCTGTGCATACGTTGCATATATATTCCTCATTAAGTCGGTGCAACGTTTGTATCATGCACACACAAAGTCAGTGCATTGCTATGTTTGAACATCCATTCTCGGTGTAGGCTCCTGCTTATCAAATACAAGGTATATGCTTAGACTCATATACGCATTGTAAAGTCTGTGCATGCTCTGCATATACCATATTAAGTCTGTGCAAACATTGTTCTATACCATATAAGATGTCTAATGAAATATTTCCTTCTGACTGTTTGACAGGTATCTCTTTCGAGAAGAATAAGAATGGCACGTGATCCAAGTATGAGGAGGTGCCAGGATCGTGACACGTGGAAAGCATTGAGCTGGGATGCTGCCACATGGGCCAAGCATTTGGGCGGGAATCATGAAAGCACACGCCCTACATCTGATGCTCGTATAAAAAGGAAGCCTCTCTTTCTGAAGAAGGGTGATCGAAGTAGAAAAAGATCTAGAACCAGCACGATCAAGAGAGGAGTAGAGAAAAGAAAGCAGCAGAGAGGAAAAGAGAAGTTGCTGAAGAAAAGGAGAGAGAGAGCTCGTGAGAATCGAGAGAAAAAGAGAGAGAAGGAAAGAGAAAGAGAGATAGAGAGTTCGTGAAGAAGAATAGAGAAGACACCATCAGACGATCTATCTCCACTGGAATTTGGATCAAATCCAATCCAGTCAGCTCCGTGGGAGCCACATTCTTGCTTCTATATTTTGCAGCTTTCAGTCGCTGTGTTTCATCCTTTTTATTTGTTCTTTTCATATCCCCAGTGCTTTCCGTTTCCCTTGTTTGGGATCGCGGTTCCTCCTGTGGACTCAGGAGAAGGGAGACGTAGTCTCCGGCTGCAAGTAGTGGTGTGCTACTTGTGGGTTTCCCTCCGGTTTGGAGGAAGGGAGGATTGTCTCCGATTCTGGTCTTGTGGGTAGCAAGTCCAGGTGCCAAGCTTCTGTGGGTTGCAGAACTTGGTTTGAGGGATTTGTCTCCCTCGGTTTGTCAAGCTGTTAGGCAGCGTCTGTCTGCAGACTGAGTCTGCGGTTCTTGCTATTGCAAGGGAAGCCTCACTCTGGTTTGGAGTGAGGGGTGGACGTAGGCAGACTGTGGGTCTAGCTGAACCACCTAAAAATATTCTGTCCATCGTGGTTTGCCTTGCGTACATTTCCCTATCTTCTGCCCCCTTCACAAGTTGTTTAAGCGTTCTGTATCTAAAGCCTTCCTGTGTGATTTATGTTGGTATTGCTGATTAAGTGTTTGACTGAATGTGTTAGTAGAAGGTCTTACGAGAGTTCTAACTCTGCAATAGTTTTTATTTTGCTATAATAGTTCTGAATCGGAGCAAATTTTAGAAGAGGATTCATTCACCCCCCCTCTGAATCCATCGCACCAGCTCCAACACATAAAACATTCTGAAGTGATACATCTCAAAAGGTTGCTCAAAATTGTGAAAATCATGAGTAGTTTGTCCACCTGACAAAGAATCTAAGGTTTATAAAGTTCTTAAATTTGTTTTAAGACAACTCTGTTTGACGGACCAGAGAATACGCCATCAAAGAAAAATAAGCAAATAAAATTATTTGTCTGTAGGAGGCAGAGCAATGGCACATTATTTGAGAAACTGACCATCTGACTCAAAGAAACTCAGAGGTTATGTCATGATGATGAGTGCTATCTCTATTAAATTTATTTGGCAGTAAGGTAAATCTACACTGAGTAACCAGGGATTCTGGTGTCTGATAAACATGCTTCCTTGTGTAAAAAGGTGTAGCATTACTAGAATGCTCAATCCTCAATAATAGTTCAATATTCATATGGTTGACTCTGGTGTGGCATTAAGAACAGTTAAAACTAACTTAAGCTCTATATAAAAATTGGATTTTGGTTCAGGGTTGGCAAATGAAAATGTCTAGTTAGAATTACGGCATATCGTGGTGACGATAATCATGGATGAAATTGTTCTATTCCCATTGATTCCTCTTTCAAAAGATATTTTGTGAAGACTTCATGCTTGTCGATATAGTCCCATGCGTTGAAAAACATGAAAAGATACGAATGGTCTTTTTTGGAAATTTGAAGGGTGTTTTGGGTATTACCCATTGAGGTTGGTAAAGCAGATAGTATATTAGATAATCTTTCTCAAACCCTATTTACCACCACTGTTCTATACACGCCTTCCCGCTCGAAACTCTCACTCCAACTCTTGCGATTCATGTGCCTCATCTCTATGCAGATCACAACTTTGGCCTCCCAAGCCATCTCTCTCATCATCCTTGCTACTTTTCTCTATCCTGCATATTTTTCTTGTCAATCTTCCACCATGTCCTCTCCGTCGGTCACAAGTGTGCAGAAGAAGAATATTACGAAAGAGCGGCAACCCACGTCTACTCAAGCATTGGAAACCAGGGTGATCAAAGCATATAAACGAAGATCGAAGGAGACACATGCAGCAGATGTGACACCAGAATCTGCTCAGAAGAGGTCTGGCAAGGGGAAGAGAAAGGAAACAGGTATACGATTGGTAGAGGATCAAGAGTCAATGAAGAATGTAGTGCCACCGCCAAAAGAAAAGAAGCTAAAAACAGCACAGAGTGGAAGTAAGAGAAATGTACTCGAGGAAGAAGAAATCAAAGTTGAAACTCCAAAACATGCAGAAATAACTCTGGAGGCCGGCAAGATAGTTTTCCCCCGGTACGTAGATTTTCATGACGGGAAAATGCTTGCGAAACTTCCTGAGTTAATTGAAATCTTTAAGGCTCAGAAATGGCTCAAAATTTTGGGTAAGCATAGGGTATATTATCCAAGGCTCGTAGCAGAATTCTACCAGAACCTTAAGTATGATTTGGACCAGGCAATACTGATTTCTAAAGTCAAGGGGTCCAAGGTTGAAGTTTCTAAGCATCTCCTACACACTGTATTTAGAATACCAGAAGGAGTAACTGAAAGAGGGTTTGACTGTGATCTTCATGAGGTATACTCTGTCATCACAGATGAGCCTAAAAATCCTCAAGACAAAAATCAGTTAAAATTGGGTCAGTTTAATGCAAACAGCTTCTCTCCTCTCAAGAGATTGATACATCACATTCTTACTTCTATGATCACTCCACAAGTTGGAGGGAGAGGAAGACTGACCAACACTCAACGATATGCCTTATACTGTCTTTTGAAGAAAATCAGAGTATGCTTGCCTGAAATAATCATTCAGATAATGCGAACTTGCAAACAGTCAAAGAGACATTTGCCCTACGCAGCTCACCTAACTGCTATCTTTAAGAAGGCAAACATAGCTCTAGAGGATGAGCCTTCAAAAGAAATTCCAAAGTTCAATGTTTACAATATGGAATTCATTGATACCTACATGAAGGTGAATGAGATTGACTCAGATAGACCTACTGATGAAGCTCAAAGAAAAGAGAAATCAGTAAAGCATGCTCCACTGAAGAAAAAGAGGAAAGTTCAAGTGAAAACTGTGTCTGAACAGCCTGCTGTGGGGACAGAAACAGAATAGCCTTCTTAGATTCTGCAAGAAGAAACCTTTTCTACTGTTGAGAAGAATCTCAATGATCTTCAAATAGAGCAAGAGATCCATGAACTGAACTTAACAGACACTCAAATCATAGAGCAGCTGGATCAAAATATCAGTGAACTTTTTGATAAATTTGGGGTACAATCAGCCCAGGATCAGCAAATGGTTCGGCAGGAACCTGAAGAAGAAATTCAACAAAAAGGAGCTACAACTCAAGAAACTGAGCCACGAGAGATAGAAGATGAAAGAGTAGAAACAACTGAAATCAATGAAGAACTGTTATCAAGGGTGGTTGAACATACTTTGATAGAAGAGGCCGATAAATTTTTTGAAGAAACTGTTGAATTGGTTGTAAATGAACAGGAGGGTATCCAACCAAGAGAAGAAGAAGATCCACAAGAAGCTCCAATGGCCACTGAAGAGAACACACATGACTATGTCATAGGACCTGCTCCTCACCACAGATCATATCCAAGAATGTCATTCTCTCTGGCTCCTGAGTATGGTCCACATCTTGGGAACTTATTAGTCTTGGAGCACCATCTTCTCCACCTCCTGAACAGTATCACGAATACTTTACTGAGGTTCCAGACTCCAGTGCTTCCACCTCAAGTACTCATGGAACAAATGTTGAACCAAATCTTGCTCAGATGTTGTCTAAGCTGACAGAGATTATTCTAAATCAAAATGACGTGATGAACAAACTGTTCTTATTTCAAACTCTTCAAATTGACAGAATTGAGGGGAGACTGAAACATCTGGAAAAGGTTGTGAAACGTCAAGGAGTAGACTTTTTAATTGCTAAACGGAAAACTGATGAAGCTATACAAGAAATTTTGCAATCTCTCATGGGTGTCAGCTCTCGAATAGGTGACATGGTCAGTAAAGTTCAAGATACTCAAATCTCCATAGTCACAAATATGGGTAAAATACTTGGCCATACATTTGATCTGAAAATAGTTTGAACTGCTGAAGGGTACATTACACAAAATAGCTGCAAGTCAGCTAGAAATCATCACAAAGTTTGAAGCTGCCCAGTCCAATCTGCAAAAATTGTCAGAGACAGTACAGCAAGCTTACAACAACCAAGGATCTGTGAAGCCTCTAGTGGAAAGACTGGGAAACAATGTACATCAAAAACTTGATAGACTGGCAGATTCCATACGAGATCTTCAAACTTCCTTGTTCAACAGACTACCCTTTACTGGCTCAAGTTCAGCATATCCTCCTAGAGACAGGGGGAGCTACCGCGATCACTAGTTACCATCATTTCCCCCGTTTTGATCATGACAAAGGGGGAGATAGTTTGCTGTTATGTATGAGGTACTCAAGCTCTAGTGATGATGGGTGTGCTGAAGCTGTAGAGCTGTGGATATTTGTGAATGCAATACTGATGGCTGCTGTGGATATTTGTGTTGCAATGATGCATTTTATATATGGGGTCTGATATATGCACTTGATTCAGTGTGATTGATTGTGTGAATCATACATAACTCATTAGGTTGTCATCATCAAAAAGGGGGAGATTGTTAGAAATCTAGTTTTGATGACGACAACTCAATGAGTTATGTTTAGACTGAATTAAATAATGATTGCTGTTGTGCCTATATGTTTTCCTTCTCACACCATACGAGTCTGGTGCATATTGCTCATGTCTTCATCTATTCATACCCTGTGTCGGTACACCTCGTCCTGTTCATATCCTGCGCTGGTGCAGGTCATTGTGCAAGTCGGTGCAGAGTTGCCTATCGCATATAGACAAAGTCAGTGCATGCTCAGATCGGTGCAGGTTCTGCCATGAGCTTGTCATCAGGCAGAACGGTGTCAAAGCCCACTCT
Source organism: Amorphophallus konjac (assembly GCA_022559845.1). Classification (NCBI taxonomy): domain Eukaryota; kingdom Viridiplantae; phylum Streptophyta; class Magnoliopsida; order Alismatales; family Araceae; genus Amorphophallus; species Amorphophallus konjac. The sequence goes on from JAHNEJ010002812.1 coordinate 36,963, forward strand.
GCATTGGGTAGACCTAGTCGGTGCAGCTTTTGTCGCTGCACGTATGCTTAGGGTTGGTGCGGTTCTTGCCTGTCAGCATATAGACACTCGGTGCACCTCTTGCTTGCTTGGACTTATAGTCAGTGCAACCTCCGTTGCCGAACATAACCTAGTCAATGCAAGTCTTCACAAAGTCGGTGCAACCTGTGCTGCCGATCTCGATCAAGCCTGTGCAGGGTTTGCTTTACGTATAACCAAGTCAGTGCATACCTCTATTGAATTGGGTTGGTGCTAGCTCTGCACTCGGTGTACACTTCCCAGTTCGTGCATTCAGTGTTCACATACCCGGTGCAAATAAGTGACTTTAAATGTTACCGGTGAATACGACGCAAAACCAGCAAACGGTTTCCCTTGTTCGTTTATCAAAGGCCCCCTTAGACTTTTATTTGATGATCCAGTGGGTTTGGGGGGGAATACGCCAGCTGCCCCCTCCCACTCGAATAAATTATTCGACCCATCCAAGTCAAATGGCTTAATCTACAAAAATAGTATGTTCTGTGTCTTCCATTTGTTGTCAAAGTGGGTTACCGCTTCAACCGGGGAATACGGAGATGAACCGGCAGTAAGTAACCGGCGAATACCAAAATCGAGTTCAGCCTTATTCTTTTGTCAAAGTCGACTCTAGTGATTTAAGACAATGATGCATCTCGGTCACAAAATTGGACTACAAGAAATTGTAGTTGAGAAAAAAATAGAATTTGCAAGTAGCGCATTCACAAAAATGAAGATCTATTAATTGGGTAGAGTGAACATTTTCCGTGGGTTGTGACCATAACCGCCGCTGCATGCTTCAAAATACGGTAATTAAAAAAAATAGGTGATGGGCGACCACACACAGGACCAACGGTCCAACACAGCGAGTCGAAGATATTATAGTCTGGAGCAACGGCTATGCCACAGAAGGATCAGATTTCTTTCTTTTAATCCCTCTAGATGACTTTAAACTGCTGTGGCGTTGACTGGATGACTCTAAATCTCCCTGCTCCTTCAGCTTCTTCAAGGCTGTTCACGGGGGAAAGATAATTTGCCACTTGTTTAATCATATACATAGATGAAGCATCAATGGCTCAAACTTGGGGTATCAAAGGGTAAAAGAACTCACCAGAATCATATAAAGGATGCAGTTGTTCCACCGAGTCAGCAGGCAGAGGGTGAACATCGCAAGAATTCTCACCAGCTTTTCGCAGCATCTGCTTGAAGCGCTGCATCTGAGGAAAACATTATGATACGGGTTTTCCAAAGCTTCAGATTCAGTTCATACTTTATCTAGAAATTTCATATCAAATACTCGGGCCATTTGAATGAAAGACACTTTAGTTTTCTGTTAATGAAGCTCTCATCACTAAAAGAACACGACTCTTATGAGCCTGTCATTCACCAGGATTAATCATGATTTGCCATTAATTTTTCACCAAGATTCCAAACTCTTAGGGTTGGTCCATAACTGATTTATAAGTTTATAAAAATTTCCATTCTTCACCCCAACCCATTAGAGAACAAATAGTTTTCAAAATGAATACACAGACTATTGTTTAATTTACAAGAGCATGGTACTTTGGAATTGTTTGATTCCCAGATGTGCACATTCTCTCTTTGTATATACTTTTTAAGTCTCATAACAGAATTTTCCAGAATGCAACATTTTTTACCATTTGAATATTCCACCCTAACTAAATAATTCCCAACTAGAGTTTGCTACTGTGCTAAAGGGTAGCAAACTAGAATGCCGACGACCATTTCTGAGATTGCCAATTGACATGCACGCTTCTTTTACCCAAATGACTAAGCATAGAGATTTTATTAAACAGGTTATAGAGCAGTGAGGAGATGCTACCTCGCTTTTCCTCAATAAGGTAAGCAACGCCCCAGTTGGCCTGCTCTGGCAGTGCGCCTAGCTCTGTGAATGTATGTCTTAACATAAGGCGCTATGTCATAGTTTATGACGTTTTTCACACCCTCAATGTCCATCCCACGAGCCATGGCATCCGATGAAACAAGAACATCTATTTCTCCTTTCCTGAATGCTTCCAATGTTTTCCTGCAGCATCAAGGTTCCTATTAGGACAACAAATTCCAAATTCCAAAATGCTAATGTTGGTTTTTGAAAATTCCAAAATAATATATTAATAAAGGTTCTTGAAATGTTCGGTTATCAGAAGAGCAAGCATAAGCATGTTTGGAAGCAGTAATCTGTACACCTGCACAAGCTATGATAATACAACCACCTGTGTAAAGATCAAAATCCAACAGCACTGCAACCATATTGGTTTTCCATGTCAGGTGAATTTACCTGCCTAACTTAAGATATCTCCATTTTTATTTTCTTTTTTTTTGTGTGTGGGGGAGCGGGGGTTGGTAGATACCTTAAAGTTGTAAATCCAAAATTCACTACTATCTCGCAGAAGTGATGAAACTTCCTTAGCTACTGAAATCAGCTTCATTGTGACCAAAATGCTTGCAATGATTAGCTTGACTTATGGTTTGTGCAATCAGGATAGAACAAGTTTCTGCCCATTCATGAGTAAACCTTATCCATAGGGATGATGCCCATTACGTTGATAGGAGAAAATGATTTAAAAGAACAAAAATGCCAGGGAAGACATCTTTTTTGCCATCCACTTGATAAGCAGGGCATGGAGTTGACATAATTTTTCATTGGCGGAGAGAGTCGCATGGTAACTCTGCCATGGCCGGTCTCAAGCCCGGATGAGAAAGGAGGAGGGTTTGCGTTAGGTTGACAGTCAGCAGTAAAATTTGTCACATCTCTCACATGAATTCTGATCAAAATACTTTTTGTGCTAATGCTAGGGCGTCCCCCGGAAGCGACGCGTTACATCGAACCCAGATGGAATGACAAGTGAGCAAGGGCTAGCAAGGGACGTTCCCCGTAAGCGACACGCTGCAATGGCGCACGATTGAGGTGTCAAATAGGCAAAGGTTCCCGTGTGGGGTTGGACGTACACAGGTAAAGAAGCTAGTCCAAAAACATAGAATCCGTCTAGCTACTTAGAATATAGGAACTTTAACGGGTAAGGGGTTAGAATTAGTTAAGTTAATGAAGGACATGAGGGTTAACATAGCTTGCCTACAAGAAACTAGGTGGAAAGGACATAAAGCTAAAGACATTGATGGATATAAAATTTGGTACACGGGTAATAATGACTCTAGAAATTGTGTTGCTATAATAATAGATAAAAACTTAAAATATAGAGTTGTAGAAGTTAATAGATTGGGGGATAGACTGATGTTAATTAAACTTATCTTAGGTGAGGATATTTTGAATATAATTAGTGTATATGCACCTCAAATAGGATTAGAAGAGAGTATTAAAAAATAATTTTGGTAGGCTATTGATAGTTTGATCCAAAATATCCCTAGTGAAGAGAGAATCTTTATTGGAGGGGATCTTAATGGTCATGTGGGTAAAGATAATAGAGGCTATAAGAGGATTCATAGAGGGCTTGATTTTGGCAAAAGAAATGATACGGGTTATACTATTCTTGATTTTGCTATGGCCTATGATCTAACAATTACTAATACCTTCTTTAATAAGAGGGACGAACACTTAATAACATACAAGAGTGGAACACATATAAGTCGAATCGACTATTTTCTTATTAGGAAGGCTGATAGAGTTTTATGTAAAGATTGTAAAGTTATTCTTGATGAGAGTCTAGCCCCTCAACATAGGTTGTTAGTAATGGATGTCACTATCCCTAAATTCAAAAGAAAGATCATTATAAATAACTGTTCTAAGATTAAATGGTGGAATTTAAAAGGTAAAAGTTTAAAAATATTTAAAAATCATCTATTAAAGGAAAATATTTAGAATTTAGAACAAGAAACTAATGTAATGTGGAATAATGTTACAAATTATATAACGAGAGTAGCAAAACAACTCTTAGGCGAATCTAAAGGTAAAAAGAATTTAGGAAAAGAGACTTGGTGGTGGAGTGAGGAAATCCAAAATACCATTAGAGTAAAAAAGGAGTGCTTTAAAGTTTGGCAAACTAACAAAAATAATCAAACCCTAGAAGCTTATAAAATCGCTAAAAAGAGGGCTAAGAAAATAGTTAGCGAAGCGAAATCAAAGACATTTGAAGATTTATATAATAAATTAGGAACCCGAGAGGGTGAAAAGGACATATTTAAACTTGCTAAATTAAGAGAAAGGAAAACTAGAGATTTAGATCATGTTCGTTGCATTAAAGGTGAAGATCAAAGGGTTTTAACTAAGGATCTTGAGATTAAAGAGAGGTGGCATAGTTATTTTCAGAAGTTACTTAATGGAGATTGTGTCAAGGATTTCTTTTTAGAAGGTACCCAATAGTCCATAATATTTGATAAATATCAATATTTCATGCGTATTAAGATGTTAGAAGTGGAGGATGCTTTAAAGAAAATGAAAGTGGACAAGGCCTTAGGACCAGATGGCATACCTATTGAAGTATGAAAAGGCCTAGGAGTCATTAGTATTCACTGGCTAACTAAACTTTTTAATAAAACTTTAAAGGAACGTACAATGCCAGAGGTTTAGTGAAAAAGTGTTGTAGTTCCTTTCTATAAAAATAAAGGAGATATTCAAAGTTATAATAATTATTGTGGAATTAAGCTTATGAGTCATACTATGAAACTTTGGAAAAGAGTAATTGAAAAATGCCTCTGATGTATGACTACTGTATCGGAAAATCAATTTGGTTTTATGCCAAATAGATCTACTATAGAAGCTATTTTCTTACTATGTCAGCAGCTAATGGAGAAGTATAGAGAGATGAGAAAATATTTATATATAGTTTTTCTTGATTTAGTGAAGGCGTATGATCAAGTACCGAGAGAATTGATTTAGTGGACATTAAGAAAGAAAGGTATCTCTCAAGGATATGTTTATTTGATTAAGGATATGTACGACGGTGCTATTACTAGTGTTCGAACTATGGCTGGGGGGACTGGCGAATTTTCAATTTCTATATGTTTGCATCAAGGTTCTGCACTAAGTCCGTATCTCTTTGTCTTAATTATGGATGAAGTAACAAAACAATTGCACGAGGATATCCCTTGGTGTATGTTATTTACAGATGATATTATTTTAATTGATGAGAGTATTGATGCTTTAAATGCTAAGTTAGAGCGTTGGAGACTTGCCTTGGAGTCTAAAGGTTTTAAAATTAGTAGGAGCAAGTCAGAGTTTATGCATTGTAGTTTTAGTAATAGGAGAGTGGCACAGGAAGACATGGTTCTAATTGATGGACATAACATTCCGAAGAGTAATAGCTTTTGATATTTAGGGTCTATCATACAAGAGAGTGGGGAGATTTATGATGACGTTACACATAAGATTAAGGCAGGCTAGTTAAGATGGAGAAGCGCATTAGGAGTCCTTTGTGATCGCCGTATGCCTATGAAACTCAAAGGGAGGTTTTATAGAACGGCTGTGAGACCTACTTTGTTACATGGTACCGAGTGTTGGGCAGTATGAAAAGAACACAATCACAAAATGTGTGTAGCAGAGATGAGGATGCTGAAATGGATGTGTGGCAAGACTAAGAAAGACAAGATTAGAAATGAGCGCTTCCGTAAGGACTTAGAGATAGCCCCAATTGATAGTAAAATGAGAGAAAATAGACTCGGGTGGTTTAGACATGTGTTTCGTCGCCCTAACTTAGCGTCAGTTAAAAGATGTGACCGAATCTTAGTGGATGCTAGTAAAAGAGCTCGAGGAAGGCCTAAAATGAGATGGTGCGATGTTATTAGGAAGGACATTAGTTTCTTGAATTTAAATATGAATATAGCACTTGATAGAAATCTTTGGCGAAACAGGATTCATGTAGTCGACCCCAAATAATTGGGATAAGGCTCTGATGATGATGATGATGATGGAGAGAGTCACATGGTCAATAGTTATTAGTATGTGAAACTTACCTTCGAACAGATTGAGGCTGCCGACCCCAGAATTCACTAACTCTAAACGGTAAGTCTCCAAAAAACTTCAACAAGGTGGTGAGTCTCTGAGTTCTTTTCATGGATGAAGTAAATATTATACACTTTTCTCCTTTCAAATCTTGAAGAAGTGCAACCAAATACGCAGGCTTTAGTTTTGACCCACAGATCTGCACACACGTTCAGTAAGTGCAAGCTGTGAATGCCAAAATGCCCATAAATGTGTAATGGAGAGAAGAATAACAGTAAGCAATAAATTCTTCAACTGGGAGTTTCATGCACAAAGACACTAATCATCTAGGAAGAAATAAACCCAATTAGAAAGTATGAATCCATAGTTGATAACTGCTCACCCATCAACAAAATGGATAGTCAACTCAACATTTGCTACAAGCCACTGTCATTCTTTACCAAAACCATGACAATCAGCTAGGAGAGGCTTACCAGCATATATGATTCAAGTTTCTCTGGTAACTTGTAACGTTTATGACCAGTTGTCAAGAACAAAGGGTGATGAAGATCAAGTTGGGAAAGCTTGCTTGGATCCTGAGTAAGCGTGGCAGACAAAACAATTTTAACAAGTCTGGGATATATTTGATATTTAAAACCCCTTTCAACGCCACTGCAACACAGTTACACAAAGCAACAAGAATAGTTCATCGGACCATTTATTGATTTTCATCTGAGTGAATCATTTCTAGACAGGAGAAAAATGCAAGATTCTTCTATTTAAGCAAGATTAAATGTTACTACTTGGGCAAGCTACAAGGAACCACATGACAACAATAAACCTCAAGAGAAAGGTTTCACACACACCTAATCAATGTCCACTCCCCAAAAAAGAAAGTGAAGAAATTGACCTGGAAAAGTTTATAAAAATGGGTCGTTGGACGAAACATTCAAATACACCATGTGATTTTCAATAATAATACATGCAACTGATTATTTTTTAGATAAACCAATGAACGATGTAGTGGTTAGACCTTTCACCATTGCTTGCTTCAATAACAAGTCCCTATCGCAAAACCGATTGAAACCCTTATAAATTTTAGAAAGCTGGACCAAAAGACAGCACTGTTATCAGGACCAGTTCATGCTCCTTACGGTTTAAACCGCTGACCTTCATTATTCATGTAATCATACGAGATTTTCTCCTTTTAGGGGCTCTGCCACAGTGGCAGAGCCTGTTCAATATAAACAAGAAACCCCCACCACCCAGATTTGAACCTAGGTGGCGCTCCCCCAAATCCCCTACCCTGTACCATCTAAGCCAGAGACCAGCGGTAATACAATCATATGAGATAGTTGAATAAATAGTACATACCATCTTCGTATGGTTCTCATGGAACCAATTGTAAGAAAAGCACAAGATCTTGCATCATCAGAAATCATGTCTTGACCTGAGCATGACAAGCGAAGCACTGTAGGCAACCATGACTGGTAGTCTCTCTAAGGAAATGATCAGTTTCATCAGCCACCTAGAAATGAGGTAAAAAAGAGATTTTCAAATGAAAGTTCCATTGCCACAAAGTTATGCACTTGTAGCGTGGGACAAGTTCAACGCAAGGGAAACTTTACTGTCACTCTTCAACTCATGATGAAAGGAAGCGTCACATAGGCATTTCAGTTATGAGTCATGTGAATCCCACTTCAGGGAGGGCTTTTTTTAAGAACCGCAGCCCTTGAAGGAGTTGGTCCAGCAGTTTGGTCGGAGGATCAATGATGTTCGTTTTTGTTGGAAAGCAAATGCGATACCTATGAACACAAAATATTGCTCCTCTTTTGGTCGGTGGACTAGACACTTCTGAATGGCATTGTGGCACCAAATAGAACATTCTCATTGTCTAGTTCGTAGGAGGGTAATTTTTCACCAAAGTTGGACAGATTATTGGTCTCAATCAGGTGGCACCAACAATTTGCAATACAGGAAGCCAAAGTTGCCAACTCTCTCACAGGTTGCACACTCATTCTATTGAACCGAGAGACATGTATGAGTATGATAATTATTCAAACATAAGTTAGCCTACGTAAGTGAAGAAGAATTCAAGGATTCGATGACCAATTGGTGGAATGAGAGACCAACACATGTTAGCCTGCTGAAACTTCTAGAAGAAGCCAAGTCAGGTTAGACTGTGCAAAAGTGGACCAAGTTGATAGTGCATTTGGGAACTCCGTTTCTGAGACTGCGTGACATGCAAAAAATATCTCACTTAATTTTTTTCTCAATCTCTTAACTTGTCAAGGACTTGTTTCGATAAGTTATAATAAATTTTTAAGAGAAGTTAACACATTACCACTGATGACAGGCAGGCCACCATTAGTGGTGAGAAAGGCTGCTGGAGCATACTATCAGTTGGGCAATTTGGGTAGGGAGGAATAGAGGACTAGTAGAATCTTTAGAAAGAACAAGCATAATTCCTATGACAATTTGACAAGAAGAAGAATTCTTTTAGAGAAGCAGACAATTTCAGGAGGAACTGGAAGCCCAACAGAATAGGTTCTGTGGCAGAAGATTTCCACACGGAGTTCCTTTGTAATTTGATTTCCTGATGAATTTTGATTTGTTTGGGTACTCTTAGCAATTAGTGTGTATACTAACTATTAAGATCTATCACATAGATAGATAGCTGTTTCTGCATAAAAGAAGGGGTTCTCCCCTAGATTGTGTACTTGGTTTCCTTTCGTTTCCATGCTTTATGGCTTTGTTATCTCTCCAAAAAGAAGCTCCATGAAATGAAAGCACGGCGTTATAGTCAACAGAAATCTCAAGAACTAAGAACCTTTTCAGGGTGATTTTGGGAATGGAAAGGCGGGAAGGGCTCCAGTACCTATTTTCTTGTTCAAAGTGGTTGAGAGAACACTCGCAAAGAATAAAGTTTCCTAGAGTGGGAAGCAAAAATGAAGGTAGCCTGAGAAAAACTTTGATCAATGAGCAAAGAGAAAAATGTAAAAAATGTTGGAAGGAAAGGGGAAAAGGAAAAGATCTTGTTAAGAATTGGGGGGGCACAAATAAATATTTGTACTAGCATAAGAATCAGAAGATTAGCAAGAAGAACTTTGGAAAACTATTAGAAGTTTGATGTATTGCTTTTTATTGACAACAATTATAGCAAGATGACACTTACCAGATAACAAAGGTGCTCTAGACTAAAACCCTTCGTAGTGTTTATATGGTCCACCAGCCTACCTGGTGTTGCCACCAGTATGTCCACAGAAGTTTGCAGCTCCATTTGAAAATCTTCATGATCAAAGGACATTCCCAGCCCAAGCTTAGGTTTCTCTATCAGATTGGAAATCTCATCTTCTATTGAAGATTGTCCGACTGCTAGACCAACACGCAAACCCACAACTGGTGCTATAGCATCAAATACCCCTTTACCTGATAGAGTATAACCATAAAATATCAGATATGTAAACAAATAATTTAAAATCAAAATGATGAAGCACTTTTTGATACAAACCAGATAAACAACAGGGAGTCAGGAAAATTAAGTTCATCAAATCCTTTTCCTGGACATGCATATAAGTTCCATGGTTCACCTACGGCACGGGCGTACCAGCCCATACTGGCCAAGAGCTGGCATGGCACGTTGCCAGCAGCAGCCAAGTGAGAGGCCGGCGGAGGATGGGGAGGTCACCGTGGAGCCGTGCAGGGAGGAGGGGGAGGCCGCTGTAGTAAGAGGGGTCGGGGCCTCTCTTCCATATCTGATATCTCCATGCACTTGCGAATGGAATGAGCACGTCTGACATGCACCCGATTGTTGATTACAGATCAGACAAGTGAGGCAACCGACCGAACGTTTGACGGGCATCGGCTCTTCACCACGTTAGGGGACAAAAAAAAAAGGCCAAGGCACGAACCACGGCATGGGCATACTGTACCATGCCGCCGGGGAACCATGTCACCCCAACCCGGCAACATGGCAAACCCTGATAAGTTCTCATGAATGCTACTGTACATAAAGAATAGAAGACAGATTGAGCAATTTCACACCAATGTCGACAAAGCAAGGTACTTGTGGCACTCTACCGTGTAAGAATGTTGCATCTAATTGCAAATAAGTCTCATATATTTTTCAAGATGTTCCATAGTTAGAAGAACAGAAAGAAACAAATCCCAAAAGCTCATATCCAGCTGTGTTAATGCATTTCATAATGCATTTTAAAAAAAATCCCATAGGGATAACAACAGAATTTCTTTGTATGTGAAACAGGAAATTAACACCCTTCTCCCTCTACCTTCGGATTTATTTTTGAAAATATAAGATGATTTTTCTACTTGTTTCCTTTTGTTCTTTTTTATTTAGTCTCAATGTTCTTTAAATGAATGAGTTGCACTTAATAGAGGCACTTTAGCATGGTGACTTGGTAGAACATGGAGTTGAAGGCTAAGAAGAAACTGAGAAGAGAATCTAGGAATCGCATGAGGACAAAAAGTGCAAGAATTCCATGGATGATACACCATCCGTGGGACAAATGAGAATGAATATGTAAGTTCTGCCAAACAGTGTGCCTCCAATGGGAGCAGAATGATAGGATACTCTGGAATGGAGAAGAGAATGGATTTGCTCTCTAGAAAAACCACTTCAAGTATTTGTCTTTTGGACTTTCAAAAAGTATGTCTTCTGGAATATCTGAGAAGTTGGATAAAGATTCCGAGCTATTTAACACGGAAAAATTTAAGATGTTCATTTGTTGAACATGAATGCACATTTATAGCTATTTATATAGTATGCGCATTATTAATTCTACGAATTAGGTTTATCAGACGATTTAGGGTTCGAGTACTGAACATTTCCCCACAGACCGCAGTTGGTTTATATTTACACGGGCATAAAATTCGAATACCCTTGATTAACCAGAAAAAAAATACCTTTTTGACCTCTATAATATCCGTTGTGATATTGTGGGTTTCATCTAATGGATATGATCATTCATCAGAGGCATATCTTGCAAGAAACTTGAAGACTTTCATTTCTTGAATATATGTAATTTGGATTACAATCGATCTTATGAGACCTTTACATTTGGTCCCACATATATAATTGGGTCTTTGAGTTTATATCCGGTCACATTATGACCGTTGGATGAACTTCTGCTTACACTTGTATCCCTATATTTACTTCTGTCGATGATCAGACCATTGAATTGACTTCGATCTATGATCAGACTGTTGAATTTACTTCTGGTCACGAGCTACTGTTAAATTTATTTATGTCCTCATTTGGACGATTCGATTTTTCCTGACCATGATCAGACCGTTAAATTTGCTCCTAGTCAATAACTCACCGTTGGATTTGAATTTTGACGAGATCAAACTCTTTTGGATATTTTTATAATTTCTGACCTTTCTTGGATATCTTTGCAATTTCTAAGCTTTCCTAGATATATCTGCAATTTTTAACCCTTCTTAGATAGTTCTACAATTTTTTACCTTTCCTGAGTACTTCTGCAAATTTTGACCCTCCTTATATATATTTGCAATTAATAACCCTTCTTGGGTACTTTTGAAGTTTTTGACCATTTCTAGATATTCCTGTAACTTTTGACCGTTTCTAGATATTTCTGTAACTTTTGACTCCTTTCAAGTATTTCTGCAATTTTTGGTTCTCCTGGACTTATGTGTCATTTCTTGCTTTTCTAAGGCATATATGTAATTTCTTGATTTCTTGGACATCGCTGTCATCTCTTGATTGTCCTAGATGATTCTATCATTTCTTAACTTTTCAAGACATTGCCATCATTACTTGACTTCCCAAGGCATTTCTGTCATTTCTTAACTTTCTAAGATATTTCTGTCATTTCTTGACTTTTCAGGATATATTGATAATTTGCTCCCCTTTTCAGGTATATTTGTAATTTTACCTCCTTTCTAGATATGTTTGCAACTTTATCCCCTTTCTGGATATAATTGTAATTTTTTATTCTCTTAGTCTTATTTGTCATTTCTTGACTTTCCAAAATATGTTTACATTTATCTGGTTTCTCTAAATATTTTTGTCATTTCTTAACTTGTCTGGATATTTCTGCAAGATCTTCGCTCTCCCAGACTTATCCGTCATTTCTTGACTCTAGGATATATTTGTAATTTTATGATTTTCTTGAATATTTCTGTCATTTCTTGACTCTCCAAGATATATTTGTAATTTTCTAAGTTTCTAGGACATTTCTGTTATCTTTCGACTCTCCAAGATATATGTGTAATTTTTAATTTTCCTAGACATTTTTGTCATTGCTCGACTCTCCAGTATATATTTACATTTTTTTGATTTTCCTAGACATTTCTATCATTTCTTGACTGTCCAAGATATATTTGTAATTTTTTGATTTCCTCTAGACTTCTTTGCCATTTCTAGACTTGTGAGGGTTTATTTATATTTTTTTGATTTTCTTGGACTTATCTACCATTTCTTGACTCACCAAGGTTTTTTTATAATTTTTGACATTTTAAAATTTTGGGAATAATAGTTCTTTGCCATGAAAGGCGTGTGGATTTGGATGGTCAACTCCAAGTGAGCTCAAGAGAGCGCACACCACTTCAGAAAAATAACATGATCCCTCTCCACCAAGTCATGCAAAAGGCTGTACTGAAATAAGGATATTTTGATAATTTTGGGATAAAATGAGCTTTGTGCAATTTTTGTATTACATAGGGGCTTTTGTGTAATTTCTAAAAAATTCAGGATTTTTATGTCATTTCTGGATGGGCCAGGTTTTGTTTACAATTTCTGGATACGTTAAGGGTATTTTTGGTAATTTTGGACTGAATAGAGATTTTTATGTAATTTCTAGACAGAGCAGGGATATTTTTTTAATATCAGACTGAACAAGGGTTTCTATGTAATTTTGGACAGACCAAGGATATCTTTATAATATCTAGACTGAAAAAGGGGTTTTATATAATTTTTTATTATTTCAGAAAATTATAACATTTTCCCTCCAAGGAATCACAAGGGACATAACCACAAAGGCATATGTGGAACAAGGTATATCCTCCTTGGTGGAGACACAAAACAAAACAAAGCTCCGCACTCCAAAGATTTCCTCTCGTCGGTTCTCCATGTGTTGCATGAGGACCCCAAGGGGGGGTATTTATAGAGCCAGTAGGAGGGGGGACCTACTTGGGCGCGATAGCTCCTTGGGGAGACCTATCCGGACCAGATAGGTCCTTGGGGAAGCTACCCGGTCCGAGTAGGTCTCCCAGTCTATTTTCTTCTTCTTTTTAATAGAGAGGGAAAGAAAGACGGGAGAGAGAGAGAGAGGGGGGAAACTAGATGTCCGGGTAGGTCTTCTCTTCCTCCCCCTTTTTTGTGTTGTTTTTGTTTTTTTGTTTTTTTATGTTAGAAAGAGGGAAAAGAGAGGGCTGGCTGGTCCGGGTAGGTTCCCACCTACCCGGAGCAGGTTAGGTGGAAAGAGGGGAAGTGCAGGGCTGGTCCGGGTAGGTCCCTACCTACCTGGACCAGGTTGGCTTTTTTCCTTTATTTCTTTATTTTTTCAGGTTTCAACACAAGCCATTGGAAATAATAAAATATTTTAAAAATCAAATTTGTGTGGCTTTACCATTTTGACCAGTCAACTGGAAGTTACACATTGGTTATGGCCACTCTACAACAAAGTCATCCCTTTCACCAAACCCAAAAAAGTGTGCACAATGATGTAGGAAATGAAACTTACTGCATATAAACATAGTTAGCAAATTATAAAGATATCCACCGTAGGGCATTTGAACGGGAAGCACCATATAAGATGGTAAGCAAACAAGATAAAAAGTAACATATATTGATAGTTTAAAAATAAATCCAGCACTTTTCAGATTTGAGAATCACATCCAACAAAATTCTAGGACAAACAATCCTAGAAGTCAAAAGGGCTAATCTGTTCTTTTTTCCTTTTTTCCTCATTCGAATTGACATAACAATTGGCACCAGAGTAACTTCTCCTTTCAAACATTCCTAATAGGCATTCCCATCATAACCCTAGGATAAAATGATTTCACCACTGCCAATTCCATACACAGATTGTCAATTGGCAATCAAACCCCAAAAAAACTATAAAAAGGGACAGAGTTCACCCCAGATATTAGGTAGTCAGGGAAATTCCGCAAAAACTTCTAGATTTTTGGAATTTCAAAAATTATAGAAAAATACAGACTGTTGTTACGAGGTTTGAAAATGATGGTGATGATGAGAAATCAGCCCATGCTCCAGTATCTATTCCATAAAAAATTGCTAGAAGAGATCGAGAAAAGTTACTCACATTCTAAACATATATTCCTAGTAACTAAGTTTAGCTTTGTCATTTGCAATCAGTCAGATGCCCAAAGAAGAAGGTTGTTTCATAAAAATCAACAAGTTTTTATCTCTGACCCTCTTTCCCAAGCAAAATTTGAGCCACATGGACACCAAAATAAAAGACAAACAATAATGCATGTACTTGGAACATCATAGAATACTTCAAGTATATCCAGGAAAAAGCAAGTCAATATGAACCTGAAGTGCTAGATCACGAGTGGGCAGTACAACCAAAGCAAGTGGGCACCTTATCTTTCGGGTTGAAAGCTGCTGAACAATTGGCAAAGCATATGCTAAAGTCTTTCCGCTTCCTGTTGGCGAGTTTATGCAGAGGTCTCTTTCAAAAGACCCAGGCCCAATGGTCTCCTGCCACACTGCTATTTGCACAGGAAAAGTGAGTTGATACCCATTTGTTGCAAAGCCGCCTCCAGTCTAGAGAACAGTGAACAAAATAAGGAATTAAGGATCTATACCAAAGTAAAAGAGTCATCTCAACAAAGATGGAAAGTAATCTCATGGGTAACATTGCTCCAAAAAACTTGAATGTTAATAAACCTCGGCCAACCTGAACAAATGAGAATGAATATGTAACTTACAACTACACTATTTTTCTTTGACCGTCTTAATGCAGTTGATGGGAATCGACGCCGAGCATTAACTTTTTATTTTACATTTGAGTCCTTTTATTTACTTTTATATCCTTGGGAAAGTATATGTACAATTGTAAGGCTTTGTAAGCCAATGTGTCATTCCCTTAGATTCTTTGGGTTTTTATGCAAATGTGCAGTAGGTCCAGCTAGGGGGCCCTCACCCATTTCCCATTGGTCCACCTAAGCCAAGTGGGGCTGGTAACCTTCCTAGGTGGCATCTAGAAGGTTGGACTAGTCAATTGACCACATAGGAGACAAAGGGATTAAAATGTCAAAGGTAGGTTACCTACCTCACCTACCTTGCCCCCCCCCATTTAGAATTAATTAGGATTTCTTTTTTTTATTTTGTTTGGACTAAAATGTGATGTCCCTTAATTACCCCTCCCAAAAATTAGATCTGAGGTTAGTTTAAGTCTTTTTACACTTTCTATATATATCTTGTAATTTTTGAATTACTTAGCAATTAATGAGAAGAAATCTATTTTGTTGCTCCAGCCCTTGGGCGCCCCTTTCTCCCTCCCTAGAGCTGTGAGAGCTCTGATTTCAGAGGTGTGAAGCCTCTCCTCCACCACCTCCCTGAGTGTGAAGCTCAGCCTCGCCGCTTCCATCGAGCCGCCATCGCGCCGCCATCGCGCCGCCACCGCCGCTATGTCGGAGCTCTGTCCAAATCAGGACAGAACCCCACCTCCGGAATTTTTATCCTAGGTTCTTGTTGTCTGATCGAGCCCAAACTTTGAGAGTTTGTTCTACATATCTCCCCTAATCTCCAATTCAAATTTCGTGTCATTCTGAGTTGGTTTGATATTTTTCCCATAATTTTGTTTGTCCTCCCTGTAATCTGCCTATCTGCAGATCTACGGGACAGAGTCCCTTTGTCATATTTTTCCACCCACCCTATCAAATTTTAGAAAATCCCCAAAAACTACCAGTTGTTCCTCACGTATAACCCCTTCTACCATAATTTTCTTGGAGTCCAGAAAAATCCTTTTCCTTTCGGTCAAAGGTAGTCTTCAGGCAGATCCCTCTCTGTCTTGATTGTCTGTAATCCGAGTTACAGAAAAAGTTCAGTCATGCAGTCGTTTTAATTTTCAATCCCTTCGGTATATGGACTTGAAAAAAAAGTATGTTGTAGATCTTTGAGTCCTCTTTTTATCGGTACCAGCCACGCCTCGATCCGCCTCCGAATCTGAGAGAAGTAATTCTTGTCGTCGAGGCGCGCAGATCTGTCTTCTGTGCAGGTCCGAAATTTCAGTCCGGGATTAATTCAAGAAAAATTACCAAAAGTCAACTTCAAGAGCCGCCCCTTCTAGGAGTCGATCAGGGACATCCCGCCTCCGTCCCATCCAAGCAGCGCCTCTGGAAGACTTCAGGAAGGTGACGTTCCTTTGGAACGGATCGCTTACTGTCCACCGAGTCAGCAACCGAGTTGGCGCAGCACCGAGTTGCAATAGTGCCGAGTCAGACCAGCAGGCCGAGTTCGTGCTGAGTTCGCCTCCAGATTGCTGCCCGTCAACCCAGGGTCGGTCCTCCCGGGCCCCACTGTAGCCCTTTACCTCCCTACGTGGAGTGGGCAATAAAATTACTGTTGTAATTAACGTTTTTACTGTTGTTAACCGGGAGTTACCGTAACTGGCCGGGAACGTCTTCCCCATGCCCGGAGCGTGAAGGTACACTCGCTACCCTCCTCGTAGGCTTTGCTTTATTTCGTATTCATTCGTATATGCCGCTGCGAGTGTATGTTTCTAGCTTGTTATACGATTATCACCGCTGCGAGAGAGAGTTGAGTGTTACCGTCCCGTGACTCGATTCGAGTCTACGCGGAAAGCCGATACCCGTGACTCACGGCCGGTTTCTTAACCGCGCCCGGTCCCACGTTTCCCTCGCTAAGGGACGTCCGCGAGCTAGAGTCCTAGGTTGCGTGTCCGTCCTGCATCAACTTGGTATCAAAGCGTCCGGTTTGAGTCAAGGGTAGTAAAAACAAAAAAAAAGTGTCATTTAAGTCTAAGTGTCTAAGTCGGTCTTAGGAGTTGCATTTGCACCCTTTACTTGGTATATCAAAAGGTGTTGTCCGAACGTTAGGCTACGCCTATCGGGAAGGCCGCACACTTACGCGAGTGATCTTCGGATCGATTATCTCCGTCACGTACCGAGTTTTGGTTAAGTCTAGGTGTGTAGTCTAGGTTGTAGTCGAGTCTTATTTCCACTCGAGTCTAATTTCAACTTTGCATTTGCATCACATTCTAAGTCGTGTCTAGGAGTTTGCATTAGTTTGCATAAAATTTTGCTTATAAAATTTTAAAAAAAAATGGCCTTGCATATCCATTCCTAGGGATCCATTCCCACATTTTGGCAACTATGGCCAACCCATGCCGACCCGTCCAAGGCGATAGATCCGTGTCCGAATACATTCGGGACTATCATAAGTATTGGTTGGAATATGGCTTGGGAGAGGAGAGCACCATGACTGCTTTTGAGTTTCGGAGAGGTTTGCGGCTTTACTTTCGAATCCAATGTCTTACCCACGACGCATTCTCTCTGGCGCAGTCCTATAAGGTCGCTCTGGAGGTCGAGCCATTTGAGTCTCGATTTAATGATGACCTACAGCGAGCCGATGCTGCCCTGGCTGCCCTTCGGAAAACATCTACCTCCCAACCTAGTCCCGAGCCAATCGGACTGCCTACCCCATTGCCTTCACCCCTCCGTGAGTGCTCCATTACCACTCTCTACTTCCGAACTTTATTCGGAACCATCTTATTGGGAGCCACCTCAGCCCGAGCCACTTGTGTTTCTAGCGGGTACACTTTACATAGCCGAGCCACTACTTAGTTGGCTCACGGATGGCTTGGTCCCACCCCCTTACCCATCCATGGACCCCACCTTATCTATAGTGCCCGTCAACTCCTACCATACCACCTTCCGATCTAGTCACCATATCGATACCTTGGATGACCTTGTTATGGGACTAGACACGCAATGGAAGTTGACGCATATGTTGGCCCGAGGCTTCGACCAACCCACGAGTCGTAGCTTCACCCACCCCGCCCTAGGGTCCATTACCTCCGTGTACACCGTGGGTTGTATCACCACGGAGATTCTCTTATTCCTCCCCATGTCGGCCGAACCCGACTTCATACCCTTTCGCCCGAGGGAGGAACCATACATCCTACACATGATCACCGTCCCACCTACAATGCATGAAGGTGGCTATCCACACCTTCAAGACTTTTACATCAGGGACCGTGACTTGTGGGAACCCACCACAAGGGGTCATACCTTTTTTGATCCCTTTGACCCATTCCCTAGTGGACCCTGTGACCCACCATATATACTTCATTTCTCCGCGAGAGTCCACTACCACACCCCTACCCCACGGGCCGGGTCATCTACCTTCACCAAGCCCATTTTTGATACACCCACACCCGGCTTTTCCACACCCAGCTCTCGTGGCCCTCTCAAGTCTCCCAAATCCAAAAGGTCGTCCATGCATGACCACACCCGACATCTAGGTGTTCCCTATGCCATCCATTCCCGGTTGCATAACATGCATGCATGGCACATATTCGGGTGTCCTGGTCCACCATTGCTTATGCGTACGTCGGACTAACATTAGGTGTGTCTAGGGTTTTGTATGTCTGTGTATACGTCGCGTCAAGTCGATCTTTGTATGCACGCGTTGTTAGCCCTTTCGAGTTCGAGACTTGTCGGACTATTGGGATCGGTTCTACTTCGCATCGGATCTAGTCACATAAGGGACAAGCGGTGATTCCTAGTGAGTCTTTGAGCCGCCTTCCTTCATTTGAGAGTGACCCCACCCCGGAGTGTCCACCTCAAGCCTCATTCCCATGGCAGCGTGTGCATATCGAATCTATACGGGATGAGCAGGTGTCGATTACTTGGAGTGGAGCGTACTCTGCGCTTCGAGGTACGGTGACGGATCCGCCGGAGCTTGTCGAGCAGCCGCACCCCTCACTCGACGGGGTCGAGTTCCTCCCACCCGGGGATAATTGATGGGAATCGACGCAAAGAATTTACTTTTTATTTTACATTTGAGTCCTTTTATTTACTTTTATATCATTGGGAAAGTATATGTACAATTGTAAGGCTTTGTAAGCCAATGTGTCATTCCCTTGGATTCTTTGGATTTTTATGCAAATGTGCAGTAGGTCCAGCTAGGGGGCCCTCACCCCTTTCCCATTGGTCCACCTAAGCCAAGTGGGGCTGGTCAACCTTCCTAGGTGGCATCTAGAAGGTTGGACTAGTCAATTGACCACATGGGAGACAAAGGGATTAAAATGTCAAAGGTAGGTTACCTACCTCACCTACCTTGCCCCCCATTTAGAATTAATTAGGATTTCTTTTTTTTATTTTGTTTGGACTAAAATGTGATGTCCCTTAATTACCCCTCCCAAAAATTAGATCTGAGGTTAGTTTAAGTCTTTTTACACTTTCTATATATATCTTGTAATTTTTGAATTACTTAACAATTAATGAGAAGAAATCCATTTTGTTGCTCCAGCCCTTGGGCGCCCCTTTCTCCCTCCCTAGAGCTGTGAGAGCTCTGATTTCAGAGGTGTGAAGCCTCTCCTCCACCACCTCCCTGAGTGTGAAGCTCAGCCTCGCCGCCGCCGCCGCCATCGCGCCGCCACCGCCGCTACGTCGAAGCTCTGTCCAAATCAGGACAGAACCCCACCTCCGGAATTTTTATCCAAGGTTCTTGTTGTCTGATCGAGCCCAAACTTTGAGAGTTTGTTCTACATATCTCCTCTAATCTCCAGTTCAAATTTCGTGTCATTCTGAGTTGGTTTGATATTTTTCCCATAATTTTGTTTGTCCTCCCTGTAATCTGCCTTTCTGCAGATCTACGGGACAGAGTCCCTTTGTCATATTTTTCCACCCACCCTATCAAATTTTAGAAAATCCCCAAAAATTACCAGTTGTTCCTCACGTATAACCCCTTCTACCATAATTTTCTTGGAGTCCAGAAAAATCCTTTTCCTTTCGGTCAAAGGTAGTCTTCAGGCAGATCCCTCTCTGTCCTGATTGTCTGTAATCCGAGTTACAGAAAAAGTTCAGTCATGCAGTCGTTTTAATTTTCAATCCCTTCGGTATATGGACTTGAAAAAAAAGTATGTTGTAGATCTCTGAGTCCTCTTTCCATCGGTACCAGCCACGCCTCGATCCACCTCCGGATCTGAGAGAAGTAATTCCTGTCGCCGAGGCGCGCAGATCTGTCTTCTGTGCAGGTCCGAAATTTCAGTCCGAGATTAATTCAAGAAAAATTACCAAAAGTCAACTTCAAGAGCCGCCCCTTCTAGGAGTCGATCAGGGACATCTCGCCTCCGTCCCATCCAAGCAGCGCCTCCGGAAGACTTCAGGAAGGTGACGTTCCTTTGGAACGGATCGCTTGCTGTCCACCGAGTCAGCAACCGAGTTGGCGCAGCACCGAGTTGCAATAGTGCCGAGTCAGACCAGCAGGCCGAGTTCGTGCTGAGTTCGCCTCCAGATTGCTGCCCGTCAACCCAGGGTCGGTCCTCCCGGGCCCCATTGTAGCCCTTTACCTCCCTGCGTGGAGTGGGCAATAAAATTACTGTTGTAATTAACGTTTTTACTGTTGTTAACCGGGAGTTACCGTAACTGGCCGGGAACGTCTTCCCCACGCCCGGAGCGTGGAGATACACTCGCTACCCTCCTCGTAGGCTTTGATTTATTTCGTATTCATTTGTATATGCCGCTACGAGTGTAGGTTTCTAGCTTGTTATACGATTATCACCGCTGCAAGAGAGAGTTGAGTGTTACCGTCCCGTGACTCGATTCGAGTCTACGCGGAAAGCCGATACCCGTGACTCACGGCCGGTTTCTTAACCACACCCGGTCCCACGTTTCCCTCGCTAAGGGACGTCCGCGAGCTAGAGTCCTAGGTTGCGTGTCCGTCCCGCATCAGCAGCACTATGCCTAGACGTCAACAAACACAGGAGCAGCAAGGGCAGAGGATCCGGGGTGGGCCCACCTGTCCGTTGTTGATGCTAAGAGAAGGAAGGTTAAATGTAATTATTGTGGTAGGGAGATACATGGCGGAATTACCAGAGGAAAGCAACATTTGGCAGGGATACGAGGAGAGGTGAGACAATGCGACCACTGTCCACGAGAGGTGCGAGAGGATATGCGCCAGTGCCTTCTGGGCAAGGAGGAGGATGCAACAAAGGGCTGAGGATGAGGAGGAAATTACTGAGGAGCTTTCTGGCAGACGGGTTAGGAGGGAGGATGATGAGGAAGGAACTGAAGATTCTGATCCGGAGCTGACTGAAGCAAGGGAGCGTGAAGAAGCCGCTCGGAGGAAAGGAAAGGCACCCATGGGTTCAGGAGGGACCTACTCCAGTACAGCTGCACGACGTCCTGACATTGGTGCTGCCCCGCAGACGCATAGAACAGGCCCCATGGACAGCTATCTCCACAGAAGGCCCCAGGCTACACAACCTAAAATCAAGTCTGCATTGAGGGGTCAAAAAATCAGCAGAAGTTGCAGGGCATGCATTTAAATCTATTTGCAAATGGTTTTTTCATGCAGGTGTCCCTGCACATGCAGCTTCAAGTGAATATTTCCAACTTATGATAGATGCCATAGCAGATGCCGGCCCTGACTTGAAGGCCCCCTCACGTCGAGATATATACGGGCGTGGCCTCGAGGGAGAGGTTGAGGAGCTCCATGATTGGGTTGAAAGCTTCAAGCATATATGGGTGGAGAGAGGATGTACCATCATGTGTGATGGTTGGACTGGTACCACGAAGAAGTCCATGATAATTTTTTTGGTTTATTGCATCGAGGGTACAGTGTTTGTGAAATCAGTTGATGCATCAAATTATGAAAAGAATGCAAATTATTTGTTTCATTTGATGGATGACATGGTAGAACAAATTGGAGAGGAGAATGTTGTGCAAGTGGTGACTGATAATGAAGCCAGTTACAAGCTCTGTAGTTGAAAACGCGCCTAGGCGGTCGCCTAGGAGGTGAGGCGGGGCGAGGCGCCTGTCGCCCGCCTCGCGCCGTCCCGGCTCGCCGAGGCGAGCGCCTCGCACGCGCCTCGCGCGCGTCGACCGCCTCCGCCCGCGTTGGCCGCCTCCGCGCGCCTCGCCCGAGCGCCTCTCCCCGCTGTATCGCTTGACGGATCCGCGTATCGGGTCTCAACGACCCGATATACGCGTCGTCGGGTTAACTCCCCCCCCCTCCCAGGGTTTCGACTATGCGTTTATTTTTTATCCTTCGATGCTTCCATCTTCGCGGCAGCGGCGACTGCGATCCTCCCTCCGGCGTCCGGCGAGCGGCAGCGGCGAGCGGCTCCGGCTTCCTCCGGCGTGCGGCAGCGCCACTAGCTTCCTCCGACTTCATCCGGCGTGCGGCAGTCCGGCTTCCTCCGGCCACTCTCACTCTCGGTATGTCCCCTCTCTCCGATCTCCCACTGTCTCTCCACTCTCTCCGATCTCTCTCTCTCTCCACTCTCTCACTCTCACTCTCTCACTCTCTCCGATCTCTCATTCTCACTCTCTCCGATCTCTCATTCTCTCCACTCTCTCACTCTCACTCTCTCCGATCTCTCATTCTCACTCTCTCCACTCTCTAACTCTCTCCGATCTCTCACTCTCACTCTCTCACTGTCTCTCACTCTCTCAATCTCTCCACTGTCTCACTGTCTCTCACTCTCTCACTCTCTCCGATCTCTCACTCACTCTCTCCGATCTCTCACTCTCACTCTCACTCTCTCCACTGTCCCTCTAATCTCTCACTCTCTGTCTCCCCGATCTCTCACTCTCATGGGTGGCAGTGGGCTTAATAGGCTTATATATGTTATTATTGTGCAGGGTAATCGACAATTGGCAGTGGACACTCATTCGTGCAGGGTAATCGACATTTGGCAATAATATATATTTTTGTGATATTGTGACATATAATTTTAATTTTATTTTTTTTTAATTTCTCGCCTCAAACGCCTCGACCATCGCCTAGGCCTTTGAGGCGTGAGGCGCCCCCCTGGTCGCCTCACGCCTCAGACTACATAGGTTACAAGGCTACAGGGAAGAAATTGATGCTAAAGCGCAATCATTTATATTGGCTCCCATGTGCAGCACATTGTCTGGATCTGATGCTTGAAGACATAGGAAAGGAAAAGCATGTTAAGAAGACAATTGACAAGGCATAAAAAGTCACACAGTATATCTATGGCCATCCTAGGATATTGAATCTGTTCAGGGCGCATGCCAGTGGAGGCCGAGATATCATCCGTGCAGGCCCAACCAGATTTGCTTCCAATTTTATTTCTTTGGAGTCTTTGCACAGGTATAAGATTGATCTCAATTCTTGATACTTTATCCTTACTGATATGTAACAGTTGATGCAGCTCCAAATTTCTCCTATTTGCACAGGTACAAGAATGAGCTGAAAGCTTTCATATACCACAATGCCCTGCGGGAATACATCGACAAGGCCAATCCAGATGCACAGATGGATTATTTGGATGTCTGCCACGTCGTGGATGACAACAAATTCTGGGACAGGGTGTCACGGTACTTGAAAGTAGTCACACCCCTCGTCAAGGTCCTAAGAATGGTGGATGGCGATGAGAAGAATGATATGGGCTATCTGTACGAGGCCATGGACCGTGCCAAATTGGAGTTGCAGCATTCCCTTCCCAGACATTATGCAAAATGGTGGAAAATGATTGACCAGAGATGGGACAGCACATTACACCACGACTTGCATGCAGCTGGTGAGTGATTAATTGTACTGAAATAGGGGTAATGCCTTTATGTTATTTTATATCTAACATTTAGTTAATTATACATAAATGTAGGTTATTTCCTCAACCCTCGATTTATGTACGGTGCCGATGCAAATGTTGATGGCGAGGTGCTCCAAGGGACTTTAAATGTCATTGGTCGTTTATCGAGGAATCCAGAAAAGAGACTTGAGGCCGAAGTAGAGGTTCGCCTTTATTTGGTTTTATCAATAACATGTATAGAATTTATTTAAGTAGTTATGTTAATGTATTACTTTATGTTTGTAGATGGACCATTATAGAATGAGGACCGGGACATATGCTGACTCCCAATTGCAATTCGCTGTGGGAAGAGTGAGCCCAGGTATATATATATTTTTGGATTTCTTAACCTGAATATATATTTCTACAACTTATATTAATTTGTTTATGGTTGGTTGGTGTAACAGTTGACTGGTGGATCATGGTGAACAATAGACAATTGGGCAGTTCTGCATTGGCTTTCGTTGCAATCAGGGTGTTGAGTCAAACCACATCAGCAAGCCAATGTGAAAGAAATTGGAGCACGTTCAGCCTTATACACTCGAAGGTTCGCAATCGGCTAAAGGCTGAACGATTAGAAAAATTAGTGTACTGCCACTACAATATGAGGTTGAGAATAAAGAATATGAGGTTGAGACAACAGCTGCGAGACAAACGCGTCGCCGAGGATGCCACTGCAGAAATTGATGTGGATGCCTTGTTTGATGATGATAACCCCTTGCAGTCTTGGGTGGAGACACGATAGCATGTTGATGAGCCCGTATTCGATATTGATGATACAACATGGGCAGAGGGCATACTAGATGAAGATGAGCCAAGAGATCCCGAATTCAGAAGAAAATCAAAGAGGGCCAGAGATACTCATGCGCACCAGTCTAGGGTGGTTGATGATACTGAGGAGCAGTTCGAGTTTGAGCCAGCTAGACACTCAGATACAGATAGCATGCCAGTCACTCCTAGAATGGTCAAGCCACCGCTCTCCTTAAGAAGAAGTACGTCAGTGCATGGGCAAACTGAGAGGACAAATGCTGCTGCTCGAGAGGACCCGACAATTGAGCAGTTGAAGCAGATTTATGTAAGGCACACGCCAAGGGATAAAGGACTCATGTCAAAGATCACTGAAAAATTGACACCAAAAGAGAAAAAAGCATCCCCAAAGGCTAAAAAGCGACTGATTTCTGAGGGTGATGACGATGATGGTGATCATCCCGGAGGTGCTGCAGGTGGTACAGGTGATGCAGGTGCTGCAGGTGGTACTACTGGATACAGTCATGGGGAAGAAGGATATGATCCATCAGGTTATGGAGGTGGCCAACAAGAAGCAGCTATATATGGGTCGTGGAATTATGAACCATCATTCCAGTTCCATCCATATCCGACCAGTTCCTCTTATCTTCCTCAAGATTCTTATGCTGATACTGGATTCGACTCAAGCCAACCAA
This sequence comes from Amorphophallus konjac, assembly GCA_022559845.1. Taxonomy (NCBI): domain Eukaryota; kingdom Viridiplantae; phylum Streptophyta; class Magnoliopsida; order Alismatales; family Araceae; genus Amorphophallus; species Amorphophallus konjac. The sequence continues at coordinate 62,132 of JAHNEJ010002812.1, forward strand.
ACACTCCAAGAGGGAACCAAAGCGGGATGCAGGACTTGGCTACCTCATTGTTTGGTTATAGTGAATATAGACCATTGTGGACACTCAAAATTTTTTGCGGACAGCGGGCACATTCTAACTCCAGCCATTTTGAAGCAGACGGAGAAAAAGAAGAAGGTTAAAAATGAAAGAATAAATAATGGAAAAGAAACAAAAAGAGAGAAGAAAAAAAAGAAATAATAATAATAATGAAATAAAATAGATAATATATATATAAGTAATATATATATATATGAATATAAATAAATAAATAAATAAAAAAGGGGGTGGCCCACTCTCTTTCTCTCCCGTTGTTTCTCTCTCTCGCTCTCGTTCTCTCTCTCTCACCTTCTCCCCCCTCTCATCCGGCACACCCGCGAGGGGCTTCGCCCGGCACGCCTGCGAGCGGCTTCACCGGCACACCTCCAACCACCTCCCACGGCACACATCCGCTGTGCCGGATGAGCTCCCTCAAGCCGTACCGGATGACCCCCCCTACCGTTCACTCCACATCACCGTATGCCCACAAGCTTCCCTCAGATTCGCAGCTCGTTAGGCATCCCAAAAGTATTATTAAGTCTCGTGGGGGTCTCATTTCAATTGCGGAGTACGTGGAGAAAATCTTGACCGATCCTACTTCTGGGTTCTACATCAACCGAGATGTCTTTGGAGCTGAGGGTCATTTTATTACTTCACCTGAAGTGAGCCAGATGCTTGGAGAGATGGTTGGTGTCCAGGCCATGTGTCTCTGGGAAGAGATGGGACAGCCAAAAAAAGGGGTGAACCCAATCGAGCTTGGTTCAGATCGAGGCACTCTTATGGTTGATCCTCTTCGTGGCACATCAAAGTTCAAAGCATTTACCAAGTCACCGCATACACATCTGGTGGGGTGTAGTCCCACGTTACAAAGGCTTCAATACAAAATCTTAAAGTGTGGGGATGAAAGTGACACCACCAATGACCATACTGGTAGTTCCATCATCTCACTAGGTGGAGCTTCTATCTTATGGCATGCCACGTTGGATCAAGTTCCATCAAGCTTGGCAACCATCATAATTGCTCATGAGTTCTTTGACGTATTGCCAGTTCATCAGCTTCAGAAAGCTTCATGTGGTTGGTGTGAGAAGATGATTAATGTCTTAGAAGATCCAACACTCCATTTTGTTTTATGTCCGCATCCAACGCTTCAAGTGGGCTGGAGCAGAGGAAATAGCCAAGCTTAAATACATTAAAGTTCGTCTAAGAAGCAATGGACCTAACTCGGGTAATTACAGAGAGACTGATCTCTGATGGCGGAGGGCCTTTTATGGCCAGAATGGAATAGTTTCAGACAGCCTGCAGGCTATTCAGAAGCATAAATTTGTCGGCATTCTAAATGATCTTGGATCAGCCGATCTCGGTGGCTATGTTGACTTTCCTACAAATTAGACATTCTGCCGGAGCAGCATCAGGAGACGTATCTGTTCGAGGTCCAATCTCTCAATCCCAATTCTTGGGTTCTCTTGGTATAAACTTCCGGGTGGAAGCTCTGCCGCAAAATTGCACTGATGAGCAAGCGGAAGCCTTGAGGACAAGCTACTGGCAACTAGTTGGGGATGGTGAAGCTCCATTCTGGGAGGGGCCTGATAAGCAAACACCGGTTGGTACGGGAACTCGATATCAAGTAATGGCTATTGTAAACAGGGAGCAAGCTGTTCCACCGTTTGAGTTTTGTGTGAAGAATCTAGAAGAAGTGCTCCCTGCTGGAAACTACGGCGAAGAATGCGATGGGCATGGTCTTGGTCACTCAGTACTTCGACACCATGAAGGAGTTGCTGCGTCACTCAAAGCATCTGCTGTCTTCGTCCCCCCCCCCAAGGGCCATAACTGGTGACAAATGCATATCCAGTGCCCTCCTCCAGTCTTATGTCCGGAGGGCCTAAAACGTGGCATAATCGGTGGCAAAGCAGTGTGTACATTCAGTGGCATTGCTGCAAGCATAGCCAGTGGCGTTAAAACATGCATAACCGGTGGCTCAAAATGAGGCATATCTGCGCCTGTTCACCATCCGGTACGCCTTCAATGGTCCCCACCGGCACACCTGCAGGAGCCTCCACCCGGCACGCCTGCTGTTCACTCCAGCCGGCACGCCTTCAACGGTCTCCACCGACACACCCCAAGTGGCCTTTGGCCGGCACACCCGCAAGAGCCTCCACCCAACGCGCTTGCTGTTCACTTCAGCAGCACGCCCATTTGGGGCTTCAGCGGCACGCCCATTTGGCCTTCAGCGGCACGCCCATTCGGGGCTTCAACGGCACGCCCATTTGGCCTTCAGCGACACACCCATTTGGGGCTTGAGCGGCACGCCCATTTGGGGCTTCAGCGGCACGCCCGTTTGGGGCTTCAGCGGCACGCCCTTTTGGCCCTCCTGCTGCACACTTATTGAGCCCGCCAGCGGCACAGCGTGAAGGCGTTTTCAACGGCCGAACGACGTGACGCCCATGCCCTACGTATCCTTGGCGCGCAGTGAGCTATCCGAGGTGTCAACCAGAGGTTGGGCCACGCAGGCTACTCCCCTGACATCCAGGACGGGGGAAGTCAAACCCCATCATGACCAGCTACTTCCCGCCTCCGACTGCCGTGCTCGAGGGCTCCCGCTGCTGGGAGTATAAAACCACTCCCATTCCGGCAGAGAGGAGACACACACAGACGGAGAAGAGACCCCCAGGCAGAGAAGAACAGGCACAGAGCCACCTACGAGAAGAAGGAAAAGAGAGAGGAAAAGGGAGAGGGCTCCGGCGTGGAGTCTTCCGACAACCACCAGACAAAGAGAAGAGAGTAAGAGAGAGAGAGGGCTTGATGTAGCAGGGGAAGGTGGGGGAAAGAGTAGTGGACGATCGTCCCTGTTTCGATCCCCAACACCTCCTCCTCTTTTGTTCTTTGTTTTCCCCCTCTCCATTCTTTTGTTCTTTGGTTTTCTTTCTCGCCTATAGCCTTAACTCTAGGGCTGTCAATGGGCCTGGCCGGCCCGACAGGCCCGCGGGCCTGGCCCGATTTCGGGCCGGGCCGCAAGGTCTTTTTCGGCCCGCGAGCTTTTAATCGGGCCTAAAAGCCCGGCCCTACTAGACTCGCGGGCCGGGCTCGGGCTTTGAGTTCGGCCCGCGGGCCGGCCCGGTCCGATCCCTTTTTTTATTCTCACTTCAAATTTTAAAAACTATTTAGTCAAACTTACGTTATTTTACTTAATTAGACATTTTAAATATCTCTTTTCACACAAATTATGTAATTAATATCAAAACTTTAATTTATTTAGTGAGATTATAAATTTTATAGTATTAAATCTATTAATTTTTATTATTTTTATTATTTTATTTAAGTAGTCGGGCCGGGCCGGGCCTTAGTCGGGCTTTGAATTTTTTACATAATGTCAGGCCCGGCCCGGCCCGACATAGGTCGGGCCCGGGCCGGGCTCGGGCCTTACTCTTGATAAGTCGGGCCCGGGCCCGGCCGACCTAAGCCCGGCCCGGGCCCGGCCCATTGACAGCCCTACTTAGCTCGGGCATGCTTTGTAATGTATACGGGCGGCTACAGCCCTTTGTTTCCCATGAATGAAGATCCCCCCCCCCTAAGTGGGTTTTCTCTTTGTCTCGTTGTTTTGGGCCACAGTGCGTTTGATCGTCTTTCCCTTCGCTTTCCGGTGTTTGCGTTCATCCCTCATGCCGACGGTTTCCTCCGGATGTGGCACCATCTTGAATGGTTTGAGGTCACGAACCTCCTCCTGTAAAGCCCAGTGCCTTCACCTGTGTCTGCCCCTTTGAACCTTTTCCCCTCTTGTCGGAAGTCCCTGTGGGTTTGATCGGTCCAACACCCCGCCCCGTTAGCAGACCAACCCTTTTGGAGCCCTGTCCGGTGCACCTGCACTTTCCCCCAGCAGCACACCCTTCCGGCGTCTTGGCCGACACACCCATAGTGTCCCCCAGCGGTACACTCCCCCCCTTTGTGCCCCAGCGGCACACCTGGCCTCTCCCTAGCCCGGTACACCCCTCAAGCACCATGTGCTCGTCCTTGGCCGGTACGCCTTGGCCACCCCCCCCTAGTACACCCTGTCCAGTCTTAGAGATCTTCGGCTCGTTGTTTTCCCTGTGTTTTCCGAGGTTTTCTTAAGGTGTTGCCGCCCTCGGGCGCCCACCTCCAGTTGTCGGGTTCCGCCACTCCATGTGGGCGCGTTCCCTGTATCTCCCTTACGCTCGGGTCAAGGGGAGATGCTGCCGAATTTTTGTTAGAAAATAACAAGACGTTAAAAGGCAAAAGGATGCAACAAACAAATGGGATAATAAATACACACCAAAAGACAACAAAAGCAACAAATAAATAGAGCAATAGCAGATTGCAAGAAGAAGGAGAAAAGATTTGTATAAAACTACGCAAAATCAAAGAGAAGAAGAAAAGAAAAGCCTTAAAAACAAGTAGCAGAGGAGTGGGCCTTCATCGACACGTCTGTCCCAGCCTTCGCCGGTACGCCCTCCACCCTCGTTGGCCGGTACACCTCTAACCTTCCTTCAGCGGTACGCTCTAACAACCCTTCAACGACACACCTTCTCGGTCCTTCAGCGGCACACTCCTCTCACCCTCCGAAGCGGAACACAATGTATAGACTTTAAGCCGTAATCTACAGACTTTGGGCTGGCCAATGTATGGACTTTGAGCTCCAATGTTTAGACTTTGAGCTGCAATGTATAGACTTTGAGCAGGCCAATGTATAAACTTTGAGTTGGCCAACGTATAGACTTTGGGTTGACCAATGTATGGACTTTGAGCTGCAATGTACAGACTTTGAGCTGCAATGTATAGACTTTGAGCTGGCCAACGTACAGACTTTGGGCTGGCCAATGTACAGACTTTGAGCTGCAATGTACAGACTTTGGGCTGGCCAATGTACAGACTTTGAGCTGCAATGTATAGACTTTGAGCTGGCCAACGTACAGACTTTGGGCTGGCCAATGTGCAGACTTTGAGCTGCAATGTATAGACTTTGAGCAGCAATTTACAGACTTTGAGCTGCAATGTATAGACTTTGAGCTGGCCAACGTACAGACTTTGGGCTTGAGCTGCAATGTATAGACTTTGAGCTGGCCAACGTACAGACTTTGGGCTTGAGCTGCAATGTATAGACTTTGAGCTGCAATGTATGGGCTTTGAGCTGCAATGTACAGACTTTGAACTGCAATGTATAGACTTTGAGCTGGCCAACGTACAGACTTTGGGCTGGCCAATGTATGGGCTTTGAGCTGCAATGTACAGACTTTGAACTGCAATGTATAGACTTTGAGCTGGCCAACGTATAGAGTTTGGGCTGGCCAATGTATGGATTTTGAGCTCCAATGTATAGACTTTGAACTGCAATGTATAGACTTTGAGCTGGCCAACGTACAGACTTTGGGCTGGCCAAAGTCCATGCTCCAATGTATAGACTTTGAACTGCAATGTATAGACTTTGACTGGCCAACGTACAGACTTTGGGCTGGCCAATGTATGGACTTTGAGCTGCAATGTACAGACTGCCAACGTACAGACTTTGGGCTGGCCAATGTATAGACTTTGAACTGCAATGTATAGACTTTGAGCTGGCCAACGTACAGACTTTGGGCTGGCCAATGTATGGACTTTGAGCTGCAATGTACAGACTGCCAACGTACAGACTTTGGGCTGGCCAATGTATGGACTTTGAGCTCTAATGTATAGACTTTGAACTGCAATGTATAGACTTTGAGCTGGCCAACGTACAGACTTTGGGCTGGCTGGCCAATGTATGGACTTTGAGCTGCAATGTACAGACTTTGAACTGCAATGTATAGACTTTGGGCTGACTGGCCAATGTATGGACTTTGAGCTGCAATGTACAGACTTTGAACTGCCAACATACAGACTTTGGGCTGGCCAATGTATGGACTTTGAGCTGCAATGTACAGACTTTGAACCAACGTACAGACTTTGGGCTGGCCAATGTATGGACTTTGAGCTGCAATGTATGGACTTTGAGCTGCAATGTACAGACTTTGAACTGCAATGTATAGACTTTGAGCTGCAATGTATAGACTTTGAGCTGGCCAACGTACAGACTTTGGGCTGGCCAATGTATGGACTTTGAGCTGCAATGTACAGACTTTGAACTGCAATGTATAGACTTTGAGCTGGGCAACGTATAGACTTTGGGCTGGCCAATGTATGGACTTTTGAGCTGCAATGCACAGACTTTGAACTGCAATGTATAGACTTTGAGCTGGCCAACGTACAGACTTGGGCTGGCCAATGTATGGACTTTGAGCTGCAATGTACAGACTTTTTACTGCAATGTATAGACTTTGAGCTGGCCAACGTACAGACTTTGGGCTGGCCAATGTATGGACTTTGAGCTGCAATGTATAGACTTTGAGCTGGCCAACGTAGACTTTGGGTTGGCTGGCCAATGTATGGACTTTGAGCTGCAATGTACAGACTTTGAACTGCAATGTATAGACTTTGGGCTGGCTGGCCAATGTATGGACTTTGAGCTGCAATGTACAGACTTTGGACTGCCAACGTACAGACTTTGGGCTGGCCAATGTATGGACTTTGAACTGCAATGTACAGACTTTGAACCTATGGACTTTGAGCTGCAATGTACAGACTTTGAACTGCCAACGTACAGACTTTGGGCTGGCCAATGTATGGACTTTGAGCTGCAATGTACAGACTTTGAACTGCCAACGTACAGACTTTGGGCTGGCCAATGTATGGACTTTGAGCTGCAATGTACAGATTTTGAACCAACGTACAGACTTTGAGATGGCCAATGTATGGACTTTGAGCTGCAATGTACAGACTTTGAACAGCAATGTATAGACTTTGAGCTGGCCAACGTACAGACTTTGGGCTGGTCAATGTATGGACTTTGAGCTGCAATGTACAGACTTTGAACTGTAATGTATAGACTTTGAGCTGCAACGTACAGACTTTGGGCTGGCCAATGTATGGACTTTGAGCTGCAATGTACAGACTTTGAACTGCCAACGTACAGACTTTGGGCTGGCCAATGTATGGACTTTGAGCTGCAATGTACAGACTTTGAACCAACGTACAGACTTTGGGCTGGCCAATGTATGGACTTTGAGCTGCAACGTACAGACTTTGGGCTGGCCAATGTATGGACTTTGAGCTGCAATGTACAGACTTTAAAATGCCAACGTGCATACTTTGGGCTGGCCAATGTATGGACTTTGAGCTGCAATGTACAGACTTTGAGCCACAACATACAGACTTTGGGCTGGCCAATGTATAGACTTTGAGCTGCAATGTATAGACTTTGAGCTGGCCAATGTATAGACTTTGAGTTGGCCAACGTACAGACTTTGGGTTAGCCAATGTATGGACTTTGAGCTGCAATGTATAGACTTTGAACTGCAATGTATAGACTTTGGGCTGGCCAATGTACAGACTTTGAGCTGCAATGTACAGACTTTGAACTACAATGTATAGACTTTGAGCTGGCCAACGTACAGACTTGGGCTGGCCAATGTATGGACTTTGAGCTGCAATGTATAGACTTTGAACTGCAATGTATAGACTTTGGGCTGGCCAATGTACAGACTTTGAGCTGTAATGTATAGACTTTCAACTACAATGTATAGACTTTGAGCTGGCCAAAGTACAGACTTGGGCTGGCCAATGTATGGACTTTGAGCTGCAATGTATAGACTTTCAACTGCAATGTATAGACTTTGAGCTGGCCAACGTACAGACTTGGGCTGGCCAATGTATAGACTTTCAACTGCAATGTATAGACTTTGAGCTGGCCAACATACAGACTTGGGCTGGCCAATGTATGGACTTTGAGCTGCAATGTATAGACTTTGAACTGCAATGTATAGACTTTGGGCTGGCCAATGTACAGACTTTGAGCTGCAATGTATAGACTTTCAACTGCAATGTATAGACTTTGAGCTGGCCAACGTACAGACTTGGGCTGGCCAATGTATGGACTTTGAGCTGCAATGTACAGACTTTGAACTGCAATGTACAGACTTTGAACTGCAATGTATAGACTTTGGGCTGGCTGGCCAATGTATGGACTTTGAGCGGCAATGTACAGACTTTGAACTGCCAACGTACAGACTTTGGGCTGGCCAATGTATGGACTTTGAGCTGCAATGTACAGACATTGAACCAACGTATAGACTTTGGGCTGGCCAATGTATGGACTTTGAGCTGCAATGTACAGATTTTGAACTGCAATGTATAGACTTTGAGCTGGCCAACGTACAGACTTTGGGCTGGCCAATGTATGGACTTTTGAGCTGCAATGTACAGACTTTGAACTGTAATGTATAGACTTTGAGCTGGCCAACGTACAGACTTGGGCTGGCCAATGTATAGACTTTGAGCTGCAATGTACAGACTTTGAGCCGCAACATACAGACTTTGGGCTGGCCAATGTATAGACTTTGAGCTGCAATGTACAGACTTTGAGCCGCAACATACAGACTTTGGGCTGGCCAATGTATAGACTTTGAGCTGCAATGTATAGACTTTGAGCTGGCCAATGTATAGACTTTGAGTTGGCCAACGTACAGACTTTGGGTTGGCCAATGTATGGACTTTGAGCTGCAATGTATAGACTTTGAACTGCAATGTATAGACTTTGGGCTGGCCAATGTACAGACTTTGAGCTGCAATGTACAGACTTTGAACTACAATGTATAGACTTTGAGCTGGCCAACGTACAGACTTGGGCTGGCCAATGTATGGACTTTGAGCTGCAATGTATAGACTTTGAACTGCAATGTATAGACTTTGGGCTGGTCAATGTACAGACTTTGAGCTGCAATGTATAGACTTTCAACTACAATGTATAGACTTTGAGCTGGCCAAAGTACAGACTTGGGCTGGCCAATGTATGGACTTTGAGCTGCAATGTATAGACTTTCAACTGCAATGTATAGACTTTGAGCTGGCCAACGTACAGACTTGGGCTGGCCAAAGTATGGACTTTGAGCTGCAATGTATAGACTTTCAACTGCAATGTATAGACTTTGAGCTGGCCAACATACAGACTTGGGCTGGCCAATGTATGGACTTTGAGCTGCAATGTATAGACTTTGAACTGCAATGTATAGACTTTGGGCTGGCCAATGTACAGACTTTGAGCTGCAATGTATAGACTTTCAACTGCAATGTATAGACTTTGAGCTGGCCAACGTACAGACTTGGGCTGGCCAATGTATGGACTTTGAGCTGCAATGTACAGACTTTGAACTGCAATGTACAGACTTTGAACTGCAATGTATAGACTTTGGGCTGGCTGGCCAATGTATGGACTTTGAGCGGCAATGTACAGACTTTGAACTGCCAACGTACAGACTTTGGGCTGGCCAATGTATGGACTTTGAGCTGCAATGTACAGACTTTGAACCAACGTATAGACTTTGGGCTGGCCAATGTATGGACTTTGAGCTGCAATGTACAGACTTTGAACTGCAATGTATAGACTTTGAGCTGGCCAACGTACAGACTTTGGGCTGGCCAATGTATGGACTTTTGAGCTGCAATGTACAGACTTTGAACTGTAATGTATAGACTTTGAGCTGGCCAACGTACAGACTTGGGCTGGCCAATGTATGGACTTTGAGCTGCAATATATAGATTTTGAACTGCAATGTATAGACTTTGGGCTGGCCAATGTACAGACTTTGAGCTGCAATGTATAGACTTTCAACTGCAATGTATAGACTTTGAGCTGGCCAAAGTACAGACTTGGGCTGGCCAATGTATGGACTTTGAGCTGCAATGTATAGACTTTGGGCTGGCCAATGTATGGACTTTGAGCTGCAATGTATAGACTTTCAACTGCAATGTATAGACTTTGAGCTGGCCAACGTACAGACTTGGGCTGGCCAATGTATGGACTTTGAGCTACAATGTACAGACTTTGAACTGTAATGTATAGACTTTGAGCTGGCCAACGTACAGACTTGGGCTGGCCAATGTATGGACTTTGAGCTGCAATATATAGACATTGAACTGCAATGTATAGACTTTGGGCTGGCCAATGTACAGACTTTGAGCTGCAATGTATAGACTTTCAACTGCAATGTATAGACTTTGAGCTGGCCAACATACAAACTTGGGCTGGCCAATGTATGGACTTTGAGCTGCAATGTACAGACTTTGAACTGCAATGTACAGACTTTGAACTGCAATGTATAGACTTTGAGCTGCAATGTACAGACTTTGAACTGCAACGTATAGACTTTGAGCTGGCCAACGTACAGACTGGCCAATGTATGGACTTTGAGCTGCAATGTACAGACTTTTTACTGTAGTGTATAGACTTTGAGCTGGCCAACGTACAGACTTTGGGCTGGCCAATGTATGGACTTTGAGCTGCAATGTATAGACTTTGAGCTGGCCAACGTACAGACTTTGGGCTGGCCAATGTATGGACTTTGAGCTACAATGTATAGACTTTGAGCTGGCCAACGTAGACTTTGGGCTGGCTGGCTGGCCAATGTATGGACTTTGAGCTGCAATGTACAGACTTTGAACTGCAATGTATAGACTTTGGGTTGGCTGGCCAATGTATGGACTTTGAGCTGCAATGTACAGACTTTGAACTGCCAACGTACAGACTTTGGGCTGGCCAATGTACGGACTTTGAATTGCAATATACAGACTTTGAACCAACGTACAGACTTTGGGCTGGCCAATGTATGGACTTTGAGCTACAATGTACAGACTTTGAACCAACGTACAGACTTTGGGGTGGCCAATGTATGGACTTTGAGCTGCAATGTACAGACTTTGAACTGCAATGTATAGACTTTGGGCTGGCCAATGTACAGACTTTGAGCTGCAATGTATAGACTTTCAACTGCAATGTATAGACTTTGAACTGGCCAACGTACAGACTTGGGCTGGCCAATGTTTGGACTTTGAGCTGCAATGTACGGACTTTGAACTGCAATGTATAGATTTTGGGCTGGCTGGCCAATGTATGGACTTTGAGCTGCAATGTACAGACTTTGAACTGCCAACGTACAGACTTTGGGCTGGCCAATTTATGGACTTTGAGCTGCAATGTACAGACTTTGAACCAACGTATAGACTTTGGGCTGGCCAATGTATGGACTTTGAGCTGCAATGTACAGACTTTGAACTGCAACGTATAGACTTTGAGCTGGCCAACGTACAGACTTTGGGCTGGCCAATGTATGGACTTTTGAGCTGTAATGTACAGACTTTGAACTGCAATGTATAGACTTTGAGCTGGCCAACGTACAGACTTGCGCTGGCCAATGTATGGACTTTGAGCTGCAATGTATAGACTTTGAACTGCAATGTATAGACTTTGGGCTGGCCAATGTACAGACTTTGAGCTGCAATGTATAGACTTTCAACTGCAATGTATAGACTTTGAGCTGGCCAACGTACAGACTTGGGCTGGCCAATGTACAGACTTTGAACTGCAATGTACAGACTTTGAACTGCAATGTATAGACTTTGAACTGCTGGCCAATGTATGGACTTTGAGCTGCAATGTACAGACTTTGAACTGCCAACGTACAGACTTTGGGCTGGCCAATGTATGGACTTTGAGCTGCAATGTACAGACTTTGAACTACAATGTATAGACTTTGAGCTGGCCACCGTACAGACTTTGGGCTGGCCAATGTATGGACTTTTGAGCTGCAATGTACAGACTTTGAACTGCAATGTATAGACTTTGAGCTGGCCAACGTACAGACTGGCCAATGTATGGACTTTGAGCTGCAATGTACAGACTTTTTACTGCAGTGTATAGACTTTGAGCTGGCCAACGTACAGACTTTGGGCTGGCCAATGTATGGACTTTGAGCTGCAATGTATAGACTTTGAGCTGGCCAATGTATGGACTTTGAGCTACAATGTATAGACTTTGAGCTGGCCAACGTAGACTTTGGGCTGGCTGGCTGGCCAATGTATGGACTTTGAGCTGCAATGTACAGACTTTGAACCAACGTACAGACTTTGGGCTGGCCAATGTATGGACTTTGAGCTGCAAAGTACAGACTTTGAACTGCCAACGTACAGACTTTGGGCTGGCCAATGTATGGACTTTGAGCTGCAATGTACAGACTTTGAACCAACGTACAGACTTTGGGCTGGCCAATGTATGGACTTTGAGCTACAATGTACAGACTTTGAACTGCAATGTATAGACTTTGAGCTGGCCAACGTACAGACTTTGGGCTGGTCAATGTATGGACTTTGAGCTGCAATGTACAGACTTTGAACTGCAATGTATAGACTTTGAGCTGCAACGTACAGACTTTGGGCTGGCCAATGTATGGACTTTGAGCTGCAATGTACAGACTTTGAACCAACGTACAGGCTTTGGGCTGGCCAATGTATGGACTTTGAGCTGCAACGTACAGACTTTGGGCTGGCCAATGTATGGACTTTGAGCTGCAATGTACAGACTTTGAACCAACGTACAGGCTTTGGGCTGGCCAATGTATGGACTTTGAGCTGCAACGTACAGACTTTGGGCTGGCCAATGTATGGACTTTGAGCTGCAATGTACAGACTTTGAACTGCCAACGTACAGACTTTGGGCTGGCCAATGTATGGACTTTGAGCTGCAATGTACAGACTTTGAGCCGCAACGTACAGACTTTGGGCTGGCAAATGTATGGACTTTGAGCTGCAATGTATAGACTTTGAGCTGCAATGTATAGACTTTGAGCTGGCCAATGTATAGACTTTGAGCTGGCCAACATACAGACTTTGGGCTGGACAATGTATGGACTTTGAGCTGCAATGTACAGACTTTGGGCTGCAATGTATAGACTTTGAGCTGGCCAACGTATAGACTTTGGGCTGGCCAATGTATAGACTTTGAGCTGCAATGTATAGACTTTGAGCTGGCCAATGTACAGACTTTGGGCTGGCCAATGTACAGACTTTGAGCTGCAATGTATAGACTTTGAGCTGGCCAACGTACAGACTTTGGGCTGGCCAATGTACAGACTTTGGGCTGGCCAATGTACAGATTTTGAGCTGCAATGTATAGACTTTGAGCTGGCCAACGTACAGACTTCGGGCTGGCCAATGTATGGACTTTGAGCTGCAATGTACAGACTTTGAGCTGCAATGTACAGACTTTGAACTGCAATGTATAGACTTTGAACTGCAATGTATAGACTTTGAGCTGGCCAACGTATAGACTTGGGCTGGCCAATGTATGGACTTTGAGCTGCAATGTACAGACTTTGAACTGCAATGTATAGACTTTGAGCTGCAATGTATAGATTTTGAGCTGGCCAACGTACAGACTTGGGCTGGCCAATGTATGGACTTTGAGCTGCAATTTACAGACTTTGAACTGCAATGTATAGACTTTGAGCTGGCCAACTTACAGACTTGGGCTGGCCAATGTATGGACTTTGAGCTGCAATGTACAGACTTTGAACTGCAATGTATAGACTTTGAACTGCAATGTATAGACTTGGGCTGGCCAATGTATGGACTTTGAACTGCAATGTACAGACTTTGAACTGCAATGTATAGACTTTGAGCTGGCCAACGTACACACTTGGGCTGGCCAATGTATGGACTTTGAGCTGCAATGTACAAACTTTGAACTGCAATGTATAGACTTTGAACTACAATGTATAGACTTGGGCTGGCCAATGTATGGACTTTGAGCTGCAATGTACAGACTTTGAGCTGCAATGTATAGACTTTGAGCTGCAATGTATAGACTTTGAGCTGGCCAACGTACAGACTTGGGCTGGCCAATGTATAGACTTTGAACTGCAATGTATAGACTTTGAGCTGCAATGTATGGACTTTGAGCTGGCCAACGTACAGACTTGGGCTGGGCAACGTATGGACTTTGAGGCCAACGTACAGACTTGGGCTGGCCAATGTATGGACTTTGAGCTGCAATGTATAGACTTTGGGCTGGCCAATGTACAGACTTTGAGCTGCAATGTACAGACTTTGAACTGCAATGTATAGACTTTGAGCTGGCCAACGTACAGACTTGGGCTGGCCAATGTATGGACTTTGAGCTGCAATGTATAGACTTAGAACTGCAATGTATAGACTTTGAGCTGCAATGTATGGACTTTGAGCTGGCCAACGTACAGACTTGGGCTGATCAACGTATGGACTTTGAGGCCAACGTACAGACTTGGGCTGGCCAATGTATGGACTTTGAGCTGCAATGTATAGACTTTGGGCTGGCCAATGTACAGACTTTGAGCTGCAATGTACAGACTTTGAACTGCAATGTATAGACTTTGAGCTGGCCAACGTACAGACTTGGGCTGGCCAATGTATGGACTTTGAGCTGCAATGTACAGACTTTGAACTGCAAACTTTGAGCTGGCCAACATACAGACTTGGGCTGGCCAATGTATGGACTTTGAGCTGCAATGTATAGACTTTGAGCCGGCCAACGTACAGACTTGGGCTGGCCAATGTATGGACTTTGAGCTGCAATGTACAGACTTTGAACTGCAATGTATAGACTTTGAACTGCAATGTATAGACTTTGGGCTGGCCAATATACAGACTTTGAGCTGCAATGTATAGACTTTTCAACTGCAATGTATAGACTTTGAGCTGGCCAACGTACAGACTTGGGCTGGCCAATGTATGGACTTTGAGCTGCAATGTATAGACTTTCAACTGCAATGTATAGACTTTGAGCTGGCCAACGTACAGACTTGGGCTGGCCAATGTATGGACTTTGAGCTGCAATGTATAGACTTTGAACTGCAATGTATAGACTTTGGGCTGGCCAATGTACAGACTTTGAGCTGCAATGTATAGACATTCAACTGCAATGTATAGACTTTGAGCTGGCCAACGTACAGACTTGGGCTGGCCAACGTACAGACTTTGAGCTGGCCAATGTACAGACTTTGAACTGCAATGTACAGACTTTGAACTGCAATGTATAGACTTTGGGCTGGCTGGCCAATGTATGGACTTTGAGCTGCAATGTACAGACTTTGAACTGCCAACGTACAGACTTTGGGCTGGCCAATGTATGGACTTTGAGCTGCAATGTACAAACTTTGAACCAACGTATAGACTTTGGGCTGGCCAATGTATGGACTTTGAGCTGCAATGTACAGACTTTGAACTGCAATGTATAGACTTTGAGCTGGCCAACGTATAGACTTTGGGCTGGCCAATGTATGGACTTTTGAGCTGCAATGTACAGACTTTGAACTGCAATGTATAGACTTTGAGCTGGCCAACGTACAGACTTTGGGCTGGCCAATGTATGGACTTTTGAGCTGCAATGTACAGACTTTGAACTGCAATGTATAGACTTTGAGCTGGCCAACGTACAGAGTTGGGCTGGCCAATGTATGGACTTTGAGCTGCAATGTATAGACTTTGAACTGCAATGTATAGACTTTGAGCTGGCCAACGTACAGACTTTGGGCTGGCCAATGTATGGACTTTTGAGCTGCAATGTACAGACTTTGAATTGCAATGTATAGACTTTGAGCTGGCCAACGTACAGAGTTGGGCTGGCCAATGTATGGACTTTGAGCTGCAATGTATAGACTTTGAACTGCAATGTATAGACTTTGGGCTGGCCAATGTGCAGACTTTGAGCTGCAATGTATAGACTTTCAACTACAATGTATAGACTTTGAGCTAGCCAACGTACAGACTTGGGCTGGCCAATGTATGGACTTTGAGCTGCAATGTATAGACTTTGAACTGCAATGTATAGACTTTGGACTGGCCAATGTACAGACTTTGAGCTGCAATGTATAGACTTTGAGCTGGCCAACGTACAGACTTGGGCTGGCCAATGTATGGACTTTGAGCTGCAATGTACAGACTTTGAACCAATGTACAGACTTTGGGCTGGCGAATGTACAGACTTTGAGCTGCAATGTATAGACTTTGAGCTGGCCAACGTACAGACTTTGGGCTGGCCAATGTACAGACTTTGAGCTGCAATGTATAGACTTTGAGCTGGCCAACGTACAGACTTGGGCTGGCCAATGTACAGACTTTGAACTGCAATGTATAGACTTTGAGCTGGCCAACGTACAGACTTGGGCTGGCCAATGTATGGACTTTGAGCTGCAATGTATAGACTTTGAACTGCAATGTATAGTCTTGGGCTGGCCAATGTATGGACTTTGAGCTGCAATGTACAGCCTTTGAACTGCAATGTATAGACTTTGAGCTGGCCAACGTACAGACTTGGGCTGGCCAATGTATGGACTTTGAGCTGCAATGTACAGACTTTGAACTGCAATGTATAGACTTTGAACTGCAATGTATAGACTTTGAGCTGGCCAACGTATAGACTTGGGTTGGCCAACGTACAGACTTGGGCTGGCCAACGTACAGACTTTGAGCTGCAATGTATAGACTTTGGGCTGGCCAATGTATGGACTTTGAGCTGCAATGTATAGACTTTGGGCTGGCCAATGTACAGACTTTGAGCTGTAATGTACAGACTTTGAACTGCAATGTATAGACTTTGAGCTGGCCAACGTACAGAATTGGGCTGGCCAATGTATGGACTTTGAGCTGCAATGTACAGACTTTGAACTGCAAACTTTGAGCTGGCCAACATACAGACTTGGGCTGGCCAATGTATAGACTTTGAACTGCAATGTATAGACTTTGAGCCGTATAGACTTTGGGCTGGCCAATGTACAGACTTTGAGCTGCAATGTACAGACTTTGAACTGCAATGTATAGACTTTGAGCTGGCCAACGTACAGACTTGGGCTGGCCAATGTATGGACTTTGAGCTGCAATGTACAGACTTTGAACTGCAAACTTTGAGCTGGCCAACATACAGACTTGGGCTGGCCAATGTATGGACTTTGAGCTGCAATGTATAGACTTTGAACTGCAATATATAGACTTTGAGCCGGCCAACGTACAGACTTGGGCTGGCCAATGTGTGGACTTTGAGCTGCAATGTACAGACTTTGAACTGCAATGTATAGACTTTGAGCTGCAATGTATAGACTTTGAACTGCAATGTATATAGACTTTGGGCTGGCCAATGTACAGACTTTGAGCTGCAATGTATAGACTTTCAACTGCAATGTATAGACTTTGAGCTGGCCAATGTATGGACTTTGAGCTGCAATGTATAGACTTTCAACTGCAATGTATAGACTTTGAGCTGGCCAACGTACAGACTTGGGCTGGCCAATGTATGGACTTTGAGCTGCAATGTATAGACTTTGAACTGCAATGTATAGACTTTGGGCTGGCCAATGTACAGACTGAGCTGCAATGTATAGACATTCAACTGCAATGTATAGACTTTGAGCTGGCCAACGTACAGACTTGGGCTGGCCAACGTACAGACTTTGAGCTGGCCAATGTATAGACTTTGAACTGCAATGTACAGACTTTGAACTGCAATGTATAGACTTTGGGCTGGCTGGCCAATGTATGGACTTTGAGCTGCAATGTACAGACTTTGAACTGCCAACGTACAGACTTTGGGCTGGCCAATGTATGGACTTTGAGCTGCAATGTACAGACTTTGAACCAACGTATAGACTTTGGGCTGGCCAATGTATGGACTTTGAGCTGCAATGTACAGACTTTGAACTGCAATGTATAGACTTTGAGCCGGCCAACGTACAGACTTGGGCTGGCCAATGTATGGACTTTGAGCTGCAATGTATAGACTTTGAACTGCAATGTATAGACTTTGAGCCGGCCAACGTACAGACTTAGGCTGGCCAATGTATGGACTTTGAGCTGCAATGTACAGACTTTGAACTGCAATGTATAGACTTTGAGCTGGCCAACGTACAGACTTGGGCTGGCCAATGTATGGACTTTGAGCTGCAACGTACAGACTTGAGCTGGCCAACGTACAGACTTGGGCTGGCCAATGTATGGACTTTGAGCTGCAATGTACAGACTTTCAACTGCAATGTATAGACTTTGAGCTGGCCAACGTACAGACTTGAGCTGGCCAACGTATAGACTTTGAGCTGCAATGTACAGACTTTCAACTGCAATGTATAGACTTTGAGCTGCAATGTATAGACTTTGAGCTGCAATGTATAGACTTTGAGCTGGCCAACGTACAGACTTGAGCTGGCCAACATACAGACTTGAGCTGGCCAACGTATGGACTTTGAGCTGCAATGTACAGACTTTCAACTGCAATGTATAGACTTTGAGCTGCAATGTATAGACTTTGAGCTGGCCAACGTACAGACTTGGGCTGGCCAATGTATGGACTTTGAGCTGCAATGTACAGACTTTCAACTGCAATGTATAGACTTTGAGCTGCAATGTATAGACTTTGAGCTGGCCAACGTACAGACTTGGGCTGGCCAATGTATAGGACATTGAGCTGCAATGTGCAGACTTTGAACTGCAATGTATAGACTTTGAGCTGGCCAACGTACAGACTTGGGCTGGCCAATGTATGGACTTTGAGCTGCAATGTATAGACTTTGAACTGCAATGTATAGACTTGGGCTGGCCAATGTATGGACTTTGAGCTGCAATGTACAGCCTTTGAACTGCAATGTATAGACTTTGAGCTGGCCAACGTACAGACTTGGGCTGGCCAATGTATGGACTTTGAGCTGCAATGTACAGACTTTGAACTGCAATGTATAGACTTTGAACTGCAATGTACAGACTTTGAGCTGGCCAACGTACAGACTTGGGCTGGCCAACGTACAGACTTTGAGCTGCAATGTATAGACTTTGGGCTGGCCAATGTATGGACTTTGAGCTGCAATGTATAGACTTTGGGCTGGCCAATGTACAGACTTTGAGCTGTAATGTACAGACTTTGAACTGCAATGTATAGACTTTGAGCTGGCCAACGTACAGAATTGGGCTGGCCAATGTATGGACTTTGAGCTACAATGTACAGACTTTGAACTGCAAACTTTGAGCTGGCCAACATACAGACTTGGGCTGGCCAATGTATAGACTTTGAACTGCAATGTATAGACTTTGAGCCGTATAGACTTGGGCTGGCCAATGTATGGACTTTGAGCTGCAATGTACAGACTTTCAACTGCAATGTATAGACTTTGAGCTGCAACGTACAGATTTGAGCTGGCCAACGTACAGACTTGAGCTGGCCAACGTACAGACTTTGAGCTACAATGTACAGACTTTCAACTGCAATGTATAGACTTTGAGCTGCAATGTATAGACTTTGAGCTGGCCAACGTACAGACTTGGGCTGGCCAATGTATAGACTTTGAGCGCCAATGTATAGACTTTGAGCTGGCCAACGTACAGACTTGGGCTGGCCAATGTATGGACTTTGAGCTGCAATGTACAGACTTTGAACTACAATGTATAGACTTTGAGCTGGCCAACGTACAGACTTTGGGCTGGCCAATGTATGGACTTTGAGTTGTAATGTATAGACTTTGAGCTGCAATGTATAGACTTTGAGCTGGCCAACGTACAGACTTGGGCTGGCCAATGTATGGACTTTGAGCTGCAATGTACAGACTTTGAACTGCAATGTATAGATTTTGAACTGCAATGTACAGACTTTGAGCTGCAATGTATAGACTTTGAGCTGGCCAACGTACAGACTTGGGCTGCAATGTATAGACTTTGAGCTGGCCAACGTACAGACTTGGCCTGGCCAATGTATGGACTTTGAGCTGCAATGTACAGACTTTGAACTGCAATGTATAGACTTTGAGCTGGCCAACGTACAGACTTTGGGCTGGCCAATGTATGGACTTTGAGTTGCAATGTACAGACTTTGAACTGCAATGTATAGACTTTGAGCTGGCCAACGTACAGACTTTGGGCTGGCCAATGTATATAGACAAACTTTTTTTTTTATTTAATGCCCCTTGGTGTTCCAAAAGTACCTTTTCGAAAGTAGCTGCTTCAGCTTCAGCCACGCGAATTTTCGATATTCCTTTTAGACTTTGAGCTGCAATGTATAGACTTTGAGCTGGCCAACGTACAGACTTGGCCTGGCCAATGCGTACAGACTTTGGGCTGGCCAACGTACAGACTTTGAGTTACAATGTACAGACTTTGAACTGCAATGTATAGACTTTGAGCTGGCCAACGTACAGACTTTGGGCTGGCCAATGTATGGACTTTGAGCTCCAATATATAGACTTTGAACTGCAATGTATAGATTTTGAGCTGGCCAACGTACAGACTTTGGGCTGGCCAATGTATAGACTTTGAACTGCAATGTATAGACTTTGAGCTGATGAATGCAGCCGATGTACAGACTTTGAGCTGAAGAATGTATAGACTGTGTGCTGGTTGAATAGACAACGTATAGACTTTGGGCTGATGAATGTACAGACTTTATGTCGCAGCAACCGGCCAATGTGCAGACTTCAGCCCTTCAGCGGCACCCTCCTTAAGTCCTTCAACGGCACACATCTCCAGCCCTTCGCCGGCACACTTTTCTGCCCACCTTTCCTCAGCGGTACACCCCCCCTTCAGCCCCCTTTCAACCCGCCAAGGGTCAACTCTCCCCAAAAAAAATATAATACATGAATATATGTATATATGTATATATGGGCATATAATGGCAGAACTAACAAGCCAATAAAAATCATGATGAATAAATAAACCTGAACAGATCCGTATAAAAAAAATGAATGAAATAAGTGACAATAATAATAAAAAAAGAGTAATAATGACAGTAAGCAAGATGAGGGAAATCACCCGGAATAGATACGGAAAGAGGAATAAGCAACGGAGTAACAAGAACAATAATGATAAAACAGTATAAGGTATTAATAATTCCACATTGCAGCCCCCCTTTCTCCGTGACTCGACGCAGAAGGAACAATAATGCCGCCCTCTCAGGCCGGGCTTGGGAATCATCTTGACATGGCCAGGCCCCGACCTAGTCTCGGGCCGACATTCCAATCAGACCGGATTCATTTCTCGCCCCGGATCCCTTCCGAGCCATCATTAAAATTGCCATGCATTCGGCAGACATTTGAACGGGTCCACCTCGGTTTCCGTCGCGTTTCTATCACGGACCCGTGTCCGAATATGAAAAGGTCCGCGAGTGACCGACATGGCCGATGGCTAGTACCCCGATGCAGGCCCTTGTGTGATTTATTCCTCCCCCATTCTTGCGCAATCAGTATTAGTCCTTTTAGGCCGCAGGGCCCCTAATTTCGGCAATTAATCAAGGGTGTTCCCTCGTATGGGGGATGTAAATGACGTCGTAACCTTTACGGCACGACGGGATCTGGTCCCGACACGAACCACACAATCGTCTGACGAAGTCAGGTCGAGCGCACCATGGGCTCTTCGGGGCCCGAATAAATTATCATTTCGGTGACTGGCACGCCCACGCACTTAATAGACGAATCAACCATTCCCGAATAGACGACCAACATAATAAACGATCGAAAAGTGCGTCCACAACCATACATGCAACCTGGTTATGGGTATCAACATCAAGGGTCAGACGATGAGGGAGAAGGTTCTTCTAGTAATTATTATCCATATTAGGTAAGAATCAATGATTTTTTGTAACATTTATTGCTTGTATTAATGTACAATAGAATATTAGTTTAACTTTCACATGTTCAATATTTGAAGTTCAATGCGTAGTTGTCTACTTCAAGGTTATTGCACTAACTTATACAGTCAAATACATGTGTAATGTTTTTTGTGATTGTAAGTGTTTATTTATATTTTTTATGATTTTTTTTCAGATTTTTCATAATTAATTTGATTTTTTAAAGTCTTTTAACTGGGTTTCGGCCGGTTTCGGCCGAAACCGAAACCGATTAAATGGAGAAAAATCTTAATGCTCTTACAATCACTATGGAAGAATTCAAAGAATAAATGAAAGCAGACAACGAACAACTCGAAACAAATTTCAAAGGTCTTTTTGGAATCCAAAATATAGAGGTTTCGGTACCGGCCGAAACCGGTACCGAAACCGATACTGCCATCCCTGGATTAAACACAAATAATTAAGCAATGCCACGGTGCCACACTTTTGTCTCATTTTTTGTCTCAGCTCAGCTGTCCAATCTGATCGGATGACCAAGCTGAATGACTCAGGTTTGGTGTTCCCCTGCTTGGAAGCAATGAATTTAAGTAAATTTTTCTTGCCATCTGATTTACAAATCAGACAACGGGAAAAGGTTGTGATAAAAAGAGTGGCAAAAAGGATGATACCATAGCATTGCCCTAATAATTTATCTGGACACCCCGATAAAAGCATTAATAATCAATTATTTATCAGGACGTTGACATGGGCTTTTGTCAGCATATGGTAATTTCATATTCAAAATTTGACTTAGATCATCATGATAGGAACGAGCAATAAGGATTTCTTTGTGAGATCATTTCTCAATTAATTACGACAATAGGATAATCTTTTGTCAATTAAGATATAGTTTTCTGGTTACAAAGTTCACTTATGGATCAAACCTTGCTAACAGGAGTCAAAGTAGTGATTGTTTTATGAAGAGCCCTTGTTCTGAGACCTATCATCTGCCTAGGAGAGGCTACTTGAAGACACAGAAAGCCATACCTAGTCTCAAGAGTACTTATCACACTTCTCACCCTTGTGCAAAAAGTGCAAGCATATGATGATTTGCAGGTCAATTAACTATTTATTTATTTATTTTAGAAGTCCTCAGCAAACGAATGTTCAAACCCGTGCTAACTCAGTTTTGACATTGCAGGAATTTAAAACAACAGAGCATGCACGTTAACAAGCATAGAATGATTCAAATTATGCAGAAGTGGACCGGCAGATAGATATAACCACTGGCTAGGGTCTTCCTCAACCGTCAACACGATGACTGTAGTGCACAAAATATGAAGCAACTATACGCAAGTCCGTAGTGCAACAAATAGAGTGAGCTATGAAATTATAGTACAAATGTTGTATCAATCAATATGACAAATGTAGTTGTAACAACATGTAAAGTTGGACCCGACGACAACAAACACACAAAGAACGAAAGCCAAATGTAGGAGTGAACTGTATCACCTAAGATGAGTGCAGTTCCATGTCGCCAGTCGGTGACAAGAACAGGGCCTCAAAGTCGGCAAACAGGGCATCCTGGCGAGACTCACGCGGGGGAGACGTTGGGACGACTCGGACGCTGGTGTGGGGGTGTCCTCAGTCGGCGCAGCAGGGTGAACTTGTGTGGATACAACGAGCGGTACAGGTAGAGGCCGTCTCCATCTCCGTCCATGTGCAGGTTCATCAGGGGCTCACGATCTCATGAAAGGACGTCATGGAGGAGCCAGTGCTTGGTGGCATCTCGACTGCTACCGCAGGTGGCCAAGGACAGTGGGCGGCTAGTGCTGGCAGAACATCTGGTCACTGCAGATTGTGACCAGCGGTGGAGGGTGGGAAGTTGCAAGGGCGGTGAAGTAACCTACGGCAGTCGGGGGCGACCGCACAGTCCCCTGCAGGAGTGAGCATGCGGCGGAGGCAGGTAACAATTGCAGGTGGCTCAGGCTGTCTAGACAGACCATAGTCGGAGTCGACAACTGTTGTGCGGGGCGTCCTGCGGTAGCAAACATGACAGGGCGTCGGTGGAGGCTGGGCGGTGCAGGGGGGATGGCATGGGTGGCAGGTCGCAACTGGGCACCCGACGTGTGCGCGGAGACTGACGCGACCCAGAGGGGGGGTCTGGTGCAGGCAGGGTAGGGCGCAGGAGCAGTCTAGGGGTCCCGTTCGTGAGGGGAGAGGACAACATATGGTCGAGGAGAAAGGCGGAGGTGGGGAAGAGGGGCGATTGTGTGCTGGTGAACAGGGAATGGGGGAAGCAGGGCGACAGGGTCGATGGAGGGGGGAAGGGAGGGGCGGCATACATGGAAGGTGTTGGAGGAGTGTGGAGTTTGATCCTTATCCTGGTAGCCTTTCCCGTCTTTTCGCCCTGCCCATAAGGTTGGGGTTCGGGGGCGGGAACCCCCGAGGCGAAGATTCTGGGGGTATTATTGTAATAGTACCCATGGCGCGTCACCCTAAGCTCCTTGTATTTAAGGCAACATCTCTTGTAATTGTGTATTCTTTTTTGTAAAAAGAAAGAGAATTCAATGCGGCCGTGGACGTAGGAAGGCACATCGTCTCACCGAACCACGTAAAAATCTTCTGTGTTCGTGTGGTTTAATCCCTTCTTCCCCCCTCTTTCTTCTCCTCTGCCTTTGTCCATCGTTACAGGTACTCCAGTTCTTAACAGAAGGGATGGGGGTCGCCCCTGGTGGCCTTCTATGATCCTCTCTCAAGAAACAGTAACACGCTTACTTCAATCCAGGCCTAACTTCTCGTTAACAATAATGGCCCTTATATAGGGACCAAATCATAAATGGCTCAGATGAAAATTAAAAAACCCTAATATCCAATGGCTAACAACGCAACAACCTACTAACAGACTCACAATAAGATAAATAAACTGGCCCACAAATGTCCAGGCCCACATAAAGATAAATAACAACAATAAAGAAATAACACGACTCTGACGACTCCATCACAACCATAAGAACGTGACTGTTGTGCTGGGGCATTGGCGGCGATGCTGTAAACTCGTAGGCCCGTGTCCACACTATCACCTTTGAAAGACTCCAATAAAAACAAACTTGGTATGTAAAATGGAGGTATAGAGATGCATGAGAAACAGTAAGTTATGTACAGGAATACATGAAAAGGACCCATAAAAAATAGCTGTCTTCTTGTGCCCCATAATTTTATTAACCCAGTAGCTGTGGCAAGGACCAGTGATGTCATTGCAGTTTTATACCAAATAATACAATGGCTTCAACAAAATATTTACAGTTTCAGACTATAGACAAGACTTATCAAGTAAGCTCTTAGAAGATGATTGAGGAGTGAGAGAAGCTTCTGTCTGCACTGGTACTAGTATCACAGACAAGGTTTAGAGCACCACTACAATCTAACCACAGAAATCCCAGAATGGGTATCTTACACCCTGATTACCGACTAAAGAATGCAAAAGGTCAACTATTCATAATTTCCCACTGCACAAGAGAAATAAGAATGAGAACAGCAAGAAAGACTTACTTGAAGAGAGCCGCCAGTTGCATCGGAAGAGCAACGTGGTTCATTCATTAATTCCCACGCGAAGATGGTTGGATCATCTCTATACTCGATTCCAGTTAAATGTTTCGTTCTTGTCAAAGGGGCCTATTACAGCAATAATCAAGTTAGTGTGGACACCGTGGAGTAACAGACTGCACTTGGTTTTCCTTTATATAATAATGGGAGCATAAAGAAGTGGAAAGTACCTTCAGATAAATCTTAAACTGCAAATAGTGGGATCGAAAGAGAATGAGTCGTTCGAAGAGCTCAAGCCAATACCCTCTTCCCATGCCCACTTGAGACACTGCCCCTTCCCACCAAATGGTTACAAATTATTGCTTGAGATTAGGAAGTGTTGTATTCCATGTCTCCGTGCTTCTGCAATAATTCTATCTGAAGCCTGTAGTCATCCAGTGATCAAATGGAAACCAGAGGAACAGGAAACAGGATAGACAAGATAGAGATAAACAATACAACAATGCCTGGTTCAGAGCTTTTGTAATCAATATACGGAAATACCACTGAAAAGAATGACACTATATTCCATTCTAAATATGATACATCTGCAACAGTTCAGCAATAGCACAACCAATAAGATTTCCTACCACAAACAAACAGCATTTTTCAAGCATTGGTGAACGGGTCTTGAGTGTATTCCCCTGTCAAAGAAATCCCTTTGTGACAGTGTATCATCACCCTGGTGGAGGCATTCTAGTTGAAGCATTTTGCTGTTGACATTGAACTAGCCTCCCTCTTCAATGCAGAAGAATATTCACATCCAGACATACAAGATAATGATTGAGTTTTTTGGGAAAATGCCTTTTCCCACAAATTAATTATTTTAGATTATGACAAAATAAATACATTTTAATATGGCTTACAAAGACTTTTTGCAGTTGCAGCAGCACCTATGGCTTCAGTCGCTCAGCCTTTTGACCCTCAGCCGTCAGGAGGTACTTGGGCACTGCCTTTCAAAAGAAATCTTTGGCCAGAGGAGATGGAGCAGCTTGAGGACCTTCCTCGCCTTCTTGACTTTGCCCCTCAGCCAGAAAGAGAGGATGAGTGGTGGTGGAGGTGGGGACTGGGGAAAGGAGGGTGCTTTCTCGGTCAGATCAATGTACTCTCTCATCTCCGACGGGGGACGCACCATCACCTTGCGTCACAAATTTGGTCTACACAGAGGCCACTGAAGGTGAAGGTACTCATTTGGAGGATGATATCTTATGGGAGGCTGCCAACTCGGGATAGACTAGCTTCCTTCCAACATGATCTATATACTGCTTGCTGTCTTTGTAGAGGAGACTCTGGATCATCTTTTTGTAGGTTGCTCCTATTCACAAGACGTTTGGGGAATGCCTGCTAGATAGACACAAGAGGATATCAGCCCACCAAGCAATGTACAACTACATACCTTGATAGAGAATTGATGCAGAAGATGGAGCCTCAAAAAAGATCAGCTCATTTGGCGGATCATTCTTCATGCTACTTTGTAGGCTATATGGGGAAAACGAAACAATAGAACACTCAGAGGGGCAGCTAGAGGGGTGGCATGCCTTGCTTCCTTTATAGGTGGCAGAGTGTGTGAATGGGGGAGGCTTTTTTGTAATGTGAATGCTCACAACTCCCACCTTTTTGTTTTGTTGGGAGGGTAGTGGGGTATACACCGTCTTGGTGTAGGCCCTCTAGATGTATAGAGATTTTTTGGGAGCTTATTGATTACACTTGTACATCCCTCTTTTCTTTTAATACAATAGTGGTACCACCCACTTTCAAAAAAAAAAAATCAAGTAATGAAGATGCTCATGGGATGATGACCATCTCTATCAAGTGATGACTTGAAAACACAATAATATCATGCCCAACCCACATTAAGGAACCGCATGTTGTAAAGAGATTATTTTAGCAGCTCAAAGCCCCAGCTTTCCCCCAGCTCTCTATCTGGCATGGATCCTCAAGAACAGTCATCCCCCAGCTGTTCATAGTTATAGGTAAATATAAACACCCAACGAGGACCATGGGCCCATCTTGGCCATTGGGCACGTTGAGTGTGATACGGGGGCAAGGGAATCGCAACTAGATTATTTCGTTGGGGAGGGAAAAATGGGCCAGGGATCTTACCTCTGCAGGTCCGTCAGATAGATGCACCGCCAAAGGAGATACCAAATCCATCGGAGAGAGAGGATGCAAGAGGAGATTCCAGATCTGTCAAAAGCGATGCCGCTGTCAGAGATGAGTGCCACCACCCACCAGAGGAGATTCCAGATCCATCGGAGAGGGAGCCACCAGAGAAGCTTCCAGATTCATCGGAGAGAGGTGCCACCAGAGAGGGTGAGAGAAAAGAGGAGAGGGCGAGATGATGAGCAAGATGGAGAGAGGAGAGGGCGAGGGGGAGGTCGGTCAGCGCGAGAGGAGAGCTCAGGGTGGCTAGGGTTTGGCCTGTCTGCCCCAATGCCCAAACAAAAAAAGTGCCCAGTATCTGTGTTTTTTCTTATCAGGTTTTATGAATAAAAATAAAATAAAATATATTTTAAAATGTAACCAAACATCTATAAATGGTATTTTTCTCTATAAAGTATTTTTAACAAAAAAAGAACCATTATAATGCAACCACACACGCATAATTTTTCTTTTATAGATGGCGTAATCCATAAGGAGATTATTACTCCCCATATAGAACATTCAGATCGAAAATAATAGCTTGAGTAAAGTAGAATTATTATGACAATATACAAAAATCCTCTACTTAAGAAAAATACTAAAAAATTGTTCAGAATTTAGGAAAGACTTACCAATATCTTGTCGTTAAAAAACTTGTATTTGAAACTGAATTTTTTGATGCCTAAACAAAAAGTAATAAGAGCTGTAAACAATTTAAAACCCCGTTCAATCATAGAAACACAAGCTTTTGAATTTTTACATTCATAATAAAGTCACTCTTCTTTGAGGATGAAAATGGACACAGAAACTGGATAATCAGATTTTTTTCCTTCCTTTACACAATATAAATATAGCACAATATTTATACCAGCCCAAACATTGATCATTCTATGTAGGTCCCTCAAAGATTTTAAGTTTCCAATCATTTCGGAAAAAAAAGTTGGTAGCTAAGTATTTCCCTCAGTGAGAGCAAGTTCATGCCCTACTAGTGCCTCTTTATATCAAACAAAATCGACCAAAATCCCAACCCAAGATAAAGGATTGGTTCATAGGTAATAGGGTGTTTGGTTGCAGTTTTTTACCTCTTTTTTCTCTCAATTTTAAAAAAAAGAGGAAGAGGTCTTATAACCCCGTTTGGTATGTCTCTCCAAACTTTTAGGGAGTTACTATACTCCCATGTAAATCTTCCTCAAAAAAAAAACAACACTCTACCAATTTTTTTTTTAAAAACACTCACCACGTCTCTGTCTCTCCCACTCGTGAACCCCAGCCCCCTCCCCCCTCCCCTCCCTCCGGCTCCGGCTCCCAGTGCTCAGGCCCCCCCTCCGGCGCCGGTTCCCCCCGTGCGCAGCCCCCCCTCCGGTTCCCCCCCGTGCGCAGGCCCCCCCTCCGGCGCCGGTTCCCCCCCGTGCGCAGCCCCCCCTCCGGTTCCCCCCCGTGAACAGGCCCCCCTCCGGCGCCGGTTCCCCCCGTGCGCAGGCCCCCCCTCCGGTTCCCCCCCCCCCCGTGCGCAGGCCCCCCTCCCTCCGGTTCCCCCCTCCGGCGCCGGCTCCCCCCCGTGCGCCCTCCCCTTCCCGGCAGCCCCTCCGGCTCCGGCCCCCTGCGCCCTCCCCTCCCCTCCCCGGCAGCCCCCTCCCCCCCCCTCCGGCTTCCCCCCTGCGACCGCAGCCCCTCCCCTTCCCCCCCTCTGGCGACGGATCCCCCTGCGCACCCCCTCCCCCCTCCCCTTCCCCCCCCTTCCGGCTCTGGCTCCCCTCCCCCGACGGCTTCCCCCTCCCCCTTGCGGCACCCTCCCCTCCCCCCGACGGCGCCCCCTCACCTCCCCCGACGGCGGCCCCCTCCCTGCGGCGACCTCCCCTCCCCCGGCGGCTCTCTCTCTCTCTCTCTCTCTCTCTGTGTGCAACTGCCGGAAACTACCGGAGGCTACCCGGAGAGGAAGACCCCTTACAAACACATTTACACAAATTTTAAAATTTATGACACTACTGCCAAACAGAAAATGTCTGGTTTTATCAATTTTAAAATTTAAGTCAAAAATTATGTTGACACAAGTTTTTAGATAGAAATAGATTTAAAAAAAAAACTGCTCCCAAACACTCCATAAACCATCTCTAGGGAAGAGCAAACCATATGAAGTCAACAATATGTAATGATAGGCAACACCAATAGGAGACATTCCTTTGGGTTGTAGACAAATCAGATCATTGGTCTAAGTAATGCCATAGGCACCTGTTTATAAAACAAGGACAAGGGGACACTGAACTGAAATATTTAAATGATTTTGCCAGACAATAAAGAATAGAACAAGGGAAAGAACACATTTTTCACAATATACATCCATCCATTTCAAAAAAGGAAAACTCAAGAACTCTAAGAACCACCATACTTACATGAATTACAGAAGAAATCCATATCTGAAGTAGAAAGCTCATGATAATTTCTGTTAATTTCCAGAGCAGTGCGCC
This sequence comes from Amorphophallus konjac, assembly GCA_022559845.1. NCBI lineage: Eukaryota > Viridiplantae > Streptophyta > Magnoliopsida > Alismatales > Araceae > Amorphophallus > Amorphophallus konjac. Next base: position 91,841 of record JAHNEJ010002812.1, read on the forward strand.
AGATAGCATCCCAGAATCCCACAAGACCAAACAAGAGAGTTATTCATCAGATGGTGATTATCTGTCGACCTTTCGCTAACCTTGATGAAATGACTTTCTCTCTCCATCTCCTCACTGTTTGCATATAGAAAACAAATGAGTATCAGCTCTCCATAGTCCATTCTTCACACAAGGTTAATTATTTTTCAAATGTACGTACAAGGTATAAACATACATACAACAAAAGTTATCTCAGAAAACAACCGTGGGTGTGTTCATGTATTCAACTACATCCACCAGAGATAAAGAAAAGGAAGAATAGTAGAGGGAAGGGACTCGACATCAGAATAATAATCAAGTAGATATGAAAAATGTTCACAAAATAATGTAAAATGAAAAAATAATGTCAGACACAGTTTTTGAGTTTACTCAGGAGCTCTACAAAAGACCTTCCAGTCTTGGACTTTGCTATGCATTTTTCAGTAGCCAAATGGAAGTAGTGTCTTTGTGTTTCACATGGCTAGGCTGGTACACTGTTTTTGAAAGTAAAATGCCGGTTCATCTGGCAAAAGCCTCTTCTCCCACAGAAAGTAATCAGGCAAACCTGCAAACAAATTACAAGACTAACCTGGTGAAAAAAAATCCTATGCCAATTTTTTGACACCCTGGAAGTGCATGGTGGCAAAAGTGGGAGTGGTGACAAATTGCTGATAGATTGTGAGCTAGGATTAGGAACCCAGAGGCAAGCAATACACAAGGTGAAAAATACGAATACCATCTCTAGGAGAGAACCAGACCATATGAAATCAACAATATGTAACAGTACGTAGCACTGACTGGCTACATTCCCTTGGATTGATGCCAAATTAGATCATTACTCTAACTAATGCAATGGGCACTAATTTAAGAAACAAGGACAAGGGGGCACAGAACTGAAACATTTAAATGATTTTGCCAGACAATAAAGAATAGGACAAGAAAAAGAACACATTTTTCACAAGAAACATCCATCCATTTCAAAAAAAGGAAAACTTGAAAACTCATAGAACCACCATACTAACATGAGTTATAATCCCAGAAGAGCAGTGTTCTAGATAGAATCCATCCATTTTTCACAATAAACCCATATCTGAAATAGAAAGCTCGTGATAATTTCTGTTAACTTGCAGAGCAGTGTTCTAGATAGAATCCCAGAAGATAGACCAAACAAGAAAGTTATTTGTCAGATAGTGATTGCTAACCTCCATGAAATGACTTTTCTCTCTCCATCTCCTCACTGTTTGCACATTAAAACAGATGAAGTTTCAGCTCTCCATTCTTCATACAAGGTTAAGTATTTTTCAATTATACGTACAAGGTATAAATATACATATAACAAAACTTATCTCAGGAAACAACTGCAGGTGTGTTACATCTATTCAACTACATCCATCAGAGATAAAGAAAACAGAATAGGAGAGGGAAAGGGCATGACATCTGACAAGTCAAGTAGATAAGAAAAAAGTTCACAAAATAATGTCAGTCACAAAGTTTTTGAGTTGAGTAGTCAGGAGCTCCACAAAAGACCTTCTAGTTTTGGACTTTGTTATGCACTGAGTCAATAGCTGAATGGAAAGTGCCGTGGTGTTTCACATGGCTAGGCTGGTGCATTATTTTTGGAAGTATGCTGGTTTATCTGACAAAGTCTCTTCTCCTCCAGAAAAATAGTCAATGAAACCTCAGCAAGTGAATTACGAGACTGACCTGGTGAAAAAAAATTCGTTCACTGGTTTTTTGAAAGAGACCCTAGAAGTGCATGCAAGGATGGCAAACTCGGTTTCGGACTCGGTTTCGACCGAGTCCGATACCGATACGACTCGGTATCGGTATCGGTTTCGGCCGAAACCGGCCGAAACCCATTTAAAAGGTTCAAAAAAATCAAATTTGTTGTGCCCCTTGTGCTTTGATGATAGTGTGTTGATGTTTTGATAATAGCAACTCAATGAGTCACCACATAAGAATGATGATGATAGTGTGAATTGTTGTTGTTGTGTGTGCCCCTTGTGCATTCTTGTGCATTGATGATGAAATAATGTCTTCTGTAAGTCGGTGCATGCTAGCAAGTCTATACATCCATTAGCTGATAACTGAGCAAGTCTATACATCCGTTAACTCAGCTCGTGACTTCTTCAATGTGCATACTTTCATACATGCATATGTGCATCTTTCACTTCAAAGTCTGTACACTCTTCTCTAGCAAGTCTGTACATCATCCCATTGCATGCATTCAAAGTCTGTACACTCTTCTCTAGCAAGTCTGTACATCGTCCTATGGCATGCATTCAAAGTTTGTACACTCGGCTCTAGCAAGTCTGTACATCGTCCTATGGCATGCATTCAAAGTCAGTACACTCGGCTCTAGCAAGTCTGTACATCATCCCATTGCATGCATTCAAAGTCTGTACACTCTTCTCTAGCAAGTCTGTACATCTTCCTATGGCATGCATTCAAAGTCTGTACACTCGGCTCTAGCAAGTCTGTACACTCTTCTCCAGCAAGTCTATACATTCTTCAAAGTCTGTACGCTGGCTGGTTGCACAAACACAAAGTCTGTACGTTGGCTGATTGCACAAACATAAAGTCTGTACGTTGGCTGGTTGCACAAACATAAAGTCTGTACGTTGGCTGCTAGCACACACACAAAGTCTGTACATTGGCCGGCAGCAGCAGAGCGGCGGCAGCAGCAGCACCCGGCGGCAGCAGCAGCACCCGGCAGCAGCACAGCAGCGGCAGGGGGAGGGTTTCGGCCGAAACTCAGCAGGCAGCAGCAGCAGGGGGAGGGTTTCGGCCGAAACTCAGCAGAGGACTCCAATAAGGGATCGTGTTTCGGCCGAAACCGACCGCTTTCGGACTCGGTTGTATCGGTTTCGCCCGAAACCGATACCTCACTTATGTTTCGGTCGGCTACAGTAATTACTGAGGTTTTCGTATCGGTTATGGCCGAAACCGATACGTTTCGGCCGAAACGTATCGGTTTCGGCCGAAACCGCCAATTATGAGTGCATGGCGGCAAAAGTGGGGAGTGGTGTTTTGACGGTGACAGTATGATGATAGATTGTGATCTGGGAACCCACAGGTAAACAATACGTAAGGTGAAAATAGTGCATGGCCACAAAAAATTAAGATGATTTGTGGCGAAAGCAGTACTTGTGAATGAATAAAAAGTACAGAACAAATGAAACTTCTCTCAATAAGAAAATTAGTGGTACAAAAAAATGGAAACTTCTCTCAATAAGTAAATGAAGCAACGAGCACACACCATGAGTTCATGTATAAGCCATCTGCTACAATTGATAACTAGTGCTGAACTGTTTTACTATTCCTGATGAAGAGCCATTCCTTCAGTATGCTGTTTTATAATGATATCTTGAGTCATCTGACGTCAGATGTTCATGATTGCTAAACATGTTTTTGCTGGAGCCAGCTTCCTTTTTCAAAATCCCAAAATGCAGTTGGTCTCATCAGAACCTACCAAGCATGCACCAGCAAGGAAATGACTTGTTACCTGGTTAGTGATGTTGTGTGCATGCATATAAAGGTCAAATGAAAACTATATGGTTTATATATGATAGGTGCAAAGTAAAATCGGTCATTCTAAAGATTAGAAGACTCGAGCACACCTTTCTGTTGAACATCTCTTGATCCTGTTCATTCACCAGATGGCATCATAGTACCAGTTTGTTTGGGGAATGTTGAAGGCTGACAGGCTGTGCAGAATACATCAGATAGCTCTTATTCCAGATGTCAATCTTCAATAAGATACCACAAAGAACTACTTTTATTGAGATCAAGTCCAGGTCTATCAATCAATAATGCTAGGCAAGAACATGCATATGATGAAATGTTTCCAGATAGAATCCCAGGCCAAGATGTCTATCCTTCCACATAATTCACAACAGTGAAAGTTCCCTCCAAAGTGAGCTCAGACCCTTTGAGGTGGCCTCTGTCATAAGTCATTTCCCAACCCAAGAGCCCATTTCTACCAGTAGTCACCACAAGAACATGACCCTCCCGAGAACCGATGAAACCGGATTGGATCTCGTAGAACAATTTCCCTCCTTTCACTCTCTGAAAACAGTTTCATCACTGTATGGCAATCCCTACAGACTCTCAGGTTCTTCATCACTCTAATTGGAGCTGATTCAGGTAGGGCTACCATCCCTAGTGCCACTGCCAACCTTTCACTATGGAAATTCATACGTATCTCCAGCCTCTTGTTGCTGTTAAATTCCAATGTTTTAGCACTACTTTCATATGCCTCCTTAATCTTCAAATCCATCGCTTCTAGTTTTGCATAAATTTTTTGACTCTGTGGGTGGGACTTGTCACCTGCCACAAAAGAGTGAACAACAGCACCTATCTCAATCCAACTAAGACCAGGTTCCTTCTTGATACCATGTTTTTTCATTTGGTCTCTTATATTATCTGCCAACAACTGCTCCCCAGAGTCCAAATACATATTATAGAGAAGCACATAGGATGCAGATTCTCGGGGTTCTAGTTCCATTATTTTCTCTGCCACACGAGTTCCCCTGTCAATGTCCCCATAAAGCCGACAGGAGCCTAGAAGAGCTTTCCAAATTACAGGATCAGAATCAAAGCTTGAACTCATGATCAAGTCCTCCGCATCAGCTAACTTTCCAGCTCGACCAAGAAGGTCAACGATGCAAGCAGTGTGCTTCACATTTGGCATCAGGTTGTAATCACTTTTCATGCTATCAAAGAACCTGAAGAAAGCAGTTAACAAAGGAAATAAATGAGACAGAACCTGGGAAGATTCACATTGCCATTGTGTACATATCTAATTTATTAAACTGAAACTAACAGAGACCAGCATAAACTTTCTACCCAGAACACTCCATAGCACGTTAAACGAAGACTAACACAGTAACACTGGCCGATGTAAACCGTACCTTAAGCACTGTGGGACAGAGAATTGCACACTAGGATAAAATTGCATGTCTATTTAGATGATACATTAGACATCATAGTTTTGTGAAACATTTTATGACCGTATTATTAAGTCTTCATAATATTTTTATTATTTTATCATACATCATATTGCTCAAGCAGCTTTGACTATTCAGAATTTCAGAGATAAACTACTCATTGCAACTATAGAAACATTACTAGATTTTGTTTTCCAAAATAAAATAACCAGTAAAATAAACACCCAAAGGTAAAACAAGCTAAGAACTTTTGATCCTACAAAGAGCTCATGATTCTTACAATAAAGATTAAATTAAAAAAAGATTTTTTAGAAGTTGCCCCCAAAATTCTATCATATTTAAGGATTAACCCACAATCCGGATATATTATGTAACTCACAATCATAAGTTATTTGGTGACATCACCAGATAATTAGGAATAAGTGCTTTAAGTTCTAGATAACAAAACCTGGAAAGGGCACTATAAAATAAGATGTGTAAATTATGGTACATAAATAAAAATAAACATTAGGATTGGAGGGCTAATCCCTAAATATAAAAGATCATAGGGATTGAAATCTAAAAATTCTATAAAAAAACACTTGCAATTAACAATAATGAAACGCTTACCTAAGTCCTTCATTTAACAGTCCACCATGGCTACAGGCAGTAAGGACCCCAAGGAAAGTCACGCCATTGAGTTCAAGCCCATGATCTTTCATCTTCTTAAAGAGTGACAGAGAATATTCTGCACAACCATGGTGTGCATAGCTAATGATCATGGCAGACCATGTTACAACATCCATTTGGCGTGTTTCAGCAAATGTTTTACTTGCAGCATCAATGTCCCCAGACTTGGCATACATAAAGACCTGTGAATTAACACAAACAGTAAATTTATCCAACCCAGCCTTAACAGAGTAACCATGAATTTGCTCTCCAGTCCTACCTGTAGCCAAATTTGCACAAGCACTCATCACACTGGAAACAGTAAATTCATCGGGATTTTGTCCACTCACCAACAATTTATGAAACAAGTTACAAGCCTGTTCAAAAAGCTCACTCTGAACAAAACCTGAAATCATGGAAGTCCATGAGACAACATCTTGTTTAAGTGTAGAATGAAAACACCTCAATCCATCTTCAATTAGTCCAGAATTTGAGTATACATCAATTAGGCCACTACCTATAAATTCATCTTTTTGAAGAGCATGCTTGAGAACCAGTGCATGAATTTGTTTTCCAAGCTCAAATGCTTCGGCCAGGTTACATGCTCTAAGTACACTTGAGAATGTGAACTTTGTTGGTTTCATTCCTCTTCTTTCCATCTCAGAAAAAAGACTCAAAGCATGGAATGGTTCATTGGAGGTTCCCACTTCTGAACCACACAATCCTGCAATCATGGCATTAAACACAACGACATTCGGTTCAGGCATGAGTTTGAAGATCTTGATTGCTTTTTGCAGAGCACCATGCTTTACGTACATGTCTAACATTGCACCGCATACAACAACATCGGACTCCAGCCCAACCTTTACTACACATCCATGAATTGCTGCTCCAAGATTGTAAGAGTGACAGCAACTTGCACAAGCCTTGAAAATACTACCAAGAGCAAAACTATTAATCTGTACTCCATGTTGGTGCATCTGAAGTGCGGATATAACTTGATATCAACGAATTCCAAGAAACTTCATCCAATTCATCCGAGCTATCAAATATCAACCTTGCTACATCAATAAAGCCACATTTTGAGTACATGTCAATAAGTGAATTACTCAATAAAATTTGGTGGAGAATCCCACTAACTTCTACCAGCCCGTGGATCATCATCCCAATTCTCAGGGCCCCAGTTTGAGCACATACACTCAGCACACTTGCATAAGTAAAACGATCAGGCTTGAGTCCCTTGTTTCTTGCCTCAACAAACAAGTCCAGCGCTCTATGGTAAGGACCCATCTGCGAATACCCAGAAATAAGCAAGTTCCATGAAACAATGTTTCTCTTGGGCATTCTATCGAACAAAATGACTGCGTCGTCCATGTCTCCACACTTACAGTACACGTTGAGCAGATTGTTCTCGACAAACAGGCAGGGCCTGAAGCACGCCTTGATCATGTGACCGTGGACCAGTTTGCCATGCATCGATGACTTCTTCCTCGTGGCCGACAGCAAGAGGTCATTATAGGCGGCATTGTCAAATGAAAGCTCAGAGCGGAGGGGACGCCGCGGAGCCCGGCGTCCAGACTGTGCCGCAGTCGCCGTGCTGAGGTTCCTAGGGGATGGGAAGAAAACGGCGCGCACGTATGAGCCGATCAGGATGGTACAAGAGCATTTTTTTCTTGCACTCGATCTGTTTAGCATTGGCTAAGGAAGAGCTCGGACGACCCAGCTTGTTCCAAGTCGCCTAAGTTCTCGTCTTCTGCAACCATAAAGGACGTGAATGAACAAAAACTGGTTCGAACACACATACACGCACACACACACACAGAGATTGGATACCCGACGCAGGTGCAAGCCTTCTGCCGGTGTATTGTGTATGCGCGTGAAGCCCTCGGCTCCTGCCGGCGTTGTCCGGCTTCTTCCACGTCTCCCCTACGCCGGAGAGCTTCAGCTACAGAGGACGACCTCAGCTTCTGCGGATTGCAGAGGAGAGGAGAGGAGAAGGCGGAGAAGGAGAACATACTCTCCGGTCGTCTGCAGCGGACACCCCGCAGAGAAGGGCGCCGATCCGGGGATTCATAAAATAAAAAGATTTTTTGCATTAAATTTATTATTAAATAAAAATTTATCAAAAATATTTTTAAAAATATCTTAACAGGTATATCGTTGAATAACTCAGAATTATGTAAAATTAATATATTTATTTGTAAATATATCATTTCATCTTATTATAAAATTATAAAAAAATATATGTAAATGACATTTAAATATTATTTAAATTTACGTAATGATTTATCTACTAATATATTTATATGGACAATATTTTTATAAATTCATCTTTAATAATAATTTTATATAAATATATAAATATATAAATATTTATTAAAATGACAATGTTAAATTGCATGAGATAAAATCAAAGAAGAGTTATTTAATTTTCTACCCCTACAGTCTATTAGAAATCAACCCCCTCGTATAATTATTTATTTATTAAACTTCAAAATCTTCTAACCCTAAGTAAAAGTCTCTCCTAACCAAAGTGCAAAAAAAATATTTTAGAAAAATACCCCTATCTTGTTAATTTTTTTCTTACTCATGTTACCCTCTTGTTCTATCTTTGGGCACTCTCTCTCTAGGTGGGCTCCAACACCCCTCCTCTCTCTCTCACTCTCTCCCCTCTAACCATTGGGTGGGCTCTGACGTTCCCTCCTCTCTCTCTCTCTCTCGTTTTATATATATATATATATATATATATATCTCTCTCTCTCTCTCATTATGCATCTCACCCCACTAGATGAGGTTGATGGCGCTGGAGATGGAGACCCCTTACGACGCACCCTCTCTCGCATACAGACTCTCTCTCAGTGGCGCCTCTCTTTCTTCCCTTATTTCTCTCTAGGCCAAAAGAGGAGAGGTTGTTGATGCCGATGACTCGACCACACCTCTCTCTCTCTCATGATTGGGCGGGGAGGGGAGGGGATGTCGACACATGCGACCCCATCCCCATCTCTCTCTCTCCCTCTTTCTGGGTACTTTGATCTCAGAGATGTATGTCTAGATATGGGTTTCATGTGGAGAATGCGACTGACTAGCAAGAAGAACCAATTTAGGGGGAAGAGCCTACAACAGGTAGCGAGGACTGTAGAGCTAGCCATCCCCACCCACTTCTGATGCCCCATCTCGTTGAAACTATTGAGAGATCTTATGACACTATCCATTGGGATCACTTACAACTCACAGAGCATCGAGAAGTGGCTTGACATGGGAAATAAGACCTGTCTTGTGACCATTCAGGCGGTGGCACCTAGGCATCAGGACCACCACCTCGCCCCCAACCACATCCTCTACTGGGTGATCGAAGATCCTCACCCTCTCTCTACCTCTCCCTCTCCCTCTCTCTCTCTCACCCCCACCCACACCACTTGCGCCATCGTCGATAGGGGTGTCAACGGGTCGGATCCGGATCGGATCCGTTATGATCCGAATCCGGATCTGATAATACTATATCCAAATATGACTCGAATCCGAATTTACACATTGTTTCGAATCCGGATCTGATCCGAATCCGAACTTAAAATTTCGGCCCGAAATCTTATTATATACACCTTTATTAGAGAATGAGTTAGAGGATCCGAATTTTCGGATCTAATGGATCAGTTTTGGATCCACATAGTCAGCACAGTTATTACACTGAATCAAAAAACAAATTAGATCCAGAAATAAGAGCCCCAAAAAAATAGATCTGAAATAAGAACCCAAAAAGCCAAGCATCTCCTGCACTTCTTCTATGATGACACCCTCGGCACCATGAAGTTCTGATACAAGTTTGCTACGGATCTTTCCTCCCTGAGCAGGTAGTAATCACAGTTGGCATATAAGACAGAATTATCTAGCATTGATCTTGGTTCTTCTGTTGCAAGCATCTTTGCACCATATCTTGTGTCTTTCATCAAGACTCAGCTCTCATATGGCAGCCTTACAAATGGACATTGTGAATCCAGTAGCAGTTTTGGTACAGAACACCTAGATGAATGGCTGAAAACCCACCTCAAATCATCATCATTGTTCTTCAACGACTGCTAGGGGATTATTGGCATCACGGCCGTCAATGTCCGGGATGGGTTCCACTCCGATGTCTTCCATTTCTACTTCCTTGAGTTTGCAGTTCACCTGTGATAGTTTTTGCAGGAAAGTTGAGTTTCCACACTTGTTTTACAAAACTCAGACAACTTTAAGCATTGTAAAACTGAAATACAAACCAATTCCATTTCTTCAACCATCGGCAAGGGCAGATCATTAATTGGTTGGCAGACATCCAAATCTATTGCTGTTGGATTTGGAACTGAAGGGATCTTGTTGGGTTTCTCATTCCTTAAACTGGGTTGCTGAGGGTGAACAAAATATTAGTAAGAGGAGAGGAAAGCACTAAAGAATGGGGAACAAACTGCCCTGTTCTTGTCACCCACGGTAATTGTCATCGGAGAATCTCCCACTCTCCTGTTGAAAATCTTCTGCCCAGGAGACCATCCATGTTGATGAAATAGATAGGACCCGACCTACCAAGATACATCATGCAAACAACCATTTTGTCAACTGTCCCGCAACTCAAAAACCTGTAAGATGCATCATGTATTAATAATGAGCATTTTGCATGCGAGATGAGAATTGTCTAGGGCAAATAACATAAGAATCTGGTCACAACGTAATAATGTATCATGGACACAAGTTACTAGTTCAAAGCACTTGTCTAGGGCAATGGGTCTATGCAGTGTATAGGTCGGTGCAGGGTGATGGGAAGGTCCGTGCAGTGGGGAGAAAGGGGTGCAGTGTATAGGTCGGTGCAGTGGGGAGGTTGGTGAAGAGTGATGGGAAGGTCGGTGCAGGGTGCAAGGGTAAAACTTTTACCGTAAAAGGGGGTCAGTGCATGTTGTGTGTGCTGCACAATGGTGAGGTCGGTGCACAATGGGGAGGTCGGTGCAATGTGTTATTAGTTTAGGAGAATGCATGGCTTAGTGTTAGTGGAGAGGTCGGTGCAATGGGGATCGAGGTCGGTGCACAATGGCTGTTGGCTTAGTGTTAGTGGAGAGGTCGGTGCACAATGGAGTCCATATAGATAGGGTGTGTCGGTGCACAATACTATTTATATGCACTTTTTTTTGTTGAGTGGATGATATATGTATAGGTGTGTGCATATGACGTGATTATGCATTGACTGTTGAGTATTTATGTGTGCATATAGATATCTAAGATAGGGGACAACAGATACTCCCGTCACCATTTGCCTGCCACTCGATCTGAGCATGAATTTGATTTACACTAGGTATTACATGCTGAATATATCTTCACCATTGAATTTTTTGCATTAAAACTGTTCTGCTGACATTTGATGGCTTAGACATCATTTTATACAGTCAGTTAACTGAAAACTAAAACCCCATCAATTCTGAGACATTCATCTTCAATGAAGATTCTTCATTGTTCAGACAGTTTTTCCCAAGCCTAAACCATGTTCAGTTATCTGAGATCCACACAAGTATAATAGAAGAATAAAATAACTCTAAAGAAGTGTAGGAACAAAACATTGAGTGTAGACATCATACCTAATCAGCAATTGAAGAAGATGCAAATACTCCATCGAAAGGAACTTCTAAAATGTCATTTTCACTCTGATCATCAAGCTTGCTACTTGCAAATATAGAGCAAAGTGAATCTTCTTCTGAAGTGTCAACTGAAGAAACATCTTCTCGAAGCCAATTTTCAGTACATATCAGAGCTTGCACAGTAGTATGATCTAATGAGTTTCTATATTTGTTCAACACCCTACTCCCAGTACTGAAAGTTGATTCTGATGCTACAGTAGACATCGGAATAGCCAACACATCACGAGCCATCAATGAAAGCACTGGGTACTTTAAAGAGTTACTTTTCCACCACTTCAAAATATCTAAATTGTCATCTGGTTTTGCTGGTTCTTCTAGGTAAGCATCCAAATCAGATTTTTCTGATGAAATTAATGAAGATTGATGAAGGTACTGATCAAACTCCATGTACATAGATGTCAATGCACTTCTTGAAGATGAGATCATTTTCCTCTTTGACACACTCGTCATAGAAGATGCACTCATAGTAACAGTTTCACTCTCATGTGACTGGCTTTCTCTTCTAGTAGCATATGTATCATAAAGATTTTTTAGCCCCATTTTCACCTCTGCTATCTGCCCATCAACTTCATCACCATAAATCTTTTCAAAAAAATATTTTACCATGATCATCTTAAAACGTGGATCCAAAACCGTTGCAATTTCAAGAAGCGTATTTGTCTTTTTCCAATACTTCTCAAATTTAAATAGCATTCGTGAAGCCATCAAAGAAATGAATGAATCATCATGAACACACCACTGTTTCAAAGAAATGTGAATTATGCAGATATCTCCAAAGAAAAGATTGGAAGTTGGAAACTTAGTCCCTGAAAGTCTCTCAGTCACTTCATAAAAGACACTTAAACATTCAAGAACCAACTTAACATTTTTCCATTCACTGGCGGATGGTGCATAAAGATAGCATGGATCATATAACTGCAAACATGAGAAGACATTTTCAAATTCAATAGCCCTCTCTAACATTAGATACGTAGAATTCCATCTCGTAGATACATCTAAAATGAGAAACTTTTAAGGACCTCTTTCACTTCTTGCAACTTTCATGAAGTTCTCCTTCCTTTGTTGAGAGGATTTCACATATTTTATACTTTCACGTACTTCGAAAATGATCTCATCAAGCTCTTTCAAACCATCTTGGACAATCAAATTTAAGATGTGTGCACTACATCTTAGATGAAACCATGATCCATCGAGAGGCAAAAATTGTGAAAAAGTTGGATCATTTAGTAACATCTTTACTGCTTTGTTGTTAGCACTTGCGTTATCTAACACAATTGAGAATAATTTCTTATGAATATTCCTCTCTAACAACTTGTCAAGCAGTACTTTAGCTATCTGTCTATGACCATGAGGAGCCTCAACATACTCAAAGTTGAGAATTTTCTTTCTTAAATTCCAATCATCATCTACATAATGGCACGTTAGGCACAGATAGACATCATTACTAATGGAAGTCCACATGTCCGAAGTTAAGCTTACTCGACAAAGCAGAGTCTCATCCCGTTCACCTTCACAGCCGCGCACACACACACCATCTTTCACTTTTCACTGCCTCAGCTTTTATGCTCACAGCTGCCTTTTTCTTTTACTGTCCACGGTTCTCACTTTTTACTCTCCACTGTTCTCTTCTCACTTTTCTCACAACCCCCCACACATCTGTCGGATGCTTCATCACAGCCAATGCCCCCTTTTTATAACAGGTTAAAAGGTCATGGAAAGAAAAAGGTTTTACTGGGGGCAGTGAGAACGGGAGAGGCGGTGAAAGGGTGGAGGCCGGGGAGGGTGTCGCGTGGCACCCGCGCACGTGTGCACCCGCGTGTGTGCGCGCCACCGGCGCGAACGGGCCGGTCGGCCCAATGGGCAGCGCCCATTAACAGTATGCAAAAACAGTTCCGATTCCAGAACCTGTTAAGCCCAGTTCTGGTACCAGAACCGGTACGAACCAGTACCGGCAGGTATGGTACCGGTTTCCCCCGTTCCCCCCTATATAAATATACATTTATATATGGGTTTATAAATTGGAAGAAAATGTAAAAAAATCACATTGCCCCTTGATCCCCCCCATGCTGGTCGTCGACAGCCAGATCTGCTCGGCGGCGACAGCTTGGGTCAGCAGCTGGCAGCAATCGCTGGTGTCAAGGTGGCCGGCGGGCATGCTGTGGCCTGCGACTGCTGCGGGTGGAACCGGAGCACAGAGGAGAACTGCTGTGGATCTGCTTTGCGGTGGCAGCAATCACCCACGGCAGTGCCCATCGAGCTCCTAGTGGCCGGAGGTCAGGCAGGCAACAGGTGACGACGGCAGCTGGAGGAGCAAGCGGGTGCAGCGGCCAAAGGTTCCTCTCTGGTTTCCTTTTTTTCTTTATAATGCGGCACCGGACGGTCCGGGTTCAAAGTGCCAGAACCGTACCTTCCCTTGCCAGTACCAGTACGAAACTGACTGGTACGGTACGTACCAGGCGGTTTTGCATACCATGTCCATTACTAAGGGTCCCTATAAACATACCTTCATCAGTTGGCACCTACAGTAATTTACTTGCATCTTTGATAATCGTTCATTAACAGTCCAGGTATCTCCTTTGTGTCAGGACTCACACTTTTCATGATCAATGTACATTTATTATATGTTTATCATAATGTGATAGGTTCTAAGAAAATCTCAATTCCAGTCATAAACAGAAGCAATTCATTTCAGGTCACCTTTAGGTTATTTTCACATGATCACTGTCACATGTAGTTCAGAGTAAAAGACATCAGAAATCTACCACGGATTATAGAAGAAATTAGTCATAAAACATGTTGAACTCATGCAACATCATGGTGAAACATTGTATGCTTATCATTTCAAGTCTAGAGCATCTCAATTAAGTATTCACTCCACCTATCATAAACATCTTATATTCATAACCTAATACCCTAGTCCCAAATAGCATAATAACAATGCTTTAAAACATCACTACCCACTGTTATGCCCTATAACACATACTGTCATGAAGTTTAATAACCACTCAGTCATGTACCTGCTTAAAGTTGGCAACAAAACTCAATAGCTATCATTCGCATGTTCCCTCAATTTGACAGAACTTCCCCTGCAAACCTCTCACTTGGAATACCCTAAAACTCCTAAAAGAAACCAAAATGGAAGAGGGCACTAGGTTGGGTATTACACTACCATCAGGAGAAAACCCTAGGTGGCTCTCAAGCTCAAGATGGCTCCTGGGCAAGCTGCTGGAGGTGGTGGCGCTGCCCTCTGTCTGCTGGCCGCACCCAGCTCCTTCCCTTATTCTCCTTCTTCACTGTTGCGCTGCTGCTGCCACTCCACCTCCCTGCTGGACTGGGGACAGACCAGCCTGGAGGCGGTTGTGAAAAGGGGGTCTGCTAAGCCTCACTTAAACCCTAAACAGGCCCAATAAGGCCTCTTCCGAAAATAGCCCACTAAGGCTTATTGAAAACCCAATAACAACTTACTTTCTTGGTTGTTTTCTGGCCCAATCGCTCTCAGATTTAGGCCCATTAACCTCAGTCCATTAGGCGCAATGAACAATGATTAATTGGAAGTTTTCAAATAAAACCCTCTTCTTTTATCTTGTAAAGTTTAACCCTAAACTTTATTTAATTGCAAAAAAATACCCTATATTTCTACCAAGTCCTTACAATTGAACTTTGAAAGCACAATCCATCTAGATGTATAATACATCATTCAAAAGGCTCTTGCCAGGAGAAACACTTGTCAATTGTCACCAAACCCTTACGCAGTCTTTTAAACATATGACACATCTACTGTCAAGAAAAATAGAAGGATGCTGAAAGAATGCCAAAAAAGATCAGCAACAAGATGTCCAGAAAAGTCCATTTTGTTGGGACGCTAAAGGTGATCTAGAGGGGGGTGAATAGATCAGTCACCCGTTAAAAACTACTGCAGCAGATTCAAATGCGGAATGAAAACTTCTGCTGAACAGATAGAGCGCACAAATCCAAGACCAACCAGAATAGATGAAGAGCCGTCCTAAGCAAACATCTACTGCGCAAAGAACAGAAATAAAAGGGGCGATGCAAACCACGAACAAGAAGACGATGTACAGACTTTGAGTGAAACGCTGAGTGAGACGGATGGATGTACAGACTTGGGCTGTACAGACTTCAACTCAAATATGCATAGAGACAGAAATGTATAGACTTGCACGAGCAGGCGATGTATAGACTTGGCCAATGCAGCGATGTACAGACTTGCACAGTTCTAGATAAGGGATGTATAGACTTTAAGTGCAATGCAAAAGGCTCTACAGACTTGCTGCTGCCTGCAACTGGATGATGTACAGACTTCCTATATGCTCAAGTCCAATGTATAGACTTGCTGAGATGATGCACCTGAAGAATGTACAGACTTAAGAAAAAGCTTGAAGCGCACGAAATATAGACTTGTGCGTGACTTGCTGATGCACGATGTATAGACTTAATTGCATGAAGCACATGATGCAATGTACAGACTTGGTGAATGCAAAGCTTAAAGCATGTACAGACTTCACTTATGCAAGCGAAACAGTGCATGGCTGTACAGACTTTGTGTAATGTGCATGAAGCAATGTATAGACTTATATCGAAGGAGTGCACAAATGCATATAGCAAGGTATAGACTTTACATCTATCAAAGTATGCACAACAACAATGGATGCTCAGGCATGCAGACGAATGTGTAGACTCTGCGTGCAATGTAAAACAATGTGCAGACTTTGAACGTAGGTAGAGACAGCAATGTGCAGACTTTATCAGTCATCAAAACACACAAGTGCTCAAGAGTGTATAGACTTGATCAGTCATCAGAAACACAAGTGCTCAAGAGTGTATAGACTTGCTATGACAACAAAGCAACCATGACAGTGTACAGACTTTAAATGTGTGCAAGCAGAACGACGTACAGACTTCATGAATGTGCAGACTTGTCAGCGAGATGTATGGACTTGTGCTGGCTTGATAGCATGCATGAAATACCCTGTACAGACTTAAGCAATGTACTGACTCTGAACGCATGCAATGCAGCAGGGCAATGTATACTAAACACAATGACTGGCTCACTGTGTTGCTATCATCAAAACAAAATATCATATACTTGTGCCTAAGGGGCACAATACATTTCACTTTTGCTTTGTACTGACCTACAGAAGTATGGTCAACTCTCCTTTCTTCTTATCCCAAATGAAATAGAAAGTCAGAAATCCATCAACCCACATGATATGCCATGTTCCTCACCAGGTGATTCTTGGTGCCTTTTCCCCTTCGACTCTGACAAAGTTGACCTATACTCTTCTGGCAAGCATAATGCTATCTGTTTTAATGGCATTTTTGTGCGACTAAACTCAGCCCTGAAAAATATGATGCAAAGCATAACAAGTAATTTTTGAGTAGAAGCAGGCTCAGAATGGTTCCTATGAGACAAAATCAGAATCAGTCAAAAGCGACTTTATAATTCTGCAGTTGTTTCCGGTCAAAACCATACACCATAATATGATTTTAACCAATTTGAATGCAAAATTGGCATGTCAGCGACCACTTTCAAAAAATCTTCTGATGTTGCATTGCCGGAGCTATTAAGAAAGTGAAATACTAATTCCAATTATAAAGCAAGTTGTTTCTGAGGGGACGTGGGAGCCCCTTCTAAGCATTGGGAGAGGATTCGGCAAGACAAATTGTTTATGAAACTTGGAAGGTATGTTATCAAAGGCGATGGAGGCGACCACAAGTCGCCTTGCCTCTGCCTCAATCCGGTCTCGTGGGCCCAGCCCACCTCCGCACCCCCCGGCACATTTGACTTTTTGTTTAAATTTGTTTGATTTTAGGAATGAATGAGTTCAGGAAGTCTATTGATTTTATGTATGCATTTTTTGTGATATTTAGACAAATATTTATATTTTTGAATTATATATATTATTTTAATGACATATCGCCTCAAGCACCTAGGTCATGGCCTTGGCATTTGAGGCATGAGGCGACCCCTTGGTCGCCTCGATCGCATCTCACCTCTGACTACATAGCGTAGAAGATGGGAGAGAGACAAAAAAGAAGGTTAACAATGCAGTATCCCTCTGCTTTTGCTGTGTTTCTTGATTTCTCTGATTTATTAGAATAACCAGATACATGACATGAAACACCCCCCTTATCCAAACATGTTGTTGGGATGTATTATCTCTGGGTGAGAGTAGAGTCAGGGAGGAGCCTCTGATGGTGGAGAGGAGAATTGATTCATAGTTGGGGATACACTTAGCAGGATCAGCTAAAGAATCTTGTGAAGACTGAAGACACGTGGTTATGGCAATCCCAATTAGAAGGTAAATCTAAACCACCATCACCAACTGAAAGACAGTACTCAATCAAATTAACATGAGAAAATATTAGAGCCAATATAGAAAGTCCCCTCTGATCAAAACATGCAAACTGCATCTAGCAGCAAAAATGACAGCATGTCTTTCTTCAAGAACAACGTCGACAGGCATGAGCATTTAACTTTCCAACAAGCCAACTTCCCATATATGCCGTTATGGATTCTAAAAGCTTTTTATAGCCCAATAAACAGTTTGAGATTGTTTTAATGGGCTATATGTTTTCCATGGACCCATTCAAACAATCACAAACTGTTTTACAAAAGAAGGACTACAAACTACATCAAATCTCATTACAAACAAGCAAGGTAGTGAAAAGGAACTAGCTACTAGAAATTAAGATGGAATGAGCTAATAAAAGACTAACAAAACAACCAAGACCAAAGGACGCTAGCAAAAGCCTATTAGCCACATGTTCATATATTCTAGGAAAAATATTGCAATCACAGTCGTTAACAGTCATTGTGCAGACCTTGAACAGAAGCTCACAAAATGTTTATCAACTTACTCTTCTGAGTATCCATTAAGTTTCATCATGCTGCATTTCATAAAAAACAGTTGCATGCTTGGCATTAAAGGAGTAGTACCAACAGCCCAAGCATACAGAATAAAATGGCAAAAAGAACAGTGACCAAGGATATAGAACAAAAGAAAGCCCTACAAGATATCACCATCAAGAAGAAAGAATAAAATGATAAGACAGAATGTTGATATCTTAATTTCCACATCACCAAGAAGATGAAATGAACGTCATATATGACCTCTTTCAATGTGTGTTTGTTTAATAACTCACTATAGCGAAACAGTTCGCCTATAGAGTATTTCATCATCACTCTCATCTTCTTCTTCTGACACTCCTTCACTTATGGGCATTTCCAGTTTTCCACCCATACAGAATGAGGGCCCAACAACCTCTGTCTCAATATAATCTGCCCGCAACCTCTCCTCAAATCTCTGGTCACTGCAATTCAAAAACCACCCTAAACTGCATTTAATCCCTTTTTGTGCCAGCTTTTGATACCTCGGTTTGATCCTTGATTCCAAACTGTATGTGAAATACTCGGGAAACTCCACAAGTTCTTGTATAGGCCGTTTCATCTCACTCTTAAAGAAATAGTAGCTGCTCTTCATGAGTTCGACTCGTAAAGCTAGCAGTTGAGGACACTTCACCACCATCTTGACGACATCCTCCACAAGTATTGCACGACCCCGAAGGAACTCCACAGGTTTTAGAATCACACTCTGGTTCAGACTGGTAATCTGGGGCATCTTCTCTATAACCCGAGCAAAACCATCAGGGTCTATTTTCAGCTTCAAGGTGAAAAAGTACTGCTGAGAAGACAACTTTGCCTTCAATGGCAGCCCCAAAATCTGTGGGTATTGTGCCACCACCGAAGGGATCACTTCCTTCCGAATCCCAAAGCTAAGTAAAGTTTCCACATTTGGTTTCACAGTCTCTTCAAGATCATACCCCAACATGTATGGCCTCTTCTCCAACATCCTCGCTAAGATCATCTTCGGGATCCCCAATGAGATCAAGTACTCCACAAGGGGCTTGATCATCGTACCAACCCGCATACCAAGGAAGTAAGGGTATTGGGTAATCATGGGGCCGATATCCCTTGGCCGAACCCCAATACTGATGAGGTATGCCACCGAGGTGCTCATTGTGCCCTCGAGCTTAAACCCCAGAAGCTCTGGGTACTTCTGCAACACATAAGGTATGTCATGCCTCTCCACATCGAGACCCCTCAAGAACTTCACCACGGGAACAAGCTCTACAACCACACTGGCATGGAGCACCTGTGGATAATTCTTAACGAATTCTCCCAGTTTGGACCTCTGGATCCCAATCTTCTCCAAGTAACCCAAGACAGGTATCGTATTCTTCCGAACGCTGCAGCCCAGCATCAAAGGGTACTCGTTCATGTCGTCTATAGTGAGCCCGAGCCTCTGTAGTAACTCCACCCTTTCCCTCATCACCTCCACGGTGGAGGGCAGTTCCAGGTCCTCTAGTTCGTCGGGGACGATCCCCAACGACTTGAGGTAGTCTGAGATAATGACCCGGGAGATGAGCTTCTCCTTGCGCCCTTGGATCACCCCCCACGTCACCGACGGCATCTCATACTCGGGGAGATTGCTGGATTGGGAAGATAACATCCGATTCTGGAGGCAGAAGCGCAGCAAGCACGCACAGTGCGACAAACCCAGAAGTGGGTTTTGGAAGACGCCTCGGAAAATGAAGAATGGACCCGGGAGGAGAGGAACTCGTGCACACCCATTCACACAGCGGGAGATCGAATTCCTCACTGAACCAATGGATTTTGCAACAAAGATGCGATTTTGATACTCAGTGAGAAGAATTTCTGAGGATTCGGTTAATGGGTCCAGGGGAATCCGAGTGCAATCTGCGGCGTGTAGCGGATTTGAGGCATGATGACGGAAAGGGGCGGTGGAGGAGATGCCCCGACAGGTGCTTGTTGCCAGGCTTTTGAGGTTCCTTCTGAAGAACAGGTCCATCTCGGAAGAACCCTAGACTGCGAGATTACGGCGTAACATCGCCAGAAGACGATCTAAAACACAAACGGTTGTGAAATAAGCAGAATTCTGGAACGAATGGGGTCGACGAGGGAGACGGTAGGGAGCTCGGAAGGGTCGTAACGTGTGCACTGCTCGGAAGAGGAAGTAGAAGCAGGGTAGAAGGAGGGTTAGGGTTTAGGGACTCGATTCTGTTCAGATTTGGGGACCAGTGACGGGAGGGACACGGTAAAGTCACTTCCTGAATAGGTTGTCCATAGGTCGGGTCGGCTCCATGGATCCGCGAGCTTGACCTAATTTTGAACCGGATTGTAATGATATTTTCAGCCTAGAGGTCGTTAGTCGGACTTAAAAATTGGACCGACTAGATACACGGGTTAAACTCGGGCTTTAAGTTTGACTTGCGGGTTGATCCGATCCGTTCTCTTTTTTTTATTCCTTCAAAATTTAAAAAAAACTTAGTTAAAATTATGTTATTTTCATAGGAGGGACCCGAGATCGAGCCCCGGGGGGATTTTACCTGGATCACATTTAATCCTCGAGAGATGTGAACTCGGAATTTTATGGCGGTGGTACAAAAAAAGAGGGACTTGATGCGTTGGGTAAGACTCGAACTCGGGTGCCGTACCACTCTGCTAGATTTCCCGTTATCAAAAAAAAAAATAACTCTCTTTTCTAACAAAGTAACTAATTAACATCAAAATTTTAATTAATTAAATAAGATTATAAGTTTTGTATTTTTATTATTTTTTATTTAGATTTTCGGGCCGGGTCGAAATTTAATCGAGCTTTATAGTTTTTTAAGTGTCAGACTCGGCCCGACCGGGCCAGGCCCGACATAACTCAGGCCCGATCCAAACTTGGGCTTCAATTTTGAGGAGTCGAGTTTAGACTAGGCCGATCTAAATCCGATCCGAGCCTGACTCGTTGACGGTCCTACTTCTGAAGTCGCATGACACACACCATGTTGGTGGATGGTCAGAGCGTGGATGGTTGGCCGATGGATGATTGGCATTTTCAAATATTTTCAAATAAATATCTCATTTATTTTTATTATCACAAACTTTCCCGATATATTTTGAATATTTACAGTTATACGCCTACGTAACTCCTTAACTCCTATTTATTTAATTGGAGTGAAGTTTGGGTTAATCGATACAATAACTAACCTACCCTAAGGTAAGCCTAGGACCCCCTCTTCCGATCAAGTTTTCAAATATTTTTAAATAAATCTCTCATTTGAATTTATTGTCTCAAATATCTCTGATATACTCTAAATATTTACAATTATACACTTACGTAACTCCCATAAGTTTATTGGAGTGAAGTTTGGATCAAGTGATGCAATAATTAGGAGTGTCAACGGGTAGGATCCGGATCGGATCCGTTATGATCCGAATCCGGATCCGATAATACTATATCCAAATATGACTTGAATCCGAATTTACACACTGTTTCGAATCCGGATATGATCCGAATCCAAATTTAAAATTTTGGATTCGGATCTAACCCGATATCTTGTTATATACACCTTTTATTAGAGAATGAGTTAGAGGATCCGAATTTTTGGATCTAATGGATCAGTTTTGGATACACATTGTGAGCACAGTTATTACACTGAATCAAAAAACAAATTAGATCCAGAAATAAGAGCCCCCAAAATATAGATCTGAAATAAGAGCTAAAAAAGCCAAGCATCTCTTGCACTTCCTTCTTCTATGATGACACCCTCGACACCACGAAGTTCTGATACAAGTTTGCTACGGATCTTTCCTCCCTGAGCAGGTAGTAATCATAGTTGGCATATAAGACAGAATTATCCAGCATTGATCTTGGTTCTTCTGTTCCAAGCATCTTTGCACCGTATCTTGTGTCTTTCGTCAATACTTAGCTCTCATATGGCAGCCTTACAAATGGACATTGTGAATCCAGTAGCAGTTTTGGTACAGAACACCTAGATGAATGGCTGGAAACCCACCTCAAATCATCATCATTGTTCTTCAACGACTGCTAGGGGATTATTGGCATCACGGCCGTCAATGTCCGGGATGGGTTCCACTCCGATGTCTTCCATTTCTACTTCTTTGAGTTCGCAGTTCACCTGTGATAGTTTTTGCAGGAAAGTTGAGTTTCCACACTCGTTTTACAAAACTCATACAACTTTAAGCATTGTAAAACTAAAATACCGCCCCGAATCCACGAGCGTATGAAATTCGGATCAACAAGGTGCTCCGAATCCAAAAAAACCAATCGAGTTCGGATCGGATTATCGGATCTGCCGATCCATTGACATGGCTAGGTGTGAGCATGGCGGATCTCTTCTTCGGTGAGCCCTTAGTGAGGAAGGTTGATGTGAGCAGGCATATTCGTTCTCCGTCAAGGCAAAACCCTAGGGCCCTCTTTGTTATTTGAATAGGATAAGTGGCCCCTGCTCACGCTTTGAATAACTCATTCGACCCATATGGGTCGAACGAGAAATTCGACCAAAATAAGAAAACCTTCGTATACCCAGATGTTTAACCCGCAGTTGCCAAACTCGGTTATTAACTAAACCGGCGAACAAATATAATAACCGGGAGGGCACCGGCGAATGCGCTGCCCTACCCCGTTGTCAAACTGGGCCTAGTAGATCTCTTCTCCAATGAACCCGTTAAACAGAGGACGGTGGATGTGGGCAAGGTGGATTAGTTCTTTGTTGAGGTGAACCCGGCAGATCTCTTCTTTGGTGAGCCTTTAGCAAAAGAAGGTTGGCTGGCATAAGCAAAGATGGATCTGTTCTTTGTCGTGCCCTCGGTGAGAAAGGCTAGTACGAGCAAGGTATATTTCTTCTATATCGAGTTAAACCTGATGGTAGACCTCCACATCAGCAAACCCATTTGTCAGTGCCCATACCATCAACTTCACCTATAACATGGACAGCCCCTTTGCCAACTCTAGGGCCAAACCTACCCCTATTGCCACCAACGCCAGCTAGAGGGGAGACCCCTCCAGGCCTCCACCGCCTTCCTCTCTCTCACTACAGCGGCTTCTGGCAAGGAGCTCCACGTCAGCAAACTCGCTGGCCCTCCTGCATCATCATCATCTTCTCCGACCTCATCTTCTACAGGGGAGATGTAACATCCCAATTACTTTGGAAAGTTCAAACATATTAAAATTTTCATAATAAGAGCCCAGGTATATATATATTAGATGTTCCGTTAAGAACCCAGCAGACTGTCCCACTTAGATGATTTGAACCTTTTAGCTGATGCTCAGAGAAGATAGACAAAGAAAAATACGCGATATGCAGTGAAGATTAGGCGATGAGAGTTAGACATGCAAGAACAGATGTTAAGAAAAGTCGATGGAGAAAGATAGATGATGGGTGGCAGAAGTAGAAGGAAGACTTAGACGGAGGACTTAAACACTGCAAAGTTAGATAGAAGGAAGTTAGAAGATCTGAAAATGAACAAATGGCTTAACCTTTGAAAAATAGATGACAATAGTTAGGTGATGCTTGATTGTTAGTAGTTGGGCACACTGTAGAGGGGGTGAATAGGTGTATCTTTTGAAAACAATCGCATGTTAAAAATTTAAACGTGAAACACAGTGAAAAATAAATTTGCATAATAGCAATCACACACATAAACACAAAGATTTGTATTAGTTCAATTTATCTTTCTTGGTAGATCTACGTCCAAACCCCTTGGAACTTCACAAGAGATTTCACTAACTTTCTTCAAAGATTGCATGTTGGTTCTTAGGGCCTCGCTCCCCGCTGATATTAACATGTCTCAACAAAATCTTCCCTATTTATTTTCCAGGAACAAGTGATGTAATGTTCTCGAGATTCGGATCATATTTTCGCAGGTTGCGGATCGTGTCCGTATTAATTTCAGACTTTAATATTGAATCTTCAAACCCTTATATGATATTTTTGTGAGTCATTTCGGGTCCGTGGTGGCATGTTGAGCAACCTTATTTTTTCTGATTTTTTTCTGAGTCAAAATATATTTTTTAGAAATTTTTAGAGCTTATGTAAATATTTTAAATGAAAAAATAGAAAAGAAATAAAAAATTATTTATTTAAAACCCCCTTTCCTCATTTCTCTCCCTCTCACCCGTAACTCATCTCTCCCTCTCTCTCTCACTCCACTACAAGAAAATTCATAATTTTCGACGTACTAATTTTGTCGAAAATCCATCAAAAATACGTTGGAAATGACTTTCTAACAAATTTTCGACGGAATCATTCTGTCAAAAAAATTAGGTCGCTAATTTCCGACGTAATATATTTCTGTCGAAAATTCGTCGAAAATTATCGACAAACATATTCCGTCAATATTTTCGTCGGTATTTATGTCAATAATTAATAACTTTTAATAATAAAAAAGTAATTAATATTTTTGACGGAATAAAAGTTCCGTCAAAAATACGTCGATATATATTCTTTTAATTAATATTAAAATTAAAAAGTATTTTTGACGGATATTATTACGTCGAAAAAAGTTTCGACGAAAATTTTTTTCGTCGGTATTTCGTAGGAAATATATAAATTTAATTAATAAAAATTTTAAAAAATCGACAGAAAAATATTATGTCGAAAAATACGTTGGAAAATTTTCTGATGAAAATATATGTCGTCGATAAAACGTCGGTAATACATAATAGTAAAACTAAAAATATTTTCGACAAACATTTTTCTATCGAAAAAACGTCGATAATTTCCGACATATTTTCGACAGAATGTCAGAATTCCGTCGAAAATTTCTCTAAATTTTTCTATATATTTAAAATTTTTAAAAACGTATTTAAAACTATAATTATACAACACACAACCTACACAACTCAACATAAAACACGCAATAAACAACATATACGACACACAATAAACAACATCCACACAACATATAATAAACAACATCCACAACGCATAACTCAATG
This sequence comes from Amorphophallus konjac, assembly GCA_022559845.1. NCBI lineage: Eukaryota > Viridiplantae > Streptophyta > Magnoliopsida > Alismatales > Araceae > Amorphophallus > Amorphophallus konjac. The sequence goes on from JAHNEJ010002812.1 coordinate 116,942, forward strand.
AATAAAAAAAGTTACGGTTACGTTAATTCAAAAGTGTCATTTTTCACAATATCATTAAAAAAATCAAGAGATATCTACTGGATCATTCTCGTTCATAGTATCTCCACCACCACCAACTACAGGAGGATCCTACATCACAAAAAAGTAATATTAAATAATATTAAATAAAAATAATTAATAATAAATTTAAATAAATATCTTTTTAATTTTTTAAATTCGAAAGTAGATAATATGAAGGTGAATTCTTTAAATTGGTTTTGATTTGAGCGTCGAGACCAGACCGGGTATTCATGTTACATTCCGTCCGCTCTCTCAAGTGACACTCCCCACCCATCTCATGTTGGAATAATCGGCACGTCGATCACATCGATATTTTACATTTTGGACCCCCAGAATCCCAGGCCTTAGATTTATTTTAAACTAAAATAGTTTGGAAAGAAATGGATAGTTTAAGCGTCGAGCCCAAACCAGGTATCCATATGGGATTCTGTCAACTCTCTCGAGTCCACTCCCCAAAGTCATGTTGGAACAATTTACATGTCGATCAGATCGATATTTCACATATTGGACCCTCGAAACCCCTAACCTTGGATTTATTTCAAACTAAATTAGTTTGAAAATGGCTAGTTTGAGCGTCGAGCCTAAACTAGGTATCCATTTTAGATTCCATCAACTCCCCCGAGTCACACTCCCCACCCAGGTCGCGTTGGAACAATCGACATGTCGATCAGATCGATATTTCATATATTGGACCCTCGAAACCCTTAACCTTGGATTTATTTCAAATTAAATTAGTTTAGAAATTGCTAGTTTGAGCGCTGAGCCCAAACCCGGTATCCATTTTCGATTTCGTCAACTCCCCCAAGTCACACTCCCCACCCAGGTCGTGTTGAAATAATTGGCATGTCGATCAGATCGATATTTCATATGTTGGACTTTTGAAATCCCAAACCTTGGATTTATTTCAAACTAAATTAGTTTGGAAATTACTATTTTGAGCGACGAGCCCAAACCAGGTATCTATTTTAGATTCCACCAACTCTTCCAAGTCACAATCCTTACCCAGGTCGGTTGGAACAATCGACATGTCGATCAGATCGATACTTCATATATTGGACGCCCGAAACCCCTAACCTTGGATTTATTTCAAACTAAATTAGTTTGGAAAGAAATGGATAGTTTTAGCGCCAAGCCCAAACTAGGTATTCATTTTGGATTCCGTCAACTCCCCCAAGTCACACTCCCCACCCAGGTCATATTGGAACAATCAGCATGTCGATCAAATCGATATTTCATATATTGGACCCCTGAAACCCCTAACATTGGATTTATTTCAAACTAAATTAGTTTGGAAATGGCTAGTTTGAGCGCCGAGCTCAAACCATGTATCCATTTTAGATTCCGTCAACTCCCCCAAGTCACACTCCCCACCCACGTCGTGTTGAAATAATCAGCATGTCGATCAGATCGATATTTCATTAGTTAGACCCCCGAAACCCCTAACCTTGGATTTATTTCAAACTAAATTAGTTTGGAAATGGCTAGTTTGAGCGCCGAGCCCAAACCAGGTATCCATTTTGAATTCCGTCAACTCCTCCAAGCCACACTCCTCACCCAGGTCATGTTAGAACAATCGACACACTGATCAGACCAATATTTTACATCTTACACTCCCGAAACCCCAGGTCATTTGTGTTGGATCAATTTTTAATTTCATGTTTCAAATCTTAGATTCTCAAAGTTGAATTCTTTGAACTAATTAGTAATATTATAACTCTAAAGTCTACAAAATTAAAAGTTAAATTAAATACTCACATGAGGGGGCTGTGCTGTACTCGAGGGTGCTCCCTGAGTCAAAATCCCTACATGGGAGAGGAGGGTAGCAACCGCCCGAGTAATGCGTGCCTCGATGTGTGTCTCGATACCGTCTACCTCATCTCGGATGATGGATCTAATATGGCTTGTAGAAGTGCCAGTGGAGGGAGTAGAGAAGGAATTGCTACTGGGGCAGGATGAAGCTAAGCCACAAGATGCTAGAATCAGGCTGGTGTCTAAGCTCTGCCCAAAGTCGTATACTCGTCCTTTCTTCGGTGGGCCGGTTGCTGCTACCCATGTCTCAGGATCTAACTGTGGCCACTGCGTCTCCTCCTCCCCATACTTTTCAGTCATATGCCTGTCATATGACTCCTGCAAATTGAATAAACAATATTATAAATTTCATATTAATCAATCCTATTTAAAATTAAAAAAGAACAGAAATGTGTACGTATTTATGACTAAATTATCTTCCGTCGAAATAATTTACCGGTGAAGAGGAAGAAGAATAGGATACGGAAGGCAATGCCTTAATGTGGGGGATGTGGTCTGGATTTCCGACAGAAATTAATTCGGTCGGAAATATGTCGGAAGTTTTCGACGTATTTATGACTGAAAGTAGTCTATCAGAAATATCTGAAGTATTTTCGACTTAAAATTATTCCGTAGAAAACTAATGAAATAATTTTTCACCCTTCCTATAACTATTTAATTAATATTTCAGGTGTTTTCGACAAAAAAATTATTGGTCGGAAATATGTCAGAAATTTTTGACGTATTTAAAGTTGGTCAGAAATATGTCGAAACTTTTCGACGTATTTTCGACCAAATTCTATACCGTCAAAAACTGTTCATAAATTTCAACACACACTTGTCCTTCTTTAGGACTTTTCGACGAAATTTAATTCGGTCGAAAATACATCAGAAAGTTTTGACGTATTTTGACCAAGTTTTAATACGTCAAAAAATTTTGACGTATTTTTGACAAAAATAATATGTCTAAAATAGATCGGTAATTATCTACTGATTTTCGACATAATGTTTTCCGTCAGAAAGTAAAATGTTTCCGATGGATTTCCGACAAACTTTTTTCCGTTGAAAAATTCGTCGGTATTCTCGATTTTTCTTGTAGTGTTCTCTCCCTCTCACTCTCACGTCCCTCCCTCTCTCCCTCTTCTTCTCCGACGGCCTATGGGAAGGACTTACGAGCGAGATGGAGGGCAGCGCGGGCGATGAGTGGCAAGGACCGAAGTGTGGAACGAGAGGCACTGTCACGGTAGAGAGTTCCCACATTTTCATGAAGAACCAATTGTCGAACGAAGCATTTTTGGCATGGATTGGTCCTGAACTTGCGTGATTTCTTTGAAAAAGGTAGGGGGATAGATCCTTAGCTCTCCTTTAGTGGTTTCCCGCAGTTTCGAGTTGACACGGGCAAGATTGAGTGAGGTTCGCTATTTTTGGGTTGAAATTCATGCTTTGGGTTGAGCAGCGATCTCCGCCAATTTGGGCGGCATTCTTTGATTCAATCGCTTGTTCTTGAGATGATTAGATGTAGAGATATGATTCCCCTTGATTGCATCATGCTTTCCTTGCGATTTGAGGCCGAGATGAGGCCAAATATGTGATGTGGAATGTGATAGATGCATGTGGGGCAAATGATGGGATCGCCCATTTGTATGGTCTTTTTTGTGTTTTATTGTGTCTTTTCGGCGTGTGGAAGGCTGAGGAAGTATTTATATGTAATTTCCCCTTTGTATGAGACGAATGGGGCATGGAACGGGTGATTTCGCGCTGGTTCGCAAAAGTCTGGATCAGAAATGAGAACGCGGCCACCTCCCTAACTGCGTTCAGCTTATGGATAATGAACGTGGTGTGAAAATGCACCTCGTTTACTTGAGAGGCACTGGAGAGGTGGTTCATTGACACGGTTGGACAACCAACCGCATCTATGGTGGTCGCGGTCCTCAAGTCGACCACGATTGTAATGACCCAAGATCCGAGTACTGGAAAGGAACCGGCGCGACGCGAACCTCGACCTGCCACCCACGAGCCCGAAGACTCGGAAGGGTTAAAGGATGGTTTGAGGGCACAAGGGAAGCTAAAATAACTGCAAAGATAGCACAATAACTAAATAATGATGCAGGAAATTAAATAAATAACTAAACTGCTACAAGGTCCATTGTATCTCATGTCCAAATTAAGTACAGTCAATAAAAGGAAAAGTACAAGTACGTGGGGCATACCTCGGCTCTGGCAACTGGCGACTAATCCTGGCTACTAGAATCACGTTGAAACTCCGCCGTGCCTCTCGACGACCCTACCTCACTTGAAAACACAGAGGTGAGCCTCATTTCATAGGCTCAGTAGGGATCCCGCGGACCCCCACCTCACATGAGAGAAATGAGACAGCGAAGCGCGAAAGGAACGCTACCTAGCAGGAGTACGGTGTAAGCAACAAGCAATAATAAATAAACGGAAAAGCTCTCTGCAACTAATCGTACCACACTGACCGACCTCAAACCGACGAAAAAACAAGCCAGTACCTACCAGGAGACAGGAGCACCACCCACTAGAAGTAAAGCCGGATGCGTCTCTTGACATCTTACACCGCACCTTGAGTGTCTCACTATGATGCCCCAGGCGGAGATAGAGACGCAACAGTAACCAGTTGTGGACACCAAAAATTGCACACCCAGATGTCCTGCTCGACCCAGCGTCAACAACGGAACCGAGTGAAGAAGCCCCGGAGAGACTGGTCATCTGAATTCCCCGAACATGCACACACTGCCGTGAGGCTGTCTCCAGAGTCACGACAGTGAAGAGAAATCAACCATCAAGGGCCTCACAAACCACGGGCCACGGAGAAAATTAAACGGGCCATGACTCGTGCTCATAACGGGCTCAGAACGGGCTCAGAAATGCGCCCATTTGGCCTTCAGCGGCACGCCCATTTGGGGCTTCAGCGGCACGCCCATTTGGGGCTTCAGCGGCACGCCCTTTTGGCCCTCCTGCGGCACACTTATTGAGCCCGCCAGCGGCACAGCGTGAAGGCGTTTCAACGGCCGAACGACGTGATGCCCATGCCCTACGTATCCTTGGCGCGCAGTGAGCTGTCCGAGGTGTCAACCAGAGGTTGGGCCACGCAGGCTACTCCCCTGACATCCAGCAGCCGCTTCCCGCCTCCGACTGCGGTGCTCGAGGGCTCCCGCTGCTGAGAGTATAAAACCACTCCCATTCCGGCGGAGAAAGAGGGGCAGACACAACAGAAAGACCAGAAGAGAAGAAGAGAAGAAGAGGCTGGGGCTCTCCCTGGTGCATCACTCACCGTCGCTGGAGTGAAGAGAAGCAAAAAAAAGAAGAAGAGAAGAAGAAGAAGAAGAGGAGAGGCTCTTGCCTTCCCGTGCTGCTCCGTCACCACCGTCTGAGTGCAGAGAGAAGAGAGAAGAAAGAAGAGAAGAGAGAAGAGAGTGAGCTATGGGAGGGGAGGAGCTAGCGCTCCGTTCCCCTCCCCACTGTATCTTGTTTTATTTTTCTCCATTTCCCTTTTTTTTGGTTTACCACGATGTATTATCCCCTCTTGGGCTGCTCCCTTTTTAAAGGAATAAAAAGCTCGCTAGGTGTTCATGTTTTGTGCATGCGCATCCCCATGTGTTTGCATTCCTTGTCGTTTTACCCTTTTCACGGTCTTTTACCGATTACTTCCGAGTACCACAGTTTCCCTAAGGGGTTTCATCTCGTTGGCCACCTCCTCCTTTGTAGGATAACTCGGTGGCTACCCCCCCTTTTTTTTCTTTACATCACAAGTCTCCTCTCCGCCAGCACGTTCTGGGCTTCCCCAAAGCCGGTGCACCTTCAGCCTGGCTTGGACGGCACACTCCCTGGCTATGCCCTGCTGACACACCCCTGGCCAGCCCCTGCCTGGTGCACCCCCAGCCCGTTATAGAAGAGTCTTCCGTCTGTTGTTTTCCCCGGGTTTCCCGAAGTTTTATCAAAGGTGCTGCCGCCTTCGGGCGTCCACCTCCAGCTGTCGGGTTCCGCCACTCCATGTGGGCGCGTTCCCTTTATCTCCCTTACCATCTGGGTCAAGGGGAGATGCTGCCGAATTTTCGTCAGAATTAACACAAAGGCAATAATAATAATAGAAAAGTAACACTGCAAAGAGAAATAATAAATGAACAGAATAAACACCAATGCAACGGCTCCACCGAAGTGATGAAAGAACCACGGGGATTCCGAACAAACTGATCACATGCATCTTCATAACGAAATACCGAGCATGACCGCAAACTTGATCTGCATGAATAAAAGAAAACCAAATAAAGTTCCTTCCATGCATTTCATGAATAAAAGAAAACCTCCCGCGTGCATCTCATGAATAAGAGAGCCTCCCTCACGAGCATAAGCATCGCATTGCGTCTCAACATCCACCCTGCATGCATAAACCCCCGTCCCATATGCACAAGCCTCGGACCATCATGGGCATAGACTTCACTATACCTACATTGGCTTCGCCAACACATGAGCTCCATTCTCGCCCGGCACAGCCCCTGCCCAGCACCCTCATCCGGTACACCGGTTCCAGCCTTCGCCGGCACACCCTTTTGGCCCTTCAGCGGCACACTCCTCCTCAGCGTGTCCCTCTCTCTCTCACCATCTCTCCCTCTCCCAGCCCCTCACCGTCTCCCTCTCTCTCACCGTCTCACTCTCTTTCTCCCTCCGTCTCACCCTCTCTCTCCCACCGTCTCACTCTCTTTCTCCACCGTCTCTCCCTTTTCCTCCCTCCGTCTCACTCTTCCCCTCACCGGCACACACTCTCTCCCTCCGTCTCTCTCTCCGTCTCTCACTTTCTCTCCCTCCGTCTCTCTCTCTCTCTCTCCGGTACACTCCCCCCTCCGTCTCTCCTCCGTCTCTCCCTTTCTCTCCCTCCGTCTCTTCCTCTCACCAGTACACCTCCATCCTCCTTCACCGGTACACTCCCTCCACCGTCTCCCTCACCGTCTCACTCACACTCTCTCCCTCTCACCGTCTCATTCCCCCCTCGCCGGCACACCTCTCTCTCTCTCACCGTCTCACTCTCCCTCATCTATCTCTCCGTCTCACCTCTTCTTCCACCGTTTCTCCGAAGTGGAACCCAATGTACAGACTTGGCAGGTTGATAAGCAATGTATAGACTCTGCGTGAAGGATTGCACAAATGCAGACAGTGAAGCATGTACATTGGAAATGGATGTTCAGACATGCCGTGAACGAATGCATGGGCCTAATATGCTTGTGACAACGATGTACAAACTTTGAGCTGGCCAATGTATAGACTTTGAGCTGGACAATGTATAGACTTTGAGCTGCAGCCAATGGACAACGTACAGACTTTGAGCTGGCCAATGTATAGACTTTGAGTTGCAACCAATGGACAATGTACAGACTTTGAGCTAGCCAATGTATAGACTTTGAGCTGCAGCCAATGGACAATGTACAGACTTTGAGCTGGCCAATGTATAGACTTTGAGTTACAGCAAATAGACAACGTACAGACTTTGAGCTGAATGATGTATAGACTTTGTGCGTTGGTCGCATAGACATTGTACATACTTTGAGCTGATGAACGTACAGACTTTGTACGCATGCGACCATCCGATGTACAGACTTTGTGTTGCGGTGACCAGATGTATAGACTTTGGGATGATGAATGTACAGACTTTGTGTTGCGGTGATCAGCCAATGTGTAGACTTCGAGCTGATGAATGCAGCCAATGTGTAGACTTTGAGCTGATGTATGCAGCCAATGTATAGACTTTGAGCTGATGAATGTACAGACTTTGCATCGCAGTGACCAGCCAATGTACAGACTTTGAGCTGATGGACGTATAGACTTTGTGTGCATGCAACCAGCCAATGTATAGACTTTGAGTTGCAGCAAATAGACATTGTACAGACTTTGAGCTGATGAATGTACAGACCTTGTGTGCAGCAACCAGCCGACGTGCAGACTTCGTGTCGCAGCGACCAGCCAATGTATAAACTTTGGGCTGAGGGACGTACAGACTTCGTGTGTGCTAGCAGCCATTGTACAGACTTTGAGTTGCAGTAAATGGACAATGCACAGACTCTGCGTGTGTGCTAGCAGCCAATGCACACACTTTGAGTTGTAGCAAATGGATAATGTGCAGACTCTAGCAGACGATGTACAGACTTTGAGTTAGTCCGGCACGCTCCTCTCCTCCCTTCGTCGGCGCTCTTTGGAATGTCTTCATCAGCATGCCACCCCCCTCTCCGTCACCGGTACACTATCTGTGGGCTTCCCCGGCATGCTCCAAGCTACCCTCGCCGGCACGCTACCTGCTGTCCTTGCCGGCACACTCCTTCAGCCCCGCTTAACCCCCCCAACGGCCCCCTCTTTATCCAAAAAAAAACATGTAAAAATATATAATGATAATGATAATAATACTAACAAAAAAAATAACAAAAATCATGATAAATAAATAAACCTGAATATATAATAAATAAATCAAAAATGTGTAAAAAATAGATATATAATAATAATAATAATAAAAGTCATCCAAAAACAAATACAGAAAGGGGAATAAACATCACAAGATTATATGGTAAAAAAATCCCAGATAAAAAAAATGGTAAAATCCACATTGCAGCCCCATCTCTCTCCGTGACCTGGTGCTGAAGGAAAAATAATGCCGCCCTTCCAGGTTAGGCCTGAGTCCTGGTAATTATCCCGAAATGGCCATGACCTGACCTCGATTTGGGCTGACATTCAGATTAAACCGGACTCGTTTCTCAGGCCGGATCCCTTCCGAGCCGCTACTAAAAATGATGCGCGTTCGGCAGACATTTGAACGGGTTCACCTCGATTCCCGCCGCGTTCCTATTACGGACCTACGTCCGAACATGAAAAGGCCCGTGAGTGACCTGCATGGCCGATGGCTCCCATCCCGACATGGTCATAATTCGGCATTGCTCTGGGCCAATAGTTCATTAATTCCGACCCATTACTATTGGAATTCGTTCCCGCTCTTTCATTGAAATTGCCGCGAACTCGGCATACATTTGTACGGGGTTGTTTCCATCTACGTCGTACCTTCAATACGGACCTTTGTCCGAATATAAAGTGGTCCGTGAGTGACCGACGAAATCTGAATAGAACGAGATGGCTCCTGTCATCCCTGGACCCTATACATGGGAATATCAATAAGGCCTTTATGGGCTGTGCTTGGACCTCGGGTCCGTCCCGATTATGGTCATTGTCTGACCCACACCTTCGGCCTATAGCTCACTTCCTTCGAACATGTTTTGGTTTTGGAATCTAGTCCCGGGACTCTTCCTCGTTGCCCTCCGGCACTGGGAACATTAATGATGCCCACGCAAGCCCCGTTTGGACCGCGAGAGACGCCCCCGGTATGGTCCCTGACTCGATCTCGCACCGGGCCAATAAATTCGCTAGTTTCCTGCTACACTAACCAAGATTTAACCGAATATTTTCAGTATCTCGGAATAATGTATTTGCCGTATCACGACATACATATGTTCCAGGTCCTCCTGCGACGATTATGATATTCTCAAGCCAGACACCCGTCCGAATATTAAACGGTCCCCCGAATGACCGACACGTTTCGAACGTCCGCTTCCCTAGACACAGGGCTTTTCAGCCGATTCAAGGGATACTCCCTCGTTGCCCTCTGGCACCGAAAATATTAATGACGCTCATGCAAGTCTTGTTTCGACCGCGGGGGGCCCACTGCAGTATGGTGGCAGCTTGCTCTTGCACCGGGCCAACAGATTTACTGATTTTTTGACCGCTCCAACCGAGGCTCAGCCGAACGTTTTCCGCTCTTTCGAACAATAAATTTGCCGTACCTCGGCATACATCTGTTCCGGTTTTCCAGCGACAACCGTGATTTTCTCGAGCCGGACATTCGTCCGAACATTAAATGGTCAGTACACGACCGACATGACCGCGAATGGTTTTCTTCTCGCCCTCGCGTGAGGATTTCAATACCTCGTAATAGACCTCTCATAAAATTAATTTCTTGGCCATAAGACCCTGAATCCCGGCGATTAATCAAGGGTGTTTCCTCGTATGGGGGATGTAAATGACGCCGTGACCTTTATGGCGCGGCGGGTTTTTGTCCCGACACGAACCACACAATCGTCTGACCGAGTCAGATCGAGCGCACCATGGGCTCTTCGGAGCCCAAAGAAATTGTCACTTTGTGACTGGCACGCCCACGCACTTAATAGATGAACCACCTGAATAAGCGAATTTTAGTGCGTCCACACTAGTACCACGAACAAGGACTACCTGGGGTCGCGCTTGTAGGTATGGGTCTGACGCCCCCAACTAAGTGTGCACACATAGACCATGCGTCCTAGGTTAGATCCTCTAACTGGTTCTTTCCCAAAACCCAGACTCAAGCTGCGAGAAGGGGCTCTACAGTAACCAGCCTAACAATTGTCTCTCTCGGGTAAGCCGCTCCACCATCCCCGGGTGAGTCAGCGCACTCATTCCGTAAGAAGGCTACGACTAGTGGACGTGTCGCTGGAGGTAAGACTTAACTCACGGAAACCACCAGCCACACACTAACAAGGCATGGGGACAGCCCTCCGCACTGACACTGACTCTCCGTGACAAGGCTAGTGAGACCGGAAAGCTCGGGACACACACACAGGGTCCCATGACCCTTAGATCATGTCAGTACGCAAATCGAGGTAACCACACCTCCGGGACCCCTGGGTGCGCCTATGGCTCTCACTGGGTGCTCTAGGCAACCCTCAGCCATATGCCATAAAGGATCCAAAACTAGTCTTAATCGAAGACTGAACTGCCGGAGTGGAACATGGATCAAAAGGAAACAAGAACGCAACCATCACTGGGGTCGCGACCTTAACATGCTCAGATCCCTAGGCACGATTGTGGATGACGCCCTCTGAAAAATGAGCACGATCCCAACATAACGCGCTCGACCTTATGAGCGCGTTCATGGAGAACGTGCTCGACACTGTGAGCACGATCATAATAGACATGGCGCCCCTGAAGGGCGCGATCTGATGGAACTGGTGCGATGGATTCAGAGGGGGGTGAATGAATCTCCCCTTTAAAATTCTGCCTAAATAAAACTCAGAACACCCAGAGATGCAAGATTAAGGGCAGATTCAGTTCTACCAAATCTTAGATACTGTGATATATTCAATCAAACAATAACCGTGCGATCAATTAGCTCAATGATATATGAAGACAGATCGAGCCTAAGCATTCATCTAGCGGAAGCATATAATGAACAATCAAATCACAGTGCACGGAGAGTTTTTAGGTGGTTCGATCCTCCAGACCTACATCCACCTCACACTCAACCCGAGTGTGGATTCCTGCTGACTCACAGCTTGAACGGCTAGGCATCATAGCTTGCCTACATCAGCTGGGCCTCACAGCTTGTCATCCGCTGAGCATCACAGCTTGCTATCCCGCTGAGCATCACAGCTTGCTGTCCAGAGGAGTCCACCTCTGCAACGCTGAGCATTACAGCTTGCTCTGCAGAGAAACAACTTGAAATTCAAAGATAAAAGAAAAACGGGAACCAAGAAGTAACAGCGACTGAAAGCTGTAAACAATGAAATGCAACAAGAATGTGGCTCTCGCAGGAGCTGACTGGATTGGATCTGATCCAAAGTCCAGTGGAGACAAATCTTCTGCTAGGGCTCTATCTGCTAGAGCTCTCTATCTCTTTTTTTCTTCCTCTTCTTCTGCTACTTTTCCCTCTCTGCTGCTCTCTCTCTCTTTTCTCTAGATCTCTCGATCTCTCTCTCTATCCTTCTTTCTCTTCTGCTCTCTCTCTTTCTTCTTCTTCTGCTGGCTCTCTTACTCTTCTCTCTGGCTGCACACTTTTCTTCTACAGCTTCTCTTTTCTGGCACCAGCATCTTCTCCAGATGGAGAAGTCTTCTTTTTATAGCAGTAGCAGATAGGTGGGCGTGTGTCCTCCACAGTTCCCGCCCAAGAGCCTAGACCACGTGGCATCATTTCACTTACTGCATTACACGTGTCACGATCCTGAGCCATCTCCATTCTTGGATCACGTGCCCTTATTAAGCTCCTCGAGCAACAGTCCTGTTAGATCAGGCGTGTTATCAGTGTGAATTAATCTAAAAGGAAAGAAAGGATGCATCGAGTAAGTTTGATATTTGAACTGAGCCTGTACAGACTTGATGGTGTGTAATGCAGTATGCATATAATAAAGTATGCACATTAAGAATGGATGCACGGACATGCCATCAGAGAATATACAGACTTTGTGTGCATGGAGCAAAAGATGCATCGACTTGCTACTGAAGAATGTACAGACTTTGCTTCTTATGCACAGACTCAACATGCAAGCGAGACAGAGCTTGCACCGACTTGACTTATGACATGAGGAAATATGCACTAAGTTCAATTTTTATAACTAAAACACGGTATGCACAGAGATGAAAAACTTGCACCGACTTTCCTTGCATACAAGCAAACACCACTAAGTAATTATATGCACCGAGTCTGTGTGTTCTATATGCTGACAAGCAGCATCTGCACCAACTGAATAGTGACTTGCACCGAGTTCAGTTGGGCGATCAAAGGATGCACCGACCTCGTTGCATTTGACACCTAAACCTGCACCGACTTCAGGTATGCATAGACACAAATATGCACCGAGTATGCTTTATGCTAGCAAGGAATGAGATGCACTGACTTATCTAGGCAATAAGCAAGTTTGCACCGACTTGCACAGTGATCTGCACCGACTTCAATCAAGTATAAAGAAGATATGCACCGAGCTAGTCGAAGGCATGCAAGCATATGCACAGACTTTGTGGAAGGCATGCACTTACTAAATATGACAAACACATGTAATGCACGGTCTTGGATAAGCTTGCTAGCATGAAGTGCATTGACCTCATGTTCCTTAGCACAGGCATTGTGTATGCATGATGCAAGCTATGCACATACCAATCAGCAAAAACATGCATAGACTATCTAAAGAATAAATGCAACGAAGGACCATATATGCACAGACCTACTGTGGACACACTTTTATTCGTTTATTATGCTCGTCTCTTCGGGAATGGTTGATTTGTCTATTAAGTGCGTGGGCGTGCCAGTCACAAAGTGACAATTTATTCGGGCTCCGAAGAGCTCACGGTGCGCTCGATCTGACTCGGTCAGACGATTGTGTGGTTCGTGTTGGGACCAAAACCCGCCGCGCCATAAAGGTCACGGCGTCATTTACATCCCCCATATGAGGGAAAACCCTTGATTAATCGCCGGGATTCAGGGCCTCATGGCCAAGAAAGCAATTGCATGGAAGGTCTATTACGAGGTATTGAAATCCTCGTGCGAGGGCGAGAAGAAAACCATTCGCGGTCATGTCAGTCGTGGGCTGACCATTTAATGTTTGGACGAATGTCCGGCTCGAGAAAATCACGGTCGTCACGGGAAAACCGGAACGCATGTATGCCAGGATATGGCAATTTATTGTTCAGAAGAACAGAAAACGTTCGGCTAGACCTCGGCCAAAGCGGTCAGAAACCAGTAAATCTGTTGGCCCGGTGCAAGAGCAAGCTGTGACCATACTGCGGTGGGCCCCCCGCGGTCGAAACAAGACTTGCATGAGCATCATTAATATTTCCGGTGCCAAGGGGTAACGAGGGAATATCCCTTGAATTGGCTGAAAAGCCATGCGCCTAGGGAAGCGGACGTTCGAAACGTGTCGGTCATTCGGGAGACCGTTTAATATTCGGACGGGAGTCCGGCTTGAGAATATTGTAATCGTCGCGGGAGGACTTGGGACATATGCATGCCAGGATACGGCAAGTTTATGATTCTGAGACACCGAAAACATTCGGTCAAATCTCGGTTAGTGTAGCAGGAAACCGGTAAATCTATTGGCCCGGTGCGAGATCGAGTCAAGACCATACCGGGGGCGCCTCCCGTGGTCCGAACGAGGCTTGCGCGGGCATCATTAATATTTCCGGTGCTGGAGGGCAACGGGGGAGAGTCCCAGGACTAGACTCCAAAACTGAAAACGTGTTCGAAGGGAGCGGGCTATAGACCGAGGATATGAGCCGAACGGCGACCACAATTGGGACGGATCCGAGGTCTAAGCATGGTCCATGGAGGTCTTATTGATATTCCCATGGAAGGGGTCCAGGGGTGGCGAGGACCGTCTTGTTCTATTCGATTTTGTCAGTCACTCACGGACCTTTTCATGTTCGGGCGAGGGCCCATGTTGAAAGTACGACGTGGATGGAAACGACCCCGTACAAATGTATGCCAAGTTTACGGCAGTTTCAATGAAAGGACATGAGCAAATCCCATTAGAATGAATCCGATTTAACGGGCTATCGGCCCAGAGCAATGCCGGATCACGACCATGTCGGGGAGGGAGCCGTCGGTCATATTGGTTGCTCACAGGTCTTTTCATGTTCAGACACAGGTCCGTAATAGAAACGCGGCGAAAACCGAGGTGAACCCGTTCAAATGTCTGCCGAGCGTGCGACAATTTTAGTTGTGGCTCGGAAGGGATCCGGCCTGAGAAACGAGTCCGGTTTAATCGGAATGTCAGCCCGAGGCGAGGTCGGGCCATGGCCATTTCGGGATAATTCTCAAGACTCAGGCCCAACCTGGAAGGACGACATTGTTGTTCCTTCAGCACCAGGTCACGAGAGAGACGGGGCTGCAAAGTGGATCTCATCGTTTTATTATTATTTAGAATTTTACCATTATTATTTGTTGATTTATGTATATCTTTGAATGAGTTCGTTATTACTATTTATTTATTTTTCCTCGTGATTTATTCATTCATTATTGTTATTGTTAAGTTTGTTTTTATTGTTTGTTCGTTTTATTATCATTCATTTGCTTGTCGTGTTTCGTTAAGTTTATTATTATTATTTATTTTGGTTATCATTTATTTATTTATCATTCTTATTGAGTTTGTTATTATTATTCATTCATTTTTGTTATCGTTTATTTGTCTATTTATTATTATTATTATTATTAAGCTTATTATTATTATTACTACTTATTTCTTTATTATTCTTATTTACTTATTCATTTTTTGAATTTGTTATTATTTATTATTGTTATTATCATTATTGTTTGTTATTATTTCTCCCTCTTCTTTTGAGTTTGTTGTTATTATCATTATTTTATTTTTTTGTATCATTATTTGTTTATTTATTATGTTTTCTTTTAGCTTATTATCTTTATTATTATCATTATTTCTAGTGTACCGCTGGGTCAAGGGAGTGTGCCGCTGAGGGCCAGGGGAGCGTGCCGCTAGGGCTGTCAATGGGCCGGGCCCGGGCCGGGCTTAGGTTGGCCTGGCCCGGGCCCGACTTATCAGGAGTAAGGCCCGAGCTCGGCCTGGGCCCGAGCTATGTCGGGCCTGGTCGGGTCCGACATTATGTAAAAAATTCAAAGCCCGACTAAGGCCCAGCCCGGCCCGACTACTTAAATAAAATAATAAAAATAATAAATATTAATAGATTTAATACTATAAAACTTATAATCTCACTAAATAAATTAAAATTTTGATATTAATTACATAATTTGTGTGAAAAGAGAATTTTAAAATATCTAATTAAGTAAAATAACATAAGTTTGACTAAATAATTTTTAAAATTTGAAGTGAGAATAAAAAAAGGGATCGGGCCGGGCCGGCCCGCGGGCCAAACTCAAAGCCCAAGCCCGGCCCGCGAGTCTAGTCGGGCCGGGCTTTTAGGCCCGACTAAAAACCCGCGGACCGAAAAAGACCTTGCGGCCCGGCCCGAAATCGGGCCAAGCCCGCGGGCCTGTCGGGCCGGCCAGGCCCATTGACAGCCCTACGTGCCGCTGAGGGCCGAAGGAGCGTGCCGCTGAGGGCCAGGGGAGTGTGCCGCTGAGGGCCAATGGTGTGCCACTGGAGGCAGGTGGGGGTGAGTGTGCCGCTGGGGCACTTACGGAGAGTGCCACTGGAAGGCGACAGGAGTGTGCCGCTAAGGCGTGGGCACGTGAGGGGTTTTCTTTTGGTTTTCTTTTATTCTTGACATGCAAGTGAAAGAGGTTTGAGTTGGGTTTATTCGTTCATATAGACCATGTTTGAGGTTATGTTCGGTGGACCGTCATGAAGATGTGAATGCTCGGTTATTCGGGATCTCCGGGGTTCTTTGGTTACTTCGACAAAGTCGTTGCATTAATGTTTTATCGTTCCCCTTTTTTTGCATTACTACTTCTCTTTTATGATTGTTGTTGTTAAGTTAATTCTGACAAGAATTCGGCAACATCTCCCCTTGACCCGGGGCGTAAGGGAGATGCAGGGAACGTGCCCACATGGAGTGGCGGAACCTGACAATTGGAGGTGGGCGCCCGAGAGCGGCAACACCTTAATAAAACCTCGGAAAAATCGGAGGAAACGGCAAACGGGAAACACTTGGTTGATGCAGCCTAAGGATACCCTGACTGGAAGGGAGAGGGCCAGGCATGCCAGGTAGAGGCAGGCCAAGGGTGTGCCGCTGGGGCACAGATGGGGTGTGCCGCTGGAGGCACATATGGGGTGTGCCGCTGGAGGTTGAAGTAGGTGTGCCGCTGGGCGGCCAAGGAAGGTGTGCCACTGGCGGCCAGGAAAGGTGTGCCGCTGGCGGCCAGGAAAGGTGCGCCGCTGAAGGCCGCCAGGGGTGAAAGCAGGCCGCTGAGAGGTCAGGGGGGGTAACTCCCCACGGGCTAACGGGCAAGGTTGAAACGCAGAGGGGGGAAGATTACTGTCGGAGGCCAAACCGATAGGGAAGAAGAGGGGGGAGGAAAACAGACAGAGACGGTGGGGAAACCCAAAGAGCAAGGCTTTTCATTCACAAAGAACGGGAGGCGACAGAGGGCCAATACATCGTAGGGAGAAAGAGAAGGGGGACAACAGCAATGAAAAAAGGAAGGGAAAAAAGGAAATGAAAATACAAGGTGGGAAGGGGAAATGGAGCATAAGCTCCTCCCCTCCCAGACCTCACTCCTCTCTTCTTCTCTTCTCTCTTTTCCCTCTCTTCTTCTTTGCGTGGACGACGGTGAACCGGGCAGTAGGAGGGCAGGCCTCTCCCTCTTCTTCTTCTCTTCTCCTTTCCCTTCTTCTCTTCTTCTCTTCTCTTCTTCTCTTCTACGTGTGTCTGTATGTGCCTGTCTGCCTCTCCCCTTTTTTCGCCGCGAAGAAGAGGGGTCTTATACCCCCTGTGGCGGGAGCGTCCGAAGGCGGGAAGCGTCTGGGGGGGATTTAATGGGAGTTGACTCCCTTGTTGTGGACACCAAAAAATTGCACGCACAGATATCCAGCTCAGCCAAGCATTAACAACGGCACCGAGTGAAGAAACCCCGGAGAGACTAGTCACCCAGACTCCCCAAATATGCACACTGCCGTGAAGCCGTCTCCGGAGTCACGACAGTGAAGAGAAATCAACCACCAAGAGCCCCACAATCTATGGGCCTCGAAGAAAATCAAACGGGCCACAACTCATGCTCACAACGGGCTCAAAACTGCCCATTTAGCCATTCAACGGCACGCCCAAGACCCTTCAGCGGCACGCCACTGGCCCCTCTCAGCGGCACGCCCTTGGCCTTCAGCGGCACACCCCCAGGTGTCTCCAGCGGCACACCCCCTGGGGAGCCCCAGCAGCACACCCCCAGGGTGCCTCCAGCGGCACGCCCCCTGGGGAGCCCCAGCGGCACACCCCCAAGGTGTCTCCAGCGGCACACCCCCTGGGGAGCACCAGCGGTACGCCCCCCAGGGAGCCCTAGCGGCACACCCCCAGGGAGCCCCAGCGGCACACCCCTAGGGAGCCCCAGCGGCACACCCCCAGGGAGCCCCAGCGACACACGCCCTCCTATCCTTCAGCGGCACACCCATTTGCCCCTCCAGCGGCACAGCCCTTGAGCTCTTCAGCGGCACGCCCATTTGCCCCTCCAGCGGCACAGCCCTTGAGCTCTTCAGCGGCATGCCCTGGCATCCGTTCAACGGCATGCCCTCCTGGCCTTCAGCGGCACGCCCTCCTGGCCTTCAGCGGCATGCCCTGGCAGCCGTTCAGCGGCACGCCCTCCTGGCCATTCAGCGACACGCCCTTTGGGCTCTTCAGCGGCACGCTTGCCATGTCTTCCAGCGACACGCCCTTTGGGCTCTTAAGCGGCACGCTTGCCATGTCTTCCAGCGACACACCTTTTGCCCCTCTCAGCGGCACGCTTGTTGTGCCTGCCAGCGGCACGCTGTCCAGGCTCTTCAGCGTTACGCTCCTGCAGGATGAAGTGATGCCCATGCCCTATAGAGCCTTGGCGCGCAGTGAGCTATCCGAGGTGTCGATCGGAGGCTGAGCCACGCATGCTACTCCTCTGCCACCAAGGACGGGGAGGTCAAACCCCATTCAATGCCCGTCACCTCCCGCCACCGTCGTTTGCGCCCGAACGCTCCCACCGTTGGGATATAAAACGCCCCCCTTCTTCGGCCAAAAAAAGCGAACAGAAGGGAGGGGAGAGGCATACAGACACAGACAGACACACGCAGAAGAGAAGAAGAGAAGAGAAGAAGAGAAGAAGGGAAAGAAGAAGAGAAGAAGAAGAGGGAGTCGTCTGCCCTCCGGCCGCTCCACCCACCGCCGCCGTCTGTGCGAAGAAGAGAAGAAGAGGAAAAGAAGAAGAAGAGGAGGGGAAGCTTTGACTCCCCCCCGCGCTGCTCCATCCACCATCGTCCGCACGAAGAGAAGAGAAAAAGGAGAAGAGAAGAAGAAGGAGGGAGCTCCGCCGTGAAGCCCCGACGATCATCAAAAGGGAGAGAGCTGAGAAAGAGAGAGAGAGAGAGCATGTACTAGAGGGGAAGGGGAAGAGCAGCGAGCCGTCGCCCCTGCTCGACCCCAGCTCATCCCTTTCCTTTCCCCCCTTTGCTTTTCTTTCCTTCTCCTCCGTTGTGCCTCATGTTCCAGCGTTCTGAGGTGTATGTGGCCGGTTGCGGCCTTTGTCGGCTATGAATAAAATCGCTCTTTTGAGTTCTTTCTTCTTACCGTCTCCGTTGGTTTGAATCCGTGCGCGTGTTTGAACGCTTCCCCCCTCCGCCTCCCGATCGTTTG
This sequence comes from Amorphophallus konjac, assembly GCA_022559845.1. Lineage (NCBI taxonomy): Eukaryota > Viridiplantae > Streptophyta > Magnoliopsida > Alismatales > Araceae > Amorphophallus > Amorphophallus konjac. The sequence continues at coordinate 135,866 of JAHNEJ010002812.1, forward strand.
ATCCTTGGCGTGGGCTTTCGTCCCCCTCGTCATTGCTATTTTCTTCTTCTTAGCATACCCGAGCCCAACACCATCCTTGGCCTTCCTCCCTTCTCCAACTCTAGGCCACCTGGCCAACTCTCAACCTTCATCCCCTTGCTCAGCCACCCACCGGTGCACCCCTATCGCGGTGCAGCCTCCCCAGCTCCTAGCGGTACGCCCTGGCCAAGCCCCTCGCCGGTGCACCCTTCTTTGAACCCTTCGCCGGTACGCCCCTACGGGCCTTCCCCGGTACGCCCTGGCCAAGCCCTTTGCCGGCACACCCCGTGGGTCTTCCCCGGCACACCTCGGCCAGGCCCTTCGCCGGCACGCCCTCTCGTGCCTCCCTTGCCCGGCACACTTGCCCTTCCTTCTTGCCCGGTGCATCCCCCCCAGCCAATCCTAGAGTAGCCTTCCACTCGCCGTTCCCTCCGAGTTTTCCGAGGTTTATAAAGGTGTTGCCGCTCTCGGGCGCCCACCTCCAGTTGTCGGATTCCGCCACACCATGTGGGCGCGTTCCCTGTATCTCCCTTACGCTCGGGTCAAGGGGAGATGCTGCCGAATTTTTATTAGAAACGATAACATATTAAAAGACAAAAGGAAGCAACAAACAAATGGAACAACCACACCTTAAAAAGGACTAAAAGAAAGTAACAAACAAACGAAAAGAACAACGGTGAAACGCGTTCACCAAGGCAAGGGAACCGTAATCAATATAAAGAGAGCCAAATCGAACGACAACTAAATAACTTGAACATTCGTCCTCATGGGAGAAAGAATGGAAATTGATCAAGAGAAGAAAATGAGAAACCCATGCAAACTTAATAAAAAATCAGAAAAGAAGAAAAGAAAAGCCTTAAAAGAACTAGAGGGAGAGTGGGCCCTCATCGGTATTTTCCAACCTAGCCCTTCAGCGGTACACCCTTTTAGCCCTTCAGCGGTACATTCCTAGCCCTTCAGCGGTACACCCTTTTAGCCCTTCAGCGGCACGCTCCTAGCCCTTCAGCGGTACACCCTATTAGCCCTTCAGCGGCACACTCCCTCAGCCCTTCAGCGGTACACCCTTTTGGCCGTTCAGCGGCACACTCCTCAGCCCTTCAGCGGTACACACTTTTAGCCCTTGAGCGGCACACTCCCTCAGCCCTTCAGCGGTACACCCTTTTAGCCCTTCAGCGGCACACTCCCTCAGCCCTTCAGCGGTACACCCCTTTTAGCCCTCTAGCGGCCCACTCTCTCTCCAAAAATGTATATAATGATAATAATAATGATAATGATAATAAGAAATTAATAAAAATTATGATAAATAAATAAATCTGAATATACATAAGAAATAAACAAAAAAATGTGAAATAGTGATAATAATAGTAGAAAAGAAGAACATAATAATAAAAAATAAAACAAAGCAAAACAAAAATCATCCAGAACAAATATATAAAGGGGAATAAACAGCACCAAATCTTATGACTAAAAATCCCAGATAAAGAAGATGGTGAAATCTATATCGCAGCCCCGTCTCTCCCGTGACCCGGTGCCGAAGGAACAATGATGCCGCCCTTGCGGGTTGGGCCTGAGTCTTGGGAATTATCCCGAAATGGCCATGACCCGACCTCGTCCCGGGCCGACATTCCGACTAAACCGGACTCGTTTCTCAGGCCGGATCCCTTCCGAGCCGCCACTAGAATTGCCGCATGTTCGGTAGACATTTGAACGTGTTCACCTCGATTCTCGCCGCGTTTCTACTACGGACCCGTGTCTGAACATGAAAAGACCCGTGAGCGACCAACATTGCCGACGGCTCCCACCCCGACGTGGTCGTGGCCCGGCATTGCTCTGGGTCGATAGCTCGTCAAATCGGATTCATTCTACTGGGATTCGTTCCCGTCCTTTCATTGAAATTGCCGTAAACCCGGCATACATTTGTACGGGATAGTTTCCATCCACGTCGTACTTTCAATATGGGCCTTTGCCCGAACATGAAAAGGTCCGTGAGTGACCGACAAAATCGGAATAGAACGAGACGGTCCTCGCCACCCCTGTACCTCTTCCATGGGAATATCAATAAGACCTCTGTGGGCCACGCTTAGACCTCGGGTCCGTCCCAATCGTGGTCGCCGTTCGGCTCATATCCTCGGTCTACAGCCCGCTCCCTTCGAACACGTTTTCAGTTTTGGAGTCTAGTCCTGGGACTCTCCCCCGTTGCCCTCCGGCACCGGAAATATTAATGATGCCCGCGCAAGCCTCGTTCGGACCACGGGAGGCGCCCCCGGTATGGTCTTGACTCGATCTCGCACCGGGCCAATAGATTTACTGATTTCTTGCTATACTAACCGAGATTTAACCGAATGTTTTCGGAGTCCCAGAATAATAAACTTGCCGTATCCCGGCATGCATATGTTCCGGGTCCTCCCGCGACGATTACAATATTCTCAAGCCAGACTCCCGTCCGAATATTAAACGGTCTCCCGAATGACTGACACGTTTCCAACGTCCGCTTCCCTAGACACAGAGCTTTTCAGCCAATTCAAGGGATATTCCCTCGTTGCCCCTTGGCACCGGAAATATTAATGACGCTCATGCAAGTCTTGTTTCGACCGCGGGGGGCCCACCGCAGTATGGTCGCAGCTTGCTCTTGCACCGGGCCAACAGGTTTACTGATTTCTGACCCCTCTGACCGAGGTCTAGCCGAATGTTTTCCGTTCTTTTGAACAATAAATTGCCATATCCTGGCATACATGCGTTCCGATTTTCCCGCGACAACCGTGATTTTCTCGAGCTGGACATTCGTCCGAACATTAAATGGTCAGCCCACGACTGACATGACCGCGAATGAGTTTTTCTTCTCGCCCTCGCGCGAGGATTTCAATACCTTGTAATAGACCTTCCATGCAATTGATTTCTTGGCCATGAGGCCCTGAATCCCGGCAATTAATCAAGGGTGTTCCGTCATATGGGGGATGTAAATGACGCCGTGACCTTTATGGTGCCGCGGGTTTTGGTCCCGACACGAACCACACAATCGTCTGACCGAGTCAGATCGAGGGCACCATGGGCTCTTCGGAGCCCGAATAAATTGTCACTGTATGACTGGCACGCCCACGCACTTAATAGACGAATCAACCATTCCTGAATAGACGAGCGTAATAGACGAACGAAAAGTGCGTCCACAAATCTGGCACGCCTGGTGGGACCGAAACTACCCTTCATCTCTTCGCCGGGATTCAGGGCCTCATGGCCCCCTAATAAACGATGTTTGCCTGCTTTGATGAATTACAGGTGCTGTCTTCGCCAGCCCTATGGGGAGAAAATCCAGACTCGACGCAGCTGCCTTTGTGGCCTCGAGGAGGCTGCTTCGAAGCATATGCAGCTTCCAAGAATCATGGGGGCTGTTATAAAAAAAGGGGAGAAGAGAAAGAGAAGAGAAGGGAGGGGAAATCAAACCCCCCTTTTCCTCAAAAAGAAAGAGAAGAAAAGAAGAAAAGAAGAAAAGAAGAAGAGAAGAAGAGAAGAAACGAAGAAAAGAAGAAAAAGAGAAAAGAAGAAGCAAAAAAAAAGAGAAAGAATTGGCAAGATAGGGTTGTACGGCCACGTCCGTCGAGACCCGTGCTGAACAAAGATTACCATTGTGGGGTTGATGCGGTGGAGTGAACCACTCATCCCCTCCCTGAGGGGGTGAGCGCTTTCCTGCACCTTCACTCTGGTCAATCATACAAGAAGAAGAGAAAAAAAAAGAAAAAAAAAGAGAGAAAGAGAGAAGAAAGGAAGAAAAGTTGACCAGCATCGCCAACTAAAAGAGCAAGAAGAAACCCGGCATCCCGCCCGACTCTAGGAGGCTCCGAGTCTGCGGTGCAATGACCCCGCTTGTTCCTCCTTCCTACTGCCTCCATCCGGCATAAGACGGCCCCTCGAGTGGCTGTTAAAAGACCCAGCGAGCCACAATTGTAGCTTGGTGACTGGCTGCCCGCTGCGGGGAATGCTTTATAGCAATGAGGCCAAGCACGGCCACCACTCCCGAAGAGAGCATGCATATACCCCGCCATGGGGGATAAGAAGAAGATATATACCTTGCTACGGGGGCATAAGAGGTAAAAAAAAGAGATACACCCCATTCCCAGGGGCACATGAAGAGAATCCGCCCCGACTCAGGGGCACAAAGCAAAAGCTACACCCCGGCTTCGGGGCATTTGAAGAAGAATCCGCCCTGACCTGGGGACATAAGAAGAAATAGAGTTGCACCACGGCTTAGGGGCATTTGAAGGGGAAATACACCCCGATATGGGGGCACCTGAAGCAAAAGACATACCCCGCCATGGGGGCATAAGAAGAAAAGAATTCACCCCGGCCTGAGGACACACAAAAAGAGAAACTCACCCTGGCTTAGGGGTATATGAAGAAGGAACGTACCCCGGCCTGGGGGCATAAGAAACAAAAGCACACCCCATGCTAGGGGCATATAGAGAGGAATGCACCTCGCCCTGTGGGGCACAAAAAGTATAAGAACACACCCTGGCTTAGGGGCATTTGAAGAAGAAACATACCCCGCCAGGGGGCATAGAAGTCATGAAGAATATGCCCCGGCTTAAGGGCATTTGAAGAAGTCACATCCCGCCTCGGGAGCATGAGAAGCAGCAAGAATACACCCCGACCTAGGGGTATTTGAAGAAGAAATATACCCCGCCTGGGGGAATAGAAGCCGTAAAGAACACGCCTCGGCTCAGGGGCATTTGAAGAAGCTACATCCTGCCTTGGAAGCATAAGAAGAAAAGAGTCCACCCCGACTTAGGGGCATTTGAAGAAGAAATGTACCCCGGCCTCGGGGTCCATGAAGCAACATACACCCCCCCTTGGGGGCATTTAAAGCGGGACAAACGACATTCCCCAGCTTAGGGGCACATGAAGAAAGGAATGCACCCCGCTTAGGGGCACATAAGCACAAGAAGAAGAGACTGCCCCGGCCTGGGGTCATGAGAAGAAGCAGAGTTGCACCCAGACTTAAGGGCATATGAAGAGAAGTGTACCCCGCCCTGGGGCATAGGAGGCAGAAGAATCAACCCCGACTCAGGGGTAACTGAAGAGAGATTCACCCCCGCCTCGGGGGGGCACAAGAAGCAACACCCCCGATTCGTGGGGGCATGTGGGACAAAGAATACACCCCGGCTTATGGACATTTAAAAAATACATACACCCCCGCACGAGGCATAAGAAGCAAAAGATACATCCCGTGCCAGGGGCATATGAAGAGAATACACTCCATCCCGGGGGCATAAGAAGCAGAGGACACACCCCACCTTGGGTGCAAAAAAGCAAATATCCTACCATGTATAGGGGCGTATGAAACCAAAGAATACACCCTGGCTTAGGGGAATACAAAGAGAAATATACCCCACTCTGGGACAGAGGAAGCAGAAGAATACACCCCGCCTTGGGGGCATATGAAGTCAAGAATCACACCTCCGTCTTGGGGGCATTTGGAGAAGAAGCATACCTCGCTTCGAGGGCCTAGAAGCTATAAAGAGCACACCCCGACTCAGGGGCATATGAAGAGAAGTCCACCTCGGCCTAGGGGTATTTGAAGAAGAAACATACCTCGTCAGGGGGCATAGAAGCCATAAAGAACACGCCCCGGCTTAGGGGTATTTGAAGAAGATACATCCCGCCTCGGGAGCATAAGAAAGAGAAGAATACATCCCATTTTAGGGATATTTGAAGAAGAAATATACCCCGCCAGGGGGCATAGAAGCCATAAAGAATGTGCGCCGGCTTAGGGGTATTTGAAGAAGAAGGATACCCCGCCTCGGGGGACATTGCAAGCAGCGATACACCCTGCTAGGGTACACAGGAAGCAAACCACACCCCACTCCTAAGGACACATGAAGAGAGTACACCCCGCCATGGGGGGCACATAAAGAGAATTCACCCCGACTCGGGGGTACATGAAGCGACAAAATACACCCCGCCTTAGGGGAATCTGAAGAAGAAGCATACAACCCACCAACGGGGGCACAGGAGCCGTCAAGAATCCACCCCACTTTGGGAGTACAAGAAGCAGACATTCCCCAGCGCGTCGGGGCAGAAGAAGAAGAATCCCCCCTCGGGGGCATATAAAAAAAAAGCAAAGATACACCCGGTGCCTGGCGCACATGAAGAGTAAGGCACCTCCCTCTGGGGGCACAACAAGCAACAAAGATACACCCCATTCCCAGGGGCACATGAAGAGAAATACACCCCTGCTCCAGGGGCATATGAGACGAAACTATACCCTGATTTAGGGGCATTTGAAGCAAAGACTTCACCCCGCCTCAAGGGGGGGGGGGCATAAGAAGCGAAAGATATACCCCACCCCGGGGGCACAAGAAGAAAACACACCCTACCTTGGGGGCGTAAGAAGCCAAGAGATATACCCCGCCACGGGGCAACAAAGGCAAAATGCATTCCCCCCGGGGGCACGTAGAGCAACATACCCCCCGCCTCGGCAGCATATGAGGCCAAGAAGCTACATCCCGGCTCGGGAGCATAAGAAACAAAAGATATACCCCACGTCTGGGGCATATGGAGCCAAGAAACACACCCCCGTCTCGGGGGTATTTGAAGAAAAAGCATACCTTGCCTCGAGGGCCTAGAAGCTAGAAAGAACACGCCCCGACTCAGGGGCATATGAAGAGAAGTTGATGGGATTCGACGCCGAGCATGTACTTTTTCTTTTGCATTTATGTCCTTTTAGTTTGTGTTTATATCCTTAGGAAAGTATGTACGCAAATGTAAGGCTTTATAAGCCAATGAGTCATTCCCATGGATTGTGTGGGTTTTTGTGCAATTAGGTAGTAGGTCCAGGTAGGGGGCCCTCAGCCCTTTCCCATTGGTCCATGTCACCTTGTGGGACTGGTCAACCATCCTAGGTGGACATCTAGAATGGTGGGCTGGTCATATGGACACATGGGGTTAAAGGGGTCAACATTCCAATGGTTGGCCACCTACCCCATTCAACCCATTAACCTTGGTCAAGGGGGCGCCCCTCTCCCCTTATTAGTTTAACATTCTTTGTGTGTTGTTCACACTTAATCCCAACCATCCATCCCCCATCCCTACATCCAAGGGTCTACATTAGATTTGATACCTTTCATATAAATGTTGTATTTTCATGTGAAAATCAATGAAAAATCAAAAATTTGTTGAATGTTCAAGGAAGCTCCTTGCGCCCCCAGCTCCTCCCCTCTGGTTCCTCTCCTCCAACCTCCAGTTCTAGAGTGTATCCACCTTCTATCATCCCCTCTCAACCTCTGATCTTCATCTGTGCCGCCGCCGCCGCCGTTCGTGCCACCTTCGAGCCACCGCGGAGCCGTCTTCAAGTTTCTGTCCTACTGGATAGAGGTGTAGTTCGTGAATTCTTGCTGCCAACCACGAGCTCAGATGGATTTGAAATTTTGAGGGTGTGTTTTTACCTTCAATCCCCACCTCCACCTAAATGTTCAAGTCCAAAATTCTCCATTTAGTAATTTTCCATTTTCGTTCATTTTACATTCCCAGATCTGTTTTGTCTCAGTCTATAGTGACAATAGCTCTGAGTTTCCCATCTCCGACCACCTTTTTGAATTTTTCAAACCTGCCCAATTTTACTAGGAGTTCTGTCCATCATACCCTACATCCACCATTTTTCCTGATTTTTGATCTGCCCTCTATTCATTTTTTGAAATTCGTGTTCTATCTATGCTACAGTGCCTTTAGTCAGATTCCAGATCTGACCCACTGTTAGTGAAAAAATCCTATCAATTCGTAGACACATCCAAACTTGTCCAAGCCATTTTTTCTGTCTTCCTAGCTCAATTGCCTACACCTTTTATGAAGAGCTCAAGAGCTGAATCGGACATCTACCCTATGGTCAACGACAGTTCTCAGAGGATAGCCCTGCAGATCTGAGAGTTAAGCCACTGTACAACAGCAACCTTCAAAATTTGCCAATTGGAAATGCAGGCTTTGTTATTTTTCTATAATCACAGAGATTGAAGCCCTGTGAAGCAGCTTTCCAACGGCTCCAGTTTCGTCACATTCCGACGTCGGGGCTGATCGCAGCGTCGGTTCTCGCCGGGGCGCACGCCAGAAAACAGAACCGGCAGATCCGTGGCCGGTCATTCCGACCGGTGCCGAACGGAGCCGCCTGGCCTCCGGCCGGTGAACCAGCATGCCGCCAGCCCAGGGAACACTTCCACAAGTGTCCCCACCACAGTGGTGACATCGGGTCCCACACGGTCCCTCCGGATAGCGCGTGGGCCCCACAGCCACAAGTTCGGGTGCTGCCGAAGAGACGCGGGAAGCCGCCCGTCAACATGAATTTTGTCCTCTCGGGCCCAGTTGTGTAGCCCTTTACCTCCCTGCGTGGAGTGGGCGATATTTCATTGCTTTCATCATTGTGTAATAGTTATCCCGGGAGTACGAGTTTCGGCCGGGTCTGTCTTCCCCACGCCGAGCGCGTGGAGATATCGCATTCGCTCCCTTACTTGGCATTTTGCTTACTTCATATATATTTGTTTATGCCGCTGCTAGAGAGCATGTGTAGGGATATCTAGCTCGCTTTATCTATTCATTACCGCTGCTGCGAGATAGTGCGAGACCATCCAGTGACCCGATCCGGGCACACAAGAGAGCCGATCACCCTAGCTCATTGCCGGTTTCTCAACCGCGCACGTCCGACGCTTCCCTCGTTAAGGGACAGTCACGAGCTTGTCGTGTCCGTGGTCTCATCCCGCATCAATTTGGTATCAGAGACAGTTGAGTCTAGGGTGTCAAAAAAAAAGAGTATCATTTAAGTCTAAGTGTCTAAGTCGGTCTTAGGAGTTGCATTTGCATACCATTAGTCGGTATATCAAAAGGTATTGTCCGAACGTTAGGCTACGCCTATCGGGAAGGCTGCACACTTGCGCGAGTGATCTCCGGATCGATTATCTCTGCCACGTACCGAGTCTTGGTTTACGTCTAGGGTCCTTATTGTGCATGCATTTCAAACTTGCATAGTCGGTCTAGTGTCTTGTCACCGTGTGTATGCATGTCCATATCCGCTACCCATGGCCATTCCCCAAGACCATACATCCGAGTGGTCAACCTTTGTGGCCAAAGTCAATGTCCTTATGGACCGAGCCCTTGGTTTTACCCCTCTCACTATGAAAGTCGCTCTACCCAACGGGTCCACAACAGAACTCAATTTCACCGATAGGGAGTCAGATAATTGGGTTTCTCTTGACATCGTGGAGTCTCTCTCCAAGACAGGCGAGATTGTCCGCGATGGTGATTTTGCTTGTGTTGAGTTCTATAAGAGGATCGGCTCTGTTCTCTACACCAATGGCGCATGGTGCAGGATCGGCACACTTGCTGGTTCATGCATCATTTTAGGGCAAACATGGTTAGGAGAACGAAGAGCCAATCTTGACTGGGACAAGAGGACTTGCACCTTATACCCACCTTACCTACCCGGTAAGATCACCCTCGTATGTCCAGTCACTCAACCCCAACGGCCCACTCCACATTCGGAACCAGTAGGCTTGGAGTCATCTCACCCCGAGCCACCCGTGTTTCTTACGGGAACGTTATACATCGCCGAGCCACTTTTTAGTTGGCTCAAGGATGGCTTGGTCCTACCTCCCTTTCCATCCATGGACCCCATCCTCCCTTTAGTGCCGGTCAACTCCTTCCATACCACATTTCGATCTAGTCACCATGTTGACATATTGGACGATCTTGTCATGGGATTAGATTCACAATGGAAGTTGACACATCTTTTGGCGCGAGGCTTTGACCAACCCGCTAGTCTTAGCTTCACCCATCCGGCCTTCGGGTCCATTACCTCTGAGTGCACCGTGGGTTGTGTCACCATGGAGGTTCTTCTACTTCTTCCGCTACCGGACGAGCCCAAATTCATACCCTTTTGTCCGAGGGAGGAATCATACTTCTTGCCTACAATCCCCGTCCCACCCGTCACAATTCAAGAAGGTGACTATCCACACCTTCAAAACTTCTACACGTGGGACCGTGACTTGTGGGAACCCACCATAAGGGGTCATACCATCTTCGACCCTTTTGACCCCTTCACTAGTGAATCTCCCGAGTCTCCATCTTCACTTCACTTCCCCCGCGGAGTTCAGTATCAGGCCTTTCCCACTCGGGCCAAGCAACCTCCACATAGCGATAGGTCCGAACCATCATTTGGGGTTCAAGAAGACTTTGGTTCCCCGAGTCCACCTAAACCACCCGAACCTCCCGGATGTCCCACCTCCAATCCAAATGTCCATGAGTGGTGCATCGTAGGATGTCTAGGAGTTCCCCATGACGTCAACCTCCGGTTACGTCAAATGCATGCATGGCACACATTCGGGTGTCCTGGTCCGCCGTCATCCATGTACAGGTCGGACTAACATTAGGTGTGTCTAGGGTCATAGGTGAGTCGGTGTGCTTTTTCTTTGTGTGTTGTTTGTTTGTCTGCATGTGTCTTGTGTAAGCTCGTTGTCGATCTCTTATGAGTAAGAGGCGATTGGACTCACTTGATGAGTATGGGATCGGTTCTACATCTATACCCGGATCAGTCACCCACAGGGACTCAGCGGTGATTCCTAGTGAGTCTTCGAGCTGCTTCCTTCCCTTTGAGAGTGCCCCACTCGGAGCGTCCACCTCTAGCCCATAGCAGCTTGTGCATATCGAGTATATATGGAATGAGCAGGTGACGATCATTTGGAGTGGAGCGTACCCGCGTTACTTGGCACGGTGACGGATCCGCCGGAGTACTCGAGCATCCCTACCCCTACTCGACGGGGTCGAGTTCCTCCCACCCGGGGAGAGTTGATGGGAATCGACGCCGAGCATGTACTTTTTCTTTTGCATTTATGTCCTTTTAGTTTGTGTTTATATCCTTAGGAAAGTATGTACGCAAATGTAAGGCTTTATAAGCCAATGAGTCATTCCCATGGATTGTGTGGGTTTTTGTGCAATTAGGTAGTAGGTCCAGGTAGGGGGCCCTCAGCCCTTTCCCATTGGTCCATGTCACCTTGTGGGACTGGTCAACCATCCTAGGTGGACATCTAGAATGGTGGGCTGGTCATATGGACACATGGGGTTAAAGAGGTCAACATTCCAATGGTTGGCCACCTACCCCATTCAACCCATTAACCTTGGTCAAGGGGGCGCCCCTCTCCCCTTATTAGTTTAATATTTTTTGTGTGTTGTTCACACTTAATCCCAGCCATCCATCCCCCATCCCTACATCCAAGGGTCTACATTAGATTTGATACCTTTCATATAAAATGTTGTATTTTCATGTGAAAATCAATGAAAAATCAGAAATTTGTTGAATGTTCAAGGAAGCTCCTTGCGCCCCCAGCTCCTCCCCTCTGGTTCCTCTCCTCCAACCTCCAGTTCTAGAGTGTATCCACCTTCTAACTTCCCCTCTCAACCTCTGATCTTCATCTGTGCCGCCGCCGTAGCCGTTCGTGCCGCCTTCGAGCCACCGCGGAGCCATCTTCAAGTTTCTGTCCTGCTGGATAGAGGTGTAGTTCGTGAATTCTTGCTGCCAGCCACTTGCTGCCAACCACCAGTTCTGTCCGACCGGTGCCGAACGGAGCCGCCTGGCCTCCGGCCGGCGAACCAGCGTGTCGCCAGCCCAGGGAACACTTCCACAAGTTTCCCCACCACAGTGGTGACATCGGGTCCCGCACGGTCCCTCCGGATAGCGCGTGGGCCCCACAGTCACAAGTTTGGGTGCTGTCGAAGAGACGCGAGAAGCCGCCCGTCAACCCGAATTCGGTCCTCCCGGGCCCAGTTGTGTAGCCCTTTACCTCCCTGCGTGGAGTGGGCGATATTTCATTACTGTCATCATTGTGTAATATTTATCCCGGGAGTACGAGTTTAGGCCGGGTCCGTATTCCCCACGCCGAGCGCGTGGAGGTATCGCATTCGCTCCCTTACTTGGCATTTTGCTTACTTCATATATATTTGTTTATGCCGCTGCTAGAGAGCATGTGTAGGGATATCTAGCTCGCTTTATCTATTCATTATCGCTGCTGCGAGAGAGTGCGAGACCGTCCCGTGACCCGATCCGGGCACACGAGAGAGCCGATCACCCTAGCTCATTGCCGGTTTCTCAATCGTGCACGTCCGACGCTTCCCTCGTTAAGGGACAGTCACGAGCTTGTCGTGTACGTGGTCTCGTCCCGCATCAGAAGTTTACCCCGGCCTAGGGGTATTTGAAGAAGAAGCATACCCCGCCAGGGGACATAGAAGCCATAAAGAATACGCTCCTGTTTAGGGGTACTTGAAGAAACTACATCTCGCCTTGGGAGCATGAGAAGAAAAGAGAATCCACCCCGGCTTAGGGACCTTTGAAGGAGCATACCCCAGGCTCGGAGTCCATGAAGCAACATGCACCCCCCCGGGGGGGACATCTGAAGCAGAACAAACAACATCCCCCGACTTAGGGAAGCATATGAAGAGAGGAATACACCCCGATATGGGGGCACGTAAACAAAGAAGAAGAATTCACCCCGCCTCGGGTGCATAAAAAGCAAGAACTACACCCCGCATCAAAAGCGGCAATACACTCCACTCTGGGGGCACTAGAAGCGAAATACACCCCGTGCCAGGGGCATATGAAAAAAAAGGATACCTCACCTTGGGGGCATCAAAAGCAGCAATACACCCCACCTTGGGAGCACAAGAAGCAAACATTCCCCCCGATGTGTCTGGGAAGAAGAAAAGAATTCACCCCGGCCTGGGGACACTTGAAGAAAGAAGCACATCCCGCCACGGGGGCACATGAAGAGAACCCCTCTCGCCTCAGGAGTATAAGAAAGAGAAGAATACACCCTGGTCTGGGGGCTTTTGAAGAAACAACACACCCCCTCCGTGGGAGACAAAGCTACACCCCGACCCGGGGACACATGCAGAGCATCCACCCCGCTCAGGGGGCACAAAGAGGTACACTCCGCCCTTGGCGCATAAGAAGTAGAAGCATTTACCCCGATCCGGGGGCGTAAAGAAGCAAAGAGACATACATCCCGACCTGGGAGCACATGAAGAAAGAATATACCCCGACCTAGGGGCGTCAGAAGAAGAAACATACGCCCCGATCCAAGGACATGAGAAGCAAGAGAATACACCATGCGACAAGGGTATAAGAAACATGAAGAATGTACCCCAACCTAGGGGCACAGAAAGAGACACACTCCTCCCTTGGCGCATAAGAAGCAGAAGCACCTACCCCAGCCTGGGGGCATAAAAATACACTCCGCCCTTGGTGCATAAGAAGCAGAAGCATCTACCCCAACCCGGGGCACAGAAGCAAAGAGACTTACATCCTGATCCGGGAGCATGAGAAGAAAGATATACTCCGCCCAAGCGGCATTTGAAGAAACAACATACCCTGCTTCGGGGACACAGAAGCCGTAAAGAGATACACCCCCGCCTCAGGGAGGGGCATAAGGAGCAAAAGATACACCCCCGTCCCGGGGGCATTTGAAGAGAGCTACGCCCCATACCAGGGGCATATGAAGAAGAAACATACCCCGCCTGGGGGCATAGGAGCCGTGAAGAGTATACCCCGGCTTGGGGACATTTGAAGAGAGCTACACCCCGTACCAGGGGCATATGAAGAAGAAACATACCTCGCCTCGAGGGCCTAGAAGCTATAAAGAACACGCCCCGGCTCAGGGGCATATGAAGAGAAGTCCACCCTGGCTTAGGGGTATTTGAAGAAGAAACATACCCCACCTGGGGGCATAGAAGCCGTGAAGAGTATACCCCACCATGGGGGCATTTGAAGAGAGCTACACCCCGCCTCAGGGGCATTAAAAAAAATGCACCCTGGTCTGGGGACATAGAAGCCAAAAAAATACACCCCGCCTGGGGGCACAGAAGCGAAAGGGCAAAACACACCCCCTCAGGGGGGATGCATACCAAATGAAGTTACACCCCAACCTGGGGGCATATTAAGAGAAATACACTCCAGCGTGGAAGTATTAATGAGGAAAGAAGAGCAGAATAAAGAAAAAGACACGCACGAGGCAGACGTGGTCTTCGAGTCCACATCATCACACAAAAGAAAAGAAGGAAAGAAAGAATACACATGAGGCAGACGTGGTGTTCGAGCCCGCCTCATCACACAAAAGAAAAAGAAGAAAAGGAAGAAAAGACACATAAGGCAGACGTGGTCTTCGAGCCCGCATCATCACACAAAAGAAAAGAAGAAAAGGAAGAAAAGACACATGAGACAGACGTGGTCTTCGAGGCCACCTCATCACGCAAAAGAAGAGAAGAAAAGGAAGAAGAGACACATGAGACAGACGTGGTCCCTGAACCCGCCTCTTCACATAAAAGAAGAAGAGCAGAACCAAAAGAAGACACATGAGGCAGACATGGTCTTCGAGCCCGTCTCATCACACAAAAGAAGAGAAGGAATGAAAGAATGCACATGAGGCGAACACGGTCTCTGCACCCGCCTCTCTACAAAGAAAAAAAGAGAAAGAGTCAAGAGGCGAACATGGTCTCTGCACCTGCCTCTCTACAAAAGAAGAAGAGAAGAAAAAAAGAGAGTCATGAGGCAGATGCGGTCTTTGCACCCGCCTCTCCATGAAAGAAGAAGAGAAGAAGAGAAAGAACAATCACGGGGCGAACACGGTCTCCGCACCCGCCTCTCCATAAAAAAAGAAGAGAAGAAGAGAAAGAACAATCACGGGGCGAACATGGTCCTTGCACCTGCCTCTCCATAAAAGAAGAAGTGAAGAAGAGAAAGAACAATCATGGGGCGAACATGGTCTCTGCACCTGCCTCTCTACAAAAGAAGAAGAGAAGAAAAAAAAGAGAGTCACGAGGTAGACGCGGTCTTTGCACCTGCATGTCCATAAAAGAAGAAGAGAAGAAGAGAAAGAACAGCCACCGGGGCGTTAAACCGAAAAATATTCAGCCATCGGGGCTTCAAGCCGATAGATATTCCGCCAACGGGGTGTTAAACCGGAAAATATTCCACCGACGGGGCGTTAAACCAAAAAAAAAATATTCAGCCATCGGAGCTTCAAGCCGACAGATATTCAACCATCGGGGCTTCAAGCCGACAGATACTTAGCCATCAGGGCTTTAAACCAACTAAACCTTCCGCCGACGCGGCGTTAAACCGACTAGACCTTCCGCCGACAGGGCGTTAAACCGACTACACCCTCCGCCGACGGGGCGTTAAACCGACTAAACCCTCCGCGGACGGGGCGTTAAACCGACTAAGCCTTCGACCGACGGGGCGTTAAACCGACTAGACCTTCCGCCGACGGGGCGCTAAATCGACCAACTTTCAGCCATCGGGGCTTCAAGCCGACAACTACCCCTTCATCGGCCTTCGGGTCGACAGTTATTTAATTATCGGCCTTTGAGCCGACAGCTACCTCATCATCGGCTCTTAGCCGATAGCTACCTCATCATCGGCTCCTAGCCGACAGCTACCTCATCATCGGCTCTTGGCCGATGGCTACCCCTTCATCGGCCTTCTGATAACTTCATATTTTCACCTATTATTTTCATGAATGTTTGAGAGATAATTTTAAGTAAAATGTTGATTAGGTGTGAAAATGTTCACAAAATAGATTTTCATGAATATGAGAGTTTTCATGGGAAAGGATAATTTTTGGAGAGTAATTTGTACATATATGAATATTTTGTGTTACAATCATTATATATTGGAGAGTCACATGTGCACTTCTTATTATGGCAGGTTGTGCGATTGGTGTTTTCACGTGGAGATGAAGGTGATTGATATGAAAAGCATAAAGTATCATATGCATAAGTTGCCATGTGGGTTGCATGAATCAATCAAGGTGGCTGTGGATATCACGTGTATATATATATGAGTGGCAGCAAGATGTAATATTGGCAAGACCTTGGGCTTAATTTAAATATCAGTAACACATGCATGGCTAGCAGCTAATGTGGCATGGTGGTAAGCTTCCTTCACGCAGATGGCTATAGAAGGCATCAAGGTGGCTGCAGTATGCATGAAATGCATAAGAGCATCACGTGCATGAAGGCTTCAGCGGTTGAAGATAATGCATGGCTAACCATGCATGGACGTGGTAGCTGGGTGCGTTGAGAATGAAAGAAGAAAGGCCGGTCATGTTTCGTTGGCTACACCAGGTTAAGGATGAGGATGGCATTCGCATAAAAGGCGGGCAAGGCAGTATGATGGGTGTGTTGGCAGGGACTTTGCGATGAACTTCACGTGGACGCTGTCACGAAGATAAAGCACCGACATCTGGAGAAAACGGCAGAGCATGAGGCCGTTCGCTCCGTGTGCGAAGGTAGCGGCTGTGGTTTGCTCTGTGCGTAGTGTCGCAGCTACGTGAGCAGTGGGTGGCATCTGTTTCCTCGTGACGAGATGCTCGCGTGATTCAGTCGAAAGCGGAGGTGGTTCCGTGGAGAAGCTTGGCGTCGCCCATGCCCCTATAAAAGGGAGGCTCAAGGAACGCACCAAGGGGGGGGGGGGTTCGTCCTTTCTTTTGTTTTTTTTCGGTTCTCTCTTCGTCTTTTTTTGCTGGGATTTCAGGCCTCTCTCGGGTGGTGGTCCGGCGAGCATCCCACGTCGCTGCAAGCGTATTCGACGCAGCTGTGGCCGGTACCGCGTTGGTGACGTCGTCCGTATGCTGCGTCCACCTGCGGCGACCTCCCTTGCTCTCCAACCACCGGCAGCAACGAGACGAAGAGAAGTTCCCTCTGCAAAGTGGTGCCGCAGCGAGGCCCTTCTCCTGTAGCTGCTGCAGCACCATTGTCCGTGGCGAGTTCCTCTGCTGGGCACCCGTGGCTGGAGTTCGACGGCTGAGAGTGCAGTCTCCGCCGCTCGAGGGCCCTTGTCCGCTGCCACGAGTATCATGGGTTCTGCTCCGTGCGCTACTGCGAGACTCCTCGACAGGGTGGTGCAGCACGGCAGCATCCGTCCTCCTCTCACGAGTTTCCTTGCCGCTTGCATGTGGCCACTAGGACGTGAAGAGGGTATAGGCTGCGAGCCTCTTTTCTCGGCTTTGGCCCTGGCGTCGCGAGCGTCCTCAGTTTAGTGGTGGCGATCTGGGCTTCCATGTTGCAGACGAAGCTTCTCTTAGTTTCACTATTAGTTCCACATAGTTTCTTTTAGTGTCTTTCCATGTTTATTTATCTTTGTAGTTTAACTTAATGATCATAGTTGTCTTAGATTAGATTAATTCATTGTAAGCACGTTCTTCCTTTCATATAAGTGTTTTACTTGTAGTTGTTTATTCATAATCATCTCTCTCTTCCTCTAAACGTGGTGTTTTTCTTTTGTTGTCGTCCTTGCAATTAATTAAATTAATTTGTGTCTTAATTTCTTAAAGTCCATTCACTTAAGTTAGTTAATTTTAATTCATTGATTTTTATATGAGCATCCATTTGTCATGAATTGTTAATTATAAAACTCAAGATTCTCTAACCGAAAAATCTAAATTTTCCCGTGGATTTGACTCGGACTCACCGCTTATCTATTCTCTTTTAATTAATTTGTGAGCCGATAATTAAACTTGGTAGTGGATGTATTAGCGGCATGCATTTTAACTATCAATTTTTGGCGCCGTTGCCGGGGAGATTTATGATTTTTAGGTTGTTAATCTT
Organism: Amorphophallus konjac; assembly: GCA_022559845.1. NCBI lineage: Eukaryota > Viridiplantae > Streptophyta > Magnoliopsida > Alismatales > Araceae > Amorphophallus > Amorphophallus konjac. Next base: position 153,512 of record JAHNEJ010002812.1, read on the forward strand.
GTGTTTTTGTACATAAATTGACACTAATCATTTCTATTTTTTCTTGTTGTTGTAGGGGGAAAAGTCAAACGAAAAGAAAAAAAAAGAAAAGAAAAAGGTAAAAAAAAATGATGAGTGAACGCTATCCAGGTCAGTACTCACATATTCCTTCCTTCATGTGAGTTCAATTATTCCATTTTTCATATCTTATGGTTAGATAGGATCATTAATTAAAATTTTTTTTTCACTTGAACTTTAATAAAAATCATCATCTCAAGAGTAGCAATCACATTTCCATGCTGTAGGTCATGCATCATATAGGTTAGAATTATTTCTTGTTATTTAATTTTGTTAAATGCATTTTTGAAGATTGCGAGGGCAAGGTGAGTTCTACTATCTTTTTCTTAATCACTTGACATGCATATTTGCATAGAACCCCTTGTTTGGCTTTGTGGTGTTGCATTTCATTTTAAACTATCTTAAGGGCAAAACCCATAATCACATAAGGTGGGGATTTGATCACCATTCCTTAGCCCACAAACCACAACTCCACATTTTACATTGCCTAAGCCTAATAAAATCCAGTAGACATTGGCCCTAGGGTTCACATTGAGATTTGATTTCACTGAGGCCCATTATCAATTTGAAAACTGGTGTCTAGGAAAGAGGTCCGATGGCAAACGCCTTAAGTGGGATTGTGGTTTATTAATTAGGACCCTACATCAGTAGGGGGAGCCTCCCACAACCCCACCTCTTTCCTGGCTAGTGGACAAATTTGGTAGCGGACTTGGGCTGGATTTAAGTTGATTTGTGAGAAAGCTAACGTTAAGCCCACTTAGTGGTTGAACCCTAAGAGAAATTGTGCTTGTATCACCATCTGAGGTTGGTGTCTAGGCAAGAGGTTAAAAGGCTACGCCTAAGTGGATTCGTGGTTCATTAATTAGGAGCTTGCAAAAGTAAGGGGAATCTCCCACGATCCTACCTCTTACCTGGCCAACTTAAAGGTCGGTGTGTACAATATTACAATTAAACTTTGGGGAATTCTCACTATTTGTGCTTTTAAGTCTAAGGAGCCCTAGGTTTTGTAGGTTAATTTGTTGAACAAGTGTTTGCAATTACATATAAAAATATAAAAATACAAATAAATAAAAACAAAAAAAATTTTGAATTAATTTTTGGAGTTCATGCAGGGGAGAAGATCCCAGCATCCGCATTTAGTTGAACCTATCCAAGAAATTGAGAGGGAGATCCATCAAGCCCAAAATCCAATTCAACAAATGGCTAATCAAGGTGAATTACCCAAGCAGATGAAGGAATATTTCATTCCTTCTAGTTATCAACCTTCCGCATGTATCCATCTTCCGGAAGTGCCAGCGGCCCAATATGAGATAAAATCTAGCACTATCCAAATGCTCCCTTCATTCCATGGGCTTACAAATGAAGACCCATACAAGCACCTAGATGAATTTCTAGAGATATGCTCCACTGTGAAAATTCAGAATTTCACAGATGATGCCTTGAGGCTAACTCTCTTCCCCTTTTCTTTGAAAGACAAAGCCAAATATTGGTTAGGGACCTTAGGAAGACCCATTCGATCATGGGAGGAAATGCAAAAAGAATTTTTGAAAAAATTCTATCCTATAGGTCGGACCAATACAATGAGAGAGCTATCACGGGTTTTTCTCAAACCCCCGGAGAATTGATCCATGAGTCTTGGGAGAGAATGAAGGAGTTATTGAGAAAATACCCACATCATGGGCTATCAAAATGGCAAATTGTGCAGGCTTTTTATGAGGGATTGACTGAACCTTATAGGCAAATGGTTGATGCTTCTTGTGGAGGTGCTTTTATGAGTAAAAGTGAAGAAGAAGCTTATGCTCTCTTTGAAATGTTGAGTGAGAACTCCATCAATCATGCTTCTCTTTCTTCATATGAAAATCAATGGGGCCATCTAGAAAAGCTGGGATGTATGAGGTAAAAGAGAGGGGAGAATTCGAGCCTAGATTAGATGTTAATGCTTTGGCCCAAAAATTGGAGAAAGTTGACCTCCTAACTCAACAAGTTGGCGAGCTCATTAAATTGAATAAACAAACTTTCAATGCTCAATCACAACCATCTTTCCACTCTCGCCAAGGTCCAGTCTAGGAGGCATGTGTGCTATGCGAAAGCCCAGCCCATCAAGTGGACGAATGTCCTGCGGCAGCTCAATTACCCCCGGCCATCCAAGAGCAAGTCTATGCAACCCAAGGACTTTCTAAACCCAACAATGACCCATTTTCAAATACATATAATCCGGGTTGGAGAAACCACCCAAACTTCTCTTGGAAGCCCCAACAGACCCAAAACTATCAACCCAAGCCCCAATCTCAAGCCCACTTTCAAAATCAAACTTTTCACAAGGGCCAATTGTAACAACAATTATCAAGTCATTCTCAACCTCCTTACGGCCAACCATCTTATGGCCAACCTTCATTTGCTCAGCCCGCATATGGGCAATCTTCATATCCTCCTCCAGTTTACCAACCACCTATCCAACCTCCGCCAGTGGCCCAAAACGATGATAGAATCAATCAATTGCAACAGCTCATTTTGGCCCAAAATCATTCTTTCCAAGCCCAAATGGCGGAAATGAAGGCCCAGACTGGCCAACTCTTGGAAACCAATGTGAGGAGAGATCCGGGTCAACTTCCAAGCCAACCCATGCCCAATCCTCGAAATTATCTTCCAGGTTTTCAACAGCAGCCCCTTCCACCTGCTCCTCAAGGGCAATTTCAACAAGGCCCAAACCCTCCAAAGGGCCCCCAATTTGAGAATGCCAAGGCCATCTCAACCTTAAGAAGTGGTAAAACTCTGTCAGATCCTTATCAGACTCATGAATCCAATCAAGCTTCATCCAGTCAAGCCCTAGAAGAAGAAGAATCCATTTCCAACCCCATAGTGAATAATGAGGGAGTCAATAAAGAAAAAGGGAAGGCAAGAACTGATGAATCACCTGAAATTTACCAGCCTAAGATTCCCTTCCCCACTGCCTTGGAAGCTAAAAAAGAAAAGAAAAAGAAGAACAGTCAAACTCAAAATGAGGAATTGATGAAGTTGTTCAAACAAGTCCATATCAACATTCCTCTTCTTGATGCAATCCAGCATGTTCCTGCATATGCCAAATTTCTTAAAGAAATGTGCACTCAAAAGAGGGAACCAAAGACAAATCAGAAAAGAATTCTGTTGTCTGAAGATGTAAGTGCTGTCTTACTGAACCAACTCCCTCAGAAGATGAAGGATCCGGGCGCCCCACTCATATCTTGTGTCATTGGTGGTGTTACCTTTGAAAAGGCTTTATTGGATTTGGGAGCAAGTGTGAATCTTCTTCCGACATCTGTGTACCAAAAGTTTGGGATGGGAGATCTAAAATCAACCACTGTCATTCTCCAATTGGCGGATCGATCTGTTAGAACACCTAGGGGGTTGGTAGAAGATGTCCTTGTCAAGATAGAGACATGCTATTTTCCTGTTGACTTCTTAATCCTTGACATGGATTCTAAATCAGATTTGGCCCAAAGCCCAATTATATTGGGCCGACCCTTCTTAGCCACAGCCAATGCCAACATCAACTGTAAGTCTGGGCTTATGGATATCTCTTTTGGAGAGCAAAAGATAACACTCAATGTCTTCAAAGCCTCTAAACACATGAGGGAGGAGGAAGATTGTTATACCATTGATGTGATAGATGAGATGATAGAGAATGACCCTCCTTTAACCCAAATTGAAAATTTTGACAAGGTTGAAGACAAAGAGCCCATGTCAGAGGTCCATGCTCTTGAACCTACCACACCTTGGCCCACTAAGTTTGAACCTTTGTCTGATTTGAAACATGAACCTCCAATTCCCTCCATCCATGCCCCTCCACAGTTAGACTTAAAACCCTTGCCAGATTCTCTGAAATATGTCTTCTTAGGGCCGGATATGTCTTTACCTGTCATTATAGCATCTGATTTGACATCCACCCAGGAGAACCAGCTAATTGATGTCCTCAAAAGTCATAAGGAAGCCATAGGTTGGTCAGTGGCTGATCTTAAGGGAATAAGTCCATCGGTGTGCATGCATCACATTTATTTGGAAGATAATGCAAAGCCAACTAGGGAGATGCAAAGAAGACTGAACCCTCACATGAAAGAAGTGGTTAAGAAAGAGGTAGTAAAGTGGCTTGATGCAGGAATCATATATCCAATTTCTGATAGCCCATGGGTAAGTCCAACTCAAGTGGTACCTAAGAAAGCTGGGCTAACTGTGGTGAGCAATGACAAAGGAGAGTTGGTACCCACTAGATTACCCACAGGGTGGAGGGTATGCATAGACTACAGAAAATTGAATGCTGCCACTAAGAAAGACCATTTTCCTCTACCTTTCATTGACCAAATCTTGGAGAAATTAGCTGGCCAACAATATTTCTATTTTTTGGATGGTTATTCAGGATATAACCAAGTGGCCATTTACCCAGGGGATCAAGAAAAGACCACATGCACCTGTCCTTATGGGACATTTGCATTTAGGAGAATGCTCTTTGGGCTGTGTAATGCTCCAGCCACTTTTCAGAGATGTATGATGGCCATTTTCTCAGATATGGTGGGGGATTTCTTGGAAATTTTTATGGACGATTTCTCAGTTTTTGGAGATTCTTTTGAAACATGCCTGGAAAGTCTTACAAGGATTCTTGAGAGATGCATAGAAAAGAGGTTGATTCTGAGCTGGGAGAAAAGTCATTTTATGGTGAAAGAGGGCATAGTGTTGGGCCACATAGTTTCTCATCGGGGTATAGAGGTTGATAAGGCCAAAATTGACCTCATTTCCAATCTCCCTCCACCCACATCAGTTAAGCAAATTTGATCTTTCCTGAGCCATGCTGGCTTCTATCGCCGGTTTATCCAAATTTTTTCTCAAATTGCCCGACCTTTAACCCTCCTCCTAGCTAAAGATGTCCCTTTCCATCTTGATGAACCATGTTTAGAGGCTTTCAATATTTTAAAGGAGGCTCTAACCAAAGCTCCAATTCTTCAGCCACCTGATTGGTCTCTTCCCTTCGAGATCATGTGTGATGCATCTGATTTTGCTATAGGTGCAGTTTTAGGGCAGAGGATTGATAAACGCCCTGTGGTGATTTACTATGCTAGCCGCACTCTTGGCGATGCTCAACTGAATTACACCACCACAGAAAAGGAACTCTTGGCTGTGGTATTTGCCCTTGAAAAATTTAGATCATACCTCTTAGGGTCCAAGGTCATCATCTATTCTGATCACTCAGCCTTGAAATACTTAATGTCTAAGAAAGAAGCCAAGCCTCGTTTGATTAGATGGATCCTACTCCTACAAGAATTTGACATTGAAATTCGGGATAAAAAAGGGTCTGAGAATGTGGTGGCTGATCATCTTTCTAAGATTCTTGTACAAGAGAATGAGCCCATGAGAGACTATTTTCCGGATGAACAACTCTTGTCCATTAGCCACATCAAATCCCCTTGGTATGCTGATATTGTGAATTATCTGGTAGTTGGTTTGATCCCGGAAGGTTGGTCTAAGAATGAGAAGGATAGATTCTTTGCTCAGATAAGACATTACTTTTGGGAGGACCCAGAATTATTCCGAATCTGTGCTGATAATGTCATTCGAAGATGTGTTCCTGAAAATGAGCATCATAGTATTCTCACCTTCTGCCATACTCTTGCTTGTGGGGGACATTTTTCTGGGAAGAAAACTGCTACGAAAGTCCTCCAGAGTGGTTTTTATTGGCCCACTCTCTTTAAGGATGCCCATGTTTTTAGTCAATCTTGCCCAAAATGTCAAACTATGGGGAATATTTCTCGGAGAGACATGATGCCCTTAAATCCCATTCTTGTGGTCAAATTTTTTTGATGTATGGGGAATTGATTTCATGGGACCATTTCCACCATCTTATGGGCATGAGTATATTCTAGTGGTGTGGACACCAAAATTGCACACCCGTGATATCCTACTCGGCCCAGTATCAACAACGGCCCGAGTAAATAAGCCCCGGGAGAGATTGTCATGAAGTCACCTCCAGGAGTCACGACAGTGAAGAGAAACCAAGCACAAAAAGGCCCACAATCCGTGAGCCTCGAGAAAAGCCAAACAGGCCACGACTCGTGTCCATAACGGGCTCAGAACGGGGGCAGAAACATGCCCAATTTTGGCTTTCAACGGCACGCCCCAAGGCCTTCAGCGGCACGCCCCCAATGGCCTTCAGCGGCACGCCCCCAGGGCCTTCAGCGGCACGCCCAATGGCCTTCAGCGGCACGCCCCCAATGGCCTTCAGCGGCATGCCCCAATAGGCCTTTAGCGGCACGCCCCCAGGGCCTTCAGCGGCACGCCCCAATAGGCCTTCAGCGGCATGCCCCCAGGGCCTTCAGCGGCACGCCCAAATGGGCCTTCAGCGGCACGCCCAAATGGGCTTCAGCGGTACGCCCTCAGGAGGCTCCAGCGGCACGCCTTTTTGGCTCTCTTGCGGCACGCTTGTGCAGCCCGCCAACGGCACAGCGGGAGGCACTTTCAACGGCTGAGCGACGTGGTGCCCATGCCCTACGCATCTTTGGCGCGCAGTGGCCGATCCGAGGTGTCGACCAATGACTGGGCCACGCAGGCTAGTCCCCTGACACCCAGGACGGAAGAGTCAAACTTGATCATCATGACGGAGCTGCTTCCCGCCTTCGACGGTCGTGCTCAAAGCTCCGACGGCAGGGAGTATAAAAAGACCCCCGCTTCAACTGGCTAAAGGGACTCGGAGGGAAGACTCAGACAGAGGAAAAAAGAGAAGAAGGAGAAGGAGACAGACAGAGACACCCACACAAAGAGAAAAGAGAAGAGAAGAGGAGGCGTTCCGGCGTGAGCTCCCTCCGACGGCCACCGGGAAGAAGAGAGAGTAAGAGAGAAGAAGGGCTTGATGTAACAGGGGGGAAGTGTTGGAGAAGGGGGGGGGTGGACGATCGTCCCCACTTCAGCCCCAACACCTTCCCTTCCATGGTTTTCCTTGCTTTCCTCTTCCCTTTCTTTTGCTTTTGTGTTTTCTTTCTTGCCCGTAGCCTTGGCTCGGGTGTGTCCGTCAATGTGTATGTAGGGCCTCGGCCCTTTGCTTCCCAGGAATGAAAAGTCACCTTTCTTGGGTCTTCCCTACTATGTCTGATGGTTTACTCCCGCCTTCACAATGCATGCCGTGTGTTATCCATTTTCTCCGTTTCTCCGGTTTCTTTCGATTCACCGTCTCAAGGTGATGCCTCCCCTTTGAAGCCTGGCCTTGTGGGTCCTCCACTCATTTCCAGCAGCCCACCCCCGGCCATGAACTCCCCTTCTTTTCCTGAAAAACATGCGAGCCTCCCAGCCCACATACTTAGTTCCCTGCTAGTCCTCCAGCGATGCACCTTTCCGGCCCTTGGCCGGCACGCCTTTTGGCCCTCAACGGCACGCCCCATTGGCCCTTGGCCGGTACGCCCTTCTGGCCCTCAGCGACACACCCCTATTGGCCCTCAGCGGTACACCCTGTTGCCCTTGGCCGGTACACCCCTTTGGCCCTCAGCGACACACTTTCTGGCCCCAGCGGTACACCTTCCCCTGGTGCCTCAGCGGTACGCTCTCAGCCGCCAACCCCCAGCCCATTATGCCTAGTACTAGAGGCCCTCCGTTCACGATTTTCTCCGGGTTTTCCGAGGCCCCATAAAGGTGTTGCTGCCCTCGGGCGCCCACCTCCAGTTGTCGGGTTCCGCCACTCCATGTGGGCGCGTTCCCTTTATCTCCCTTACGCCCCGGGTCAAGGGGAGATGCTGCCGAAATTTTGTCAGAAAATAACAACATGGTAAATAAGGCAAAAGGAAGCAACAAACGAATGAAGCAATTAATGATAAAAACTCTTCAACTAATCAAGACCCTGTCAATGGCATGAGAAGAACTGAACCAATTAACAACTTGTTACACCAACTGTCAGACCCGTGAGAGAAGGCTGGGCAAAATAAGGAGGAAAGAAAATTTGCATAAAACTACCTAAAAATCAAGAAAAGAAGAAAAGAAAAGCCTTAAGAGAAACAGAGGGAGAGTGGATCCCCCTTAACACTTCCAACCCCAGACCACCTTCAGCGGTACGCCCTTCCCAACCTCCAATGGCACACTCCAGAGAGCCTTCAGCGGTACACACTGCCCATCTTCAGCGGCACACTCTAGTGGCCCTTCAACGACACAACCTCCTGGCCCTTTCAGTGGCACACTCCCTCCCATCGCCTCTCTCCCTTCGCCGGCACACCCTCATCCACCGTCTCAATGGGATCCAGTGTACAAACTTGGCAGATGGATGCACAAACGCAGCAGCAAGCAATGTATAGACTTCGTATGTTGATTGCATGTTACAACGTACAGACTTTGGGCTTGGCAATGTATAGACTTCGAGCTGCAGCCAAGGGACAATGTACAGACTTTGTGTTGCAGCGTACAGACTTTGGGCCAGCCAATGTATAGACTTCATGCTGCAACGTACAGACTTTGTGCTGCAGCGTACAGACTTTGGGCCAGCCAATGTATAGACTTCATGCTGCAATGTACAGACTTCATGTCGCAACGTACAGACTTTGGGCTGGCCGATGTACGGACTCTAAGCTGCAATGTGCAGACTTTGAGCTGCAGCCAATGAACGATGTATAGACTTTGAGTTGCCCAGTGTATAGACTTTGAACTGCAGCCAAAGGGCAATGTATAGACTTTGAATTGGCCAATGTACAGACTTTGAGCAGCCAATGTATAGACTTCGAGCTGCAGTCAATAGGCAACGTACATACTTTGAGCTGAAGGATGTATAGACTTGATATGCTGGTTGAATAGACAATGTACGAACTTTGGGGTCGATGAACGTACAGACTTTATGTTATCCCCCTCCTTCACCGACACACTCTCCAGCCATCGCCCCAGCGGTACACTTCCTTCAGGCCTTCACCGGTACGCCCTCCTCAAGCCCTTCAACGGCACACAGCTCCAGCCCTTCGCAGGCACACCTCTGCCCTCCTTCGCCGGTACACCACCTTTGGCCCTTCAGCGGCACCCATCCCCAGTCCTTCGCCGGCACACTCTTCTGCCCACCTTCCTTCAGCGGTACACTCCCTTTTTAGCCCCTCTTTCAACCCACCAAGGGTCAACTCTCCCCAAAAAAAATATAATAAATATATACATATATATAATACATGAACACACATATATATATACATATAGGCATCTAATGGCAGCACCGACAAACTAATAAAAGTCATGATGAATAAATAAACCTGAATATATCCGTATAAAAAAAATGATGACGAATGAAATGAGTGGCAATAATAATAATAATAAAAGGGGGGGGGGGCAATAATAGCAGTGAGCAAGACGAGGGAGATCACCCGGAACAGATGCGGAAAAAGGAATAAGCAACGGGGTGATAAGAACAATAATGATAAAACATTGTAAGGTATTAATAATTCTACATTGCAGCCCTCTCTCTCCGTGACTCGACGCAGAAGGAACAGTGATGCCGCCCTCTCAGGTCGGGCCCGAGTCTTGGGAATCATTCTGATATGGCCGGGCCCCGACCTGGTCTCGGGCCGACATTCCAATCAAGACCGGATTCGTTTCTCGTTCCGGATCCCTTTCGAGCCATCATTAAAATCGCCGTGCATGCGGCAGACATTTGGACGGATTCGCCCCGGTTTTCCATCGCGTCTCCATCACGGACCCGTGTCCGAACATGAAAAGGTCCACGAGTGACCGACATGGCCAGTGGCTCGCATCCTAATGCGCACTTTGGTGTGATTTTCTCCTGTCTCTTTCTCGCGCAATTAGTATTATTCCTTTCGGCCGCAGGGCCCCTAATTTCGGCAATTAATCAAGGGTATTCCCTCGTATGGGGGATGTAAATGACGTCGTAACCTTGATGGTGCGACGGGATTCAGGTCCCGACACGAACCACACAATCGCCTGACGAAGTCAGATCGAGCGCACCATGGGCTCTTCGGAGCCCGAATAAATTGTCACCTCGGTGACTGGCACGCCCACGCACTTAACAGACCAACGCCACCAGCCCGGCCGAAACCAAAGCGACCATGGCCTCGAGCGAAAAGTGCGTCCACAGTTCTGGCACGCCCGGTGGGACCGATCCACCCTTCATCTCTTTGCCGAAATTAGGGGCCCCGCGGCCCCCTTCTTGTAATACTAATTGCGTTACTTTGCCAAATGCAGGAGAAAGAATTGCATCATGGTGCCAACCATGGCTGTCACTTGCGGCCCTCAGCCCGTCGAGAACCACGTCCGAGGTGGCTACCTGGCGGTCCCCCTCAGCTTCGGGAGCTTCCCTCCCACCGTAGGCTTCCCCAACTTCTTGGGGGTGGCCTTTGTCAACGTTCTTGAGGTGAAGGCGCCCGAGGAGTCCCAGATCAACGCTCCCGCTCCGGGGGCCGTCGAAGCTGCTGTCGGCCGAGCTACGGCCAAGAACAACAACAGCGTCCCCACAACGACGCTGAGCTGCAACGTGCACCACGTGCACCAAACTACCGGCCCTTCCCACCAAGGGTCAGCATCCCACCGAAGAAGGCTTCGGAGGAGCAATACCGGCGCCGGCTCGGGGCGCCGCTCGTCCAACTCCGGAAAGTCCATGACTGTCGGGGCCCTCCGAGTCCACCTGGATGGGCAGAGGTCCCGGGTGACACCGGACCGTGTCATCCCGACTGTCCCAGTCCACAACTCCTTTCAAGGACTGGAGAAGCTGAAGGGAGGGTGACGCCCGCTGCCGTGGCCGCATCGCCGAAGGCTGCGCCTGTTCATAGGCCGGCCAAACTGAAACAGGTCTGGGTCTCCAAGGAGGCCCGACCCATTGCACCCGCCCAGGCGGGGCCTAGCACTTTCTGCCCGAGGAGGGCTAGAAGAAATGAAAGGGTCGAGCTCACGACCCCGGCTTGCCGACCAGCATCCGTCACCCCGATGCTGTCCTAGAAAGCTCACCGCCGTCACCGCGGGCGCCGACACAACGCCGCCAGCCCGGCACCCAGGGCCTACTCTCCTCCTGCCGCTATCATCGACATGCAACCGCAGGCTGCTCTCCCTGACCAGAGTGGGAAGGGATCGAGCAGGCTATGAGGAATTACCTCCGAGGCCCGGGTAGCACCCCCGCCGGCCGCCAGAGACTGCGGGGGGCAATGGCCTCCACTTTCCCAGAAGAAGGAGCCCGACCCGCACCCAGCGCGGAGTCGAGGAATCGCTCGGAGGAGCCGCGCCAGTCCCCTGTACGGGAGGAAACGCCGCCCCGACGATCGGTCTTCGACAGACTGGTGTTCCCAGGAAGATCATCTAGGAGGGAGACAAAGAGAAGCAAGAACAAGAGATGGCAAACATTCACCTGCAACATGGCAGGAGTTCACGGTCGGTACGGGGCCTTGCCCACCGATCCGGAAGAAGTGGCCAGAATCGCCATCAGGCCGGGACCCCTCACTAGAAGAGGGAGAGCGGCAGGCGGCGTGGCACCCACAGGCGCCGAAGGAACCTTACCTGAAGAGCCCCTCTCGGCCCTCACGGCCAATGTGGTCACCACCGGCGACATGAGTGGCGGACCCTCGACATCATCCGAGGACGCCCCGGTCGAAGAGACAGGGGGCATGCCCAGCCTCCCCACGGTTGACCCGGCAATGCTGCTCATGATGCAGCGGTTCCAGCAGGAAATTGAATCACTTAAAAAGCAATTGAATGAACGGAACACACCGCCCCCGATGTCCTGGCAGACCGAGGTTTTACCCGAAGCGCCTAGGGACAGGGGGCAATTTTCAGAAGCAGCCCTTCCAGCAACCCTCAACCCTCTCGGGGACGCGTCCCTGCAGCAGGCACACTGCACCGCACCAGTCCCGCCACAGGCCTTACTTTCCCAAGGGTCCCTCATGGCCCCCCAGGCGACCGTGCTGGCCACCCCGAGCGCACAGCCCGCCCATTTTTATCCGAGTCCGGTCGACCCGGCAACGGTTAGCCGGTTGATGCTGGAACAGATGATAGACATGAAACTGGCCGAGAGAGGTGACGGGGATCAGACGCCGTTCGACGTCTACCGGGTGCCCTACCCGGCTCACCATGCTGCGAAGAAGTTGCCGGTCGGCGTCACCAAGCCACCCAAGTTCGAAAAGTTCAACGGGCAAGGGTCCCCCAGGGAGCACATTGCTTATTATGTGAATGTCATGGGGGACTTGGCTGCTGATGAGGCCTACCTCCTGAAGTTCTTCGGCTCGACACTCACCGGGCTTGCCTTTGAGTGGTACTCCGGCCTGCCACCCGGGTCTGTCGCCGACTGGCCCGACATGCAAAAGAAGTTCAAAGAAAGATTCTATGTTGCAGAACGAGAGGTCACCGTGGCCGAACTTTATGCCACAAGACAGAAGAATGACGAGTCGGCCCTCGACTATATTAAGAGATGGAGGAACCTCAGCATGAGGTGCAGGCGTCCCCCACACCAGGAGGATGCGGTGCAGATCTGCAAACAGAACTTGAAGAAAGAAATCCTGGAAAGGATGATCGGCACCGAGGTCAAGACATTTGACCGCCTGAACAACGTGGTAGCGGAGATCGAGGCATTTTTGGCCCGATACTCCTCCACCCCGGCCATGTCAAGCCAAAGAGCCAGGCATGCCGAGAAGAAGCCGGCTCCCCCTGAGGTGCACACATTAGATTTCCAGGCTTTTGAAAAACAGAAAGAGAAAGCCAAGGGGGCTGCCGACCTTCCTCCGCCCAGAGCCACAGAACGGCGGGAGGGCCCCTCACTAAGGGAGAAGATGAGAAATAAGCTGTATTCCTTTGCCCGGGACAAGTCTAAGCTCCTGTTCGAATGGGCAACCAGCTACAACAAAATCACACTGCCAAAGCCGAAAAGGCCCGGCGACCTAAAGAAAAAGGACGACCCGCGCTTCTGCCCGTACCACCGAGTGCTCGGACATACCATTGAAGACTGCTATGTCTTCAAGGATGTTATTGAGTCCTTAATCAAGAATGGGGAGCTGGACATGGGGGAGCATAGAGTAGACCCCCCGCAACCGCATGAGTTGCCCAGCATAACCTCCACTGTCAATATGGTCTCGCTATACCAGGAGTTGCCTGAGGAGTGGGCGGAGGCCTGCGCCCGCGCCACTTATGAGACCTTCATCATGACCCCGGCTCAGGATCAAGGAGGTTGGCAGATTGCAACTAGAAAGAATAGAAGAGCACACGTCCCTCGACCCAGCCCCGGAGTTCGTCTGAGGGACGCAACACCCCGGCCTGCACCGCCCCCAGCAAGCCCAGTTCGCCACGACACGGCCCCCCGGCTAGTCATGAGGCGGCCCACTCACAATAAAAAGAGCTCTGTCCCGCTGCGGATGCACAAGAAGACCAGCCCAGAGGTTGAAAGACTCCAGGCTATTATTGATGGGCTTGAAGATTATGAGCAGCCCGAAATCCAGCCCGTGGAGCTGAAGGAGTACGTCCCATGGGAGGAGTTCAAATCACTCGAACTGGCTCCAGGGGCAGAAGCTGAAGCAGAGAAAGAGCCTCCCCTGTGGGCTGAACTTCCCCAAGAGCAGCCATCCGCCGCAGCAGGAAAGAAGAAGAAGAAGAGAAGACCCAGGGGCAAGAAGAAGAAGGAGGTCGTCGTCGCCTGCAACACCCTCTCGGCTTTATTCGACACTGCCCTTTCCCTGGAGGAAACAGAAGAAGAGCCACCCCATGAGCCGCCGGAAGCGAATCAAGCTGAAGTCTCCACTTCCCAACATGCCACCAGGTCGGGAAGGAAGTGGGGGCGCCCTCCTCAGGATAACCTCAACATCATGCTCAGGGGGGAACAACCATACCAGGTCCCCGACCCTGAAGTCCGAGGCACCGAGATCCCTCCTCCGGCGGGTCTCTATCCCGTAGGGGCTAGGAGCCGAGGCACCCCTTCATTCGCCGAATTCCTGTTAGCCCGAGCCGGCGGGAAGGCGCGCTCCCAGGGGTCTCCTTCGACCGAAAAAGTAAGCAGCTCTCAAGCTCTACCGGCGGCAACTCTTCCTCAGCCAGAAGCGGACAACAGTGATATCCCAAACCTCGCCGAATTCATGCGGGGGGCGGAGGAAGCCCAGCAGGCCCCGCCGGCTCGGCAGGCTGCAACAGAGCCCACAAAGCTGGCGTCCCCTGACCTGACACCCCAGCTCCAGGGAGGAGGCAGGCGCAGCAAGCCCGAAGAGATGAAATTACTCAAGGTGCGGGCTGCCGACCGAATAGTCAGACACCTCAAGAAGATCCCGACCCGGTTTACCGTGTGGGAGATGCTGTCTTTGGACGAAGAAACACGGCAAGCCATCATTGCCGCACTCCAGACGCCAGCGCACCTTGAAGCTTGCCTGGCAGAAACCTCACCTGAAGTAGCTGTGGCTTTCACAGAAGACGACATGCTCCTACCGACCTGCAGCCATAACAGGCCCCTCTACATGAAAGGGCAGTTGAACGGCCAGCCCATCAACAGGGTCCTGATCGACCCGGGGGCAGCAGTGAATATACTCCCGTACCGGGTGTACCAAAAGCATTATTTTGATGTACACCTGGTTGAGGTCAGAAATGTCAAGATTGCTGGTTTTAACCAGAAATGTGAGGTGCCCATGGGGGTCGCAGAGTTCAGCCTGACCTTTGATGACTTCACCACCAAGGTCCAGTTCCACGTCATCAACTCCAACACCTCCTATAAGGCGTTGCTTGGTCGCCCCTGGCTACACCAGAACAGAGTGGTGCCCTCCACCCTGCATCAATGCATCAAGTACCCCTGTGAAGGGAAGGAAGCCAGAATCTTCGCCGACCTCCACCCGTTCGAGGTGTTCGAGTGTCACTTGTCAGATGCCAATCTATATCTAGAGAAGGCGAAGCAAGCCCCCCAAGCCGCCCAAGACAAAGGGAAGAAGAAAGTGGAGTCGGGCAGTTGGTTTCCTCCGCCGCCCCCAGGTTATGTGGCTCCCCCACATGTACCATTCATTGCACAAGAGGGGGGGGGGTATTTAAGGGAGCCCCTCTCCCTATCTACTCTACACCGGGGACGCCTTGCCTCGAAGACCTGCTGGAGGATGTCAGGGTCCCGCCAGGGATCATCAAGCCCATTACAGAGATTGACTGTCAAGCGGCCGAGCGGCTGAGGACCTTTGAGGTGCCTAACCCGGAGGGGCCATCCACCATCTTTTATGTTGCCGGGGAAAAGCCAGTCATGGAAGACGATGATTGCCGGTTTCCTGACGAGTTGCATGACCCGCACGTCCCCATTGTGGGACTTCCCCATATGACCGACCAGGCAGCCAGAATGGTCAGAAAGCAAAAGATTCCCCCCTATCAACCCTCCAGCCGGAAGGAAATGTTCGAAAGAATGTGGAACCCACCAAACCTGGATCGGCGGTTGCTGCAAATCACCAAGCACCCCGGTCTGGGCTTCTCACCAGAAGATTATTACGAAACTGATGTGATATCGGTTTCGGCCTTGTCCGGCGACGACCCCGCGGAAGCTGTAGATTTGCGGGAAGCCCACCAAGAAGTATATCCCAGGCCTCCGGCTGAGGAGGCACAAGACGAAGAAGTGTTCCTTTGGAACCCTCTCCGCCGCTGCTGCACGGGGAAAACCCTCTCTCTCTCCGACAGGCTAGCCTCGCAAGAGCACACCGCCGAGGCGCCCTCACTTCGGCCTGCTGGCGAAGCAAGAAGCAGAAGCATGGGTCATGCCCCAAATTCCCCTCGATATGACCCCGTCATGTACGCCTTGTACCATAGGCAGCAACGGGAGATCGAGATGTTAAAAGCACGGCTGGCTGAGTTGACCTCGCTAGTTGCCGACCTCATCCAGGGCTCTCTCCGCCCGTGGGGTGGCTATATGTCTCGACCCCGAGACACCAGTCCCGATGTCCCCGTCTGGTCAAGAAGGGAGACAAGAGACACGGCAAGCCCATTAACCGGACGGCCAACCAGGCAAGGCCTGACACTCCAAGAGAAGCTGCAAAAGCCCTACTCTTTCCCAAGAGAGAAGACTCGGGGTATTTTTGACTGGGCCTGCCACTACAGCAAGGTCTCCCTCCCACGGTCCAAGAGGCCGCAGGACACCCGAAGAAGTGGGGACCCACTGTTTTGTCCCTACCACCAGATACTGGGCCACGCCATCGAAGACTGCTATGTCTTCAAGGACATTGCTCAAGACCTCATTGACAGGGACGAGCTCAGAATGGGAGACTATGTGGTAGCCCCACCACGCCCCCACGCGGCGGACAGCCCCAGAAGAGGAGCCTATACACTATCCATCCAGTACCAGGCGCCTGAAGATGCGGCTGCCCCGGCCCCCGCCGGAGCTGTCTACGATGATTATACAGAAGATCCCGAGGTGGCCTTGTGCCTTTCTGCACCAGCGGACCCCGCGGACCCGGCAGCTACGGTCCAGGAGGAGTGCGCGACAGATGCAGCCCCCGCGCCCCTTCATGAGGAACAAGAAGAGGGGGATGGCGTCCTCGAGCCCGAAGACAATGAAGATCAAGACTTCGTCGATTTGTCGCCAGCCCCGCCGGAAATTGAAAATCGCGGCCAGGCCACAGTCGACGAATTGATTGAGATCAACCTTGGCACAGAAGGTGACCCCAGGCCGACCTTTCTGAGTGCTCTTATGCCCCTACAGGAGAGAGAACAATACACAAAGTTGCTGCAAGAATTCCGGGATTGCTTTGCCTGGAATTATAAAGAAATGCCTGGGCTCAGCCCCGAGGTGACTCAGCACATCTTGGCCATTGATCCCACAGTGGAACCAGTGAAGCAGTCTCCTCGGCGTATGAGGCCGAATTGATCAGCCAGATCTGCAAGGAGGTCGACAAGCTCATAGATGTCGGCTTCGTGGCGGAGAACCAGTACACCACCTGGCTGGCCAAGATTGTGCCGGTGAAGAAGAAGAATGGATAGATCATGATTTGCGTGGATTTCCGCGACCTGAATAAAGCCTGCCCAAAAGATGATTTCCCGGTGCCTATCACCGAAGTGATGATTGATGCAACCACCGGCCACGAGGCCCTGTCTTTTATGGACGGATCGTCCGGCTATAACCAAATTTGGATAGCCGACCACGACGGATTCACACGGCTTTCAGATCACCCAAGGGGATATTCCACTACAAGAGGATGCCCTTCGGCCTCAAGAATGCTGGTGCTACATATCAGCGGGCAATGACCAAGATCTTCGACGAGCTGCTATATAGCAAGGTCGAATGCTACATTGATGATCTAGTTGTCAAGACTAAGAAGAGAGCTGAACATCTGAGTGACCTCAGGGTCGTCTTTCAAAGGCTCCGGCTGTATGGGCTGAAGATGAACCCTATGAAGTGCGCCTTTGGCGTGTCCAGTGGTAAGTTCCTCGGCTTTATTGTCCGGCACAGAGGGATCGAGATTGACCCCTTCAAGATAAAAGCCATTCAGGAGTTGCCCCCTCTGAAGAGTCTGGGAGAGCTGAGATCCCTGCAGGGCCGTCTAGCCTATATCCGCAGGTTCATCTCCAACCTGTCGGGGCGTTGCCAACCCGTTCACAGACTGATGATGAAGAATGCACCCTTCAGCTGGGGTCGCGAATGCCAACGCGCGTTCGACCAGCTAAAAGAATACCTGAAGACCCCGCCAGTCCTGGGGGCACCTGTCAAAGGCAGACCGCTTGTTCTCTACATAGCAGCTACCGAATATTCACTGGGGGCAATGCTTGCCCAGAATAATGATGAGGGAAAGGAGCAGGCGCTCTACTACCTCAGCCGGAGATTGGTGGGAGCGGAGGCCAAGTACACTCCGATAGAGAAAGTTTGCCTTGCTTTGGTCTTCGCAGTCAAGAAGATGAGGCATTACATGCTGTCCCATGAAGTAAGTCTAATATCCAGAGCTGACCCTATCAAGCACATTCTCCTCCAGCCTGTCCCGAAGGGACGCCTTGGCAAGTGGGCCGTGCTGCTCATGGAGTTTGATATCACCTACGTGCCGCAGAAGGCCGTTAAGGGACAAGCCGTCGCGGATTTCTTCGCAGCACACCCCGTGCCCGAAGGCTCCCCGTTGGCCACCGAGCTACCCGAAGATGAGACACTGGAAGTGGATCATGTCCAACAAGCTATCTGGCAGCTATACTTTGACGGGGCTTCGAGAACAGAAGCGACCCCGTCCGGACACGCCAAGGTACGGGCCGGAGCCGGCATCGTCCTCAAATCACCAGACGGGGAAGTGATGCACACTTCCTGCTGCATTACCAAGCCCTGCACAAATAATGAAGCAGAGTATGAAGCACTGATCATCGGCCTTCAGGTGGCCCTCCAAATGGAGATCAAAATGCTCCAAGTATTCGGCGACTCGCTGCTGGTCGTCAAGCAGGTCCAGGGACAGTTTGATGTCCGAAAACCTGAGTTGCTCCCTTATCACACTAAGGCGAAGAGACTCATGGAGCGGTTCTACCTCCTTGAGATAGGCCATGTCGCCAGAGGGGAGAATGCACAAGCCGACGCCCTGGCAAAACTGGCGAGCTCACTGGCAGTGCCTCCAAATGGATCTCTCAGTATCCAAGTAATAAATCAGCGCCAGATGCCCAGCATGATAGAAGAGGAACCAGAAGAAGAAGAGCTAGAAGTCACCACAGCAGAAGCCGTCGGCCTACCCGACTGGAGAGACCCCCTGATGCAGTGGTTCAAGTACCAGCAGCTGCCCAAGAAGAGAGAAGAGAAGCTCAGGCTGATCAGAATTAAGGACTCTTATGAGCTCCGAAATGGAATATTATTCCGAATGGTGGCCGACGCCAAGCAGAAATTACTCCTCCGATGCTTGTCCATTGAAGAAGCCTGGAGGGTCATGAAGGAGGTCCACGCCGGGACAGCTGGCGCACACCAGGCCGGGCCGAAAATGAAGATTGAAATAAAGAAGCTTGGCTATTATTGGCCTGCAATGTTCGACGACTGCTGCAAATATGCTAAGTCATGTCAAAAATGTCAGGAGCATGCCACCATACCCAGAAGGCCCCCCGTGCAGTTACACCCAACCGCGCCCAGTTGGCCGTTCGCCCAGTGGGGAACGGACGTCGTGGGTCCCTTACCTGCATCTTCCACAGGCTGCAAGTACATTTTGGCGGCAACCGACTACTTCTCCCGCTGGGCAGAGGCTGTCGCCTTACGGGAGGTCACCGGAGAGATCGTGGTCAGGTTTGTCCGCCGTAATATCATATTCCGGTTTGGCGCGCCCGACCGAGTTGTGTCAGACAACGGCAGCCACTTCCGCAACCAGAAGGTCTACCGGCTGGCAGAAAAATATAAAATTGATTGGAGGACATCGACTCCTTACAACCCACAGGCTAATGGGCTGGCCGAAGCTTTTAATAAGACACTCTGCACTCTCCTGGCCAAGACGGTCAGCTCTAACAAAAGGGACTGGGAAAAAAGAATGTACGAGGCGCTTTGGGCGTACCGAACTGTATACAAGACTCCAACAGGCTGTTCGCCCTTTTCTCTCGTATATGGCTCGGAGGCAATCGTCCCCGTTGAACTGGAGATACCGTCCCTCAGGGTTGCCATTCAGCATGGCCTTGTCCTTGAAGAGCAAACCAACGTTGAACGAAGGCTTGATGAACTCTCCAGCCTAGAAGGAAAGCGGCTCCAAGCCCAACAAAACATTCAGATCTACCAGGCCCGGATTGCACGCACCTTTGACAAGCTTGTCAAGGAACGCGAATTCAAAAAGGGCGACCTCGTCATGGTCAAGAGAAGAGACCTCATGGCTACCAACCCTAAGGGTAAGCTGAATGAGAACTGGCTCAGACCCTACGTAGTCCAAAAAGTCTACGAAGGTGGGGCCTATGTAATCGTCAACCATCGCGGGGAAGTTCAGTTCCCGCCTCTTAATGGAAGGCACTTGAGACTGTACCACGCTCCGGTGCCACCGTTCAATCAATAATATGACCCTCCGCCCTATTTTGGGCGGATTTGCGTGATTGATGTCCAAACAACTTGACCACTATCCATGTTTTCAAAAAGCAAAAAAGGGGGAAGAGGAAGGTAAAAAAAAAAGAAGAAAAAAAAAGAAAAAAGAAGAGAGGAAAAAGAGAAGAGAAAAAAGGAGAAGAAAATAAAAGGAAGAAGAGAAGAGAGAAAGAAAAAAAAGAGAAGAGAAGAAGAGGAAAAGAGAGAAAAAAGAGAAGAGAAAAGAAAAAAAGGAGAAAGAAAGAGAAAAAAAAGAAGAGAAGAGAAAAAAAAAGAAGTAAAAAAAAAAAGAAAAGATACAAGAGCAAGGGAAGAGTGGAAGCCGGGAAAGGGGGAACTCCTCCCATTTCTAGCCGTCGCCCCGTAGCCACGGAAGTACTAAAAGAAATTTCTAGACAAACTCTTCTCTCCGTCCTCCCCGGGCGGTGAGTACCCCTTTGGCTCGGACCTCCCGTCTGGGTCATTGACTAAACAAACTCTTCTCTCCGTCCTCCCCGGGCGGTGAGTACCCCTTTGGCTCGGACCTCCCGTCCGGGTCATTGACTAAACAAACTCTTCTCTCCGTCCTCCCCGGGCGGTGAGTACCCCTTTGGCTCGGACCTCCCGTCCGGATCATTGACTAAACAAACTCTTCTCTCCGTCCTCCCCGGGCGGTGAGTACCCCTTTGAAACAAACTCTTCTCTCCGTCCCCTCTGGACGACGAGAAATCCGGTCTCTGACCGAGGCCCCCCGCTTGAGGCCAGCACGTGCTTCCAATATTGCGGTGAAACCAGGGAGTCGCCCATTTGGTATGGTGGAGTGGTCCCCTCGTCCTCCCCCTGGGAAGGCGAGCACTCTCCTGTGCCCTGACATGGGTTCCTGCCTGGTTCTCCCAAAGCGAACCCTCGCGAAGATTCACACCCTGCCAATGTGTCTCAGCACAAAAAGGGGAGGGGAGGGAAGAGGAAGAAGAAGACAGTATACACAGAGGAGAAAAGGGGAAGAGAGGTCCCTCTGGGATGAATGCATACATGAAGAGCACGTGAAACTGTAACTGTTCTGTTCTATTTAAAGAAGGATCAGATTACATATGCTTCGGGGCATACCCCTGTGTTACAAAAAGGAGAAAGCTAAGAGAGGCGAAGCTTAGCCGACACCCCTGAAGATGTCCTCGAGGGGGAGGATCCCGACGCAAGGGAAGTTCGTCATATCGCGTAACCGGCCCCTCAATTCCTCGAGACAGACGAGTTCGGCTTCCGCGGACACCGTTTCAACTTGGGTGACGGCGATAGCTTCGCTCTCACTCTTGACCACCTTCTCAGCCTCGGCAAGGTCAACCCTAGCCACAGCAAGGTAGCCCTCTAGCTTTTCGATCCGACTCTTGAGGGAGCGGACGCTGCCCTGGCCTTTCTCCAAGGCCTTCCCATGGCACTTTTCATCATGGCGTCGTGCCTCCAAGACCTGCAAATACTCGTCCGCTTGGGCGTCTAGCGCGGCGCGCGCGTCGGGAGCCTGGGTCTCGAGGAACTCACGACGCTTCACATACTTCAGCAACAGCAGAACCCGCCGCGACCACTCCTCCAGTGGGCAGCTGTTGGCACCTAAAATATGATCATTGGCGACCAAGCCAATAAAGACAAATGACCCGGCACACCGAAGCACGGAAGCCGATGCATATCAACATATTGAAGACTTCTCAAGCTGTCAGAGCCTCGGGTCACTCCGTATGGATACGGGGACTTCACCTCAGGAGAGCCGAGACAAACTCGTCAACCAACCGGCAGTGCGACCAAGCCTGCCCAATGAACCGGCATCAACTTTGTCATGCCGCATACACTACACCCGTTGTCTGATCTAGGACGACGGTCTATCCGGTGGTTTCCCTACCATATGAAGAGGTTCTCCTGAAGATGAAGGAGTTCCCCCGGCTCTCCAAGATGGAGGACCGAAAGCTCTATCGGCAGAAGATCCCGATCATCCGGCACGGGTACGGCCCTGCCAAGGTGGGCCCATTGGTGGCCGAATGATCACCCAGCTCAGGCGGAACTATCCTTGGTGTTACATCACCCCCTAAGAAGCTTTGGGCACGAGCCAGACCGAGCCAACATCATGGATCGTGGAGCCAAAGGCCGTGTCAGTGGAAAGCCCGCATGATCAAATCAAAGCTATCAGGAGTCTCGAGGAGGGCCGTACGTCAACCTGGGAGCTTCTACAAGACACCTCGTCGAAGTTTCGAGGAGCATTGGCAAGATTAATGTTCACGGTGATTCCCGGAATCATCCCTGGACTCATCGACGGGCTTGAAGCGCATGAGAAGCATTAGCCCGGCGCGCCTTAAACCGGCGCACCCCTCATTCAATGCCCCTTATCCCGGCGCGCCCCCTTACCTTCATACCCTTAAACCGGCGCGCCCCCTACCTTCAGCCCTTATCCCGGCGCGCCCCCCTTTACCTTCCGCCCTCATCCCGACGCGCAAGCTACCCTATCTGATGGTGCCTAAACCGGCGTGATAAGCTGATGAAGACTCCTCTCGGCGCGCCAAAAGCTCACGCCGGATGAAGTGCCTCCAACCTGTTATATATATGGGCGAGGTTCGATTGAAAAAGAAGGGGGCTCTCGGAGAAAGAAAGAAAGAAAAGAGTGAGGCAGTTGAGAAGAAGAAGGCAACTGGGAAACGGGGAAGAGTTTCTTCTTTTCTCGGGAGATACAGAGAGGGAGGGTTTTCTTCTCTGAAGGGGCGAGCGTCGGCCGGCATCTACGATACTCTGTTTCTGAGGAACAGGTGGGCAGGGGTCGTTTTTATTCCTGCTTTCCGCATTTCTTTTCCTTTTCCTTTTCCTCTAAGCTTCTACATATCGAATGTAAGCGATGGAGGGGAGGGGCGACGATGATATGAGTCAATTCCCCTCCCCCTTCTTCGCGATTTCTTCTGCCATCTTCTCTCTGTTATTGTGACCTGGGCGTCCTCTGCTTCTAAATATCGTTAAACGGCAACCAAACAATGGTGCCAGAATTGTAATCTCGCCGTGCGAATGTTAAATCCTCCCTGTCTTAGGGATGGTGATATGTATGCATGCCTGTGGATGCTTGAATCAATAAATTGGAGGAACGATCTCCCCTTTCTCTATCTTTATTTATACTGATATGCGCGTCAGGGTTCTTCTTTGCGTAGGGCCGATCCCGGTTTCCTCGAGATTCATATCACGCCCCGAATCATCGCGGGCTACAGAAACACCCCTCCCCGGGGGCTTTCTTTCGTTTCATTTCTTTTATGTTTGGTTCAAGGACTTTGCGTCCCTTTCTCCTCTCGGATGGAGCCGTGCCTCCGCGCGCGCCTTTGTCTGCCATGTACAGGGTCTATCCCCTTGAATATTGTTTTCTAACTGTTCGAGCATATGTCCCTGCCGAGGGTCTGTCTAACTTAGGCCTTTATTACTTGTTCTTCGTGGCCATCTGCATCGTTCCGAGGTTTCCCCGTCACTTCAATCACCCGGGGAGGGGGACATTCCCCTGTTAGTTCCTGCAGTTGCCGGGCGACCGAGGGCCCTACCTCTTCATGGTGGGCGTCTTCTCGAAGCCATGGCTAATAATGAAGGGGGCCTGGGTCAACGAACTCAACCCCGACAGACCAAGGCCCGATCGAGACCAGGGGGTGTGTGCTCCTTGTAGGCTAGTCCTCGGAGTTCCACTCTCCCAATGGTCAGTCCCTTCATGGGACGAATCACTGACCACGAGTCCTTCACCCCTCGTAGGCTAGCCCTCGGGGTGTCGTCCTCATCATCAGTGACTTCGCCCTTCTATCTCTTCCCCCGTGGAGCTTTGGTGCCCCTAGCAGGCTTGTCCTCGGGGTATCCTATCCAGTGGGGTATGCTGGCTGCCTTTGGGCAGACCGGTGATTTAGGGGTTTGCTCCATTAGTGAGTATGACCCCAATTCTCCCCTGCAACTCTGTTTGTTCAGGGGAGATGCTGTCAAATTTTTGACAGACTCCAGATAATTATGTCAATAAAATGATCGCTTCGAATCGAATCAACTCAGTGCTTGAGTATGAACCTCGCACTCACCTCCCCCCTCATTTCCAGAAGGCCGTGGACTCCAATCAAACAATCATCTGGCCCAACAACTCAAGAAAGGGTCCCATGAAGTCTAATAAACTTAAAAAAAAGTTCATAATTCAACAAAACAGGTTTAATACGGCGTGGTCTTAACCGGCGCGCCCTAAACCGGCGCGGTACCCCCCCACGCCGGATTAACCCCACACTCATTTCCAACTTTTTTTTCTTTGCGCCTTTCCGACGCGCCCTAAACCGGCGCGCCCCCAAGCTCTTGCGCGCCGTTTCAATACACATGGTCACCGCGCCGTATTAACCCCTATACCTACGCGTGACCGCGCCGTGTAAGCGTTCTTATACACTTGTAGTCACCCCGGTTTTGAAGCGTCATGCCACTCTAGTGATTCATTCACCCCGGGTAAGTCTCGTCTTTTGGGGCGATGTCAATAAGCCGTAATTGGTGAATAAAAAAAAAGATGGCCAAGCGAGCCCGGGTCATATTATCATCGTATTCATTGTCATATCCGTTAAGCGTTTTGCTTTCGCTATTACACTTGCGCCGTTCTTCCTCCTCTCAGTGAAGGGCAGTAAATGCGGCTGATCGCCACCGTTTCATAACACTATCTTCATGTGTAATCTAGGTGTGGATGTCTTGTGTGCATGCATGCATAGATCCTCGGGTATATCAAATGGCATCGACAGAAGACCGGGTTACGCCCAGCCGGAAGTCTTCGTCATGCGCGATGGTGGGCTTCGGACCTACACCCTCCGCCACGTACTGAGGGTCCATAATTCCATGAACTATACATCTGCTATACGATAAATATTTGCATCCTGCCTGTCATTGCTATAATCATCATGTAGTTCTTTTTAATCCGGCTTCGACGGCCCGCTATCTCGGCAATTAATCAAAGGTGTTCCCTCCTCGTGGGCGATGTAATTAACGCCATAACCTTTATGGTATGGCGGACTGCTAGTCCCGACCGAACCTCACATTCGCCCGATATGGGTCAGAATGAGCGCACAATAAAATTGTCACTCATGTGACTGGCACGCCCGCGCCGTCAATCAGTCAGTTGACTACCAGTTAGTTAATTGGTTGATCAATACGCGAACGAAAAGGCGGAAAGAAAGAAAACGCTGAAACATAGTCTGGCACGCCCGGTGGGACCAGTGTCACCTTTCATCTCTTTGCCGAGATACTCGGGCTTCGAAGCCCTCTCAAAGACTACTGATTATCGCCTTGTTTGATATTTCAGTGCAAACAATGACGACTCACGGGATAACCGGCGTCGGCTTCAGTCCTGCGATCATCGCCAGACATGCGCAAGGGTACCTGGCGGTGCCCATGGAATTTGGTAGCTTTCCTCCTGCTGTGGGCTTCCCCAACTTCTTGGGGTTGGCCTTTGTCGACATGCTGGAAGTCGAGGCCACGGAACTTGTCGAGGAAACCGTGAAGGAAGTGGAGCCTCTGAAGGCTCCCTGCTGCGATGGTTCGCTCAAGAATCCAGCCCCGGCCGCTAGCTGCCTGGTGCACCACATTGTACATGGGACGCACCCCACTGTCATCGACAGACGCTCTGGAGGACGTCAGCATCGCCAGGATCGCAAGAATACTGCTGTGATCACCGGAACTGTCTCTCAGTCTGGGAAGTCAATGCTGGTAGGAGGCATGCG
The DNA here is from genome assembly GCA_022559845.1 of Amorphophallus konjac. Taxonomy (NCBI): domain Eukaryota; kingdom Viridiplantae; phylum Streptophyta; class Magnoliopsida; order Alismatales; family Araceae; genus Amorphophallus; species Amorphophallus konjac. The sequence continues at coordinate 179,192 of JAHNEJ010002812.1, forward strand.
TGTCTTCCTCAACGGGCACACGGCGCGGGTGACCCCAGGCCGAGTCATCCCAAACGTCCCTGTCCACAACACCTATCAAGCCCTCGCTGGAAGGAGGGCATAAAGAGAAGAAGCCGGCCCCTATGGCCAAGGAAGCTCGGCACTCAAGCCAAAAAAGTTCAAACAGGTGTGGGTTCCCAAGCGGACCCGACCTGCCTACCATCTGACACCCATCCGCCGCCGTCCTATGAACGACGAGGCGGGAGCGAGAAGAGAAAGGGGCTTGTCCCCGATGAATGAAGAAGAGGTGGTTGTGGATCCTCCGTGCCACAGAAGTTTCCGGGCTGCGGCCCGTCAAGCCAACGTCCCTGCCACGGGGCGAAGGTTCCAACAGCCAGCCGACAGAGCTCGACTGGCCTACATTCCTCCTTCTGGGGGCCGACCACTATCCCCCGTGCTACATCGAGAACGGGGTCGAGAAGAAATGGCCTGCCTGGTCAGAAGCTATTTCCGAGGATTGGGCAACACCTCACTCGGACAGCAACGGCTGATGCAGACAATCGCCACTGAAGAAGATTACTATCCATCAACGGCAGATGAAGAAGAGATGGAGGATATAATGATGGTGTCGTCGGTCGATGACAATGGGTACGATGACGGCTTTGAGATCGAAGCCGATGAGGCCTTCCCCGAGCGGGAAGAAAGAAGAAGGGTTTCTGTGTTCGAGAGGCTGACCTTTCCGCAACAAGCCAGGCGGAGGGTACATCGACAAAGAAGAAGGATGCAGGTTTTCACTTGCAACATGGCTGGCGTGTCCAGCCGATATGGGGAGCTCCCTGAAGACCCCCAAGAACTGGCTCAATTGGCCGTACGGCCTGGGCCAACTACCCGCAGGACAGAAGCAGCAAGAGGGCTTCTGACAATGATGAAAGAGAAATAGCCCCGGGTCTACCTCCACTAGGATGACAAAGCCCCCGTCTTGACCGCTAATGTGGTGACGACGGAAGAAGAAGACGACGTACTCCTCGACATCCTACCTGAGGGTACGTCCGGGGAGACAACAGAAAGTGTCCCCACCACTATAGATCCATTAGTCTTGATGCTGCTGCAAAAATATCAACGGGAAATAGATTCCCTGAAGAAACAGCTAATGGAGAAAACTGAACACTCATCGGCCTCCAAACCACCCGAAGTCCAGGGTGAATCATCCCGGGGAGCGGCTCGTCGAGACGACCCTCCTCCGCTTTATACACTACCACAGCCGTCAGAACCAACTGTGACGACAGCACAACAGCGGCCGCCACAGCCTCAGCCGCTGCTACCTCCGGTGCTTCCTCAGGTGCACCCAACACCCCCGCTGCTGCATCCTCCACAGGCGACCACCCTGGTCACCCCATACCTGCAGCCAGCACACTTCTATCCAGAACCGGTTGACCCAACGGTCGTGAACCGGATGATGGTGGAAAGGATGATCGAGCTGAAGCTCGCAGAGAAAAGCGAAGGCGACTACGTCGCATTTGATGCCTATCGGGTGCCCTACCCGCAACACCATGCGGCTAAGCGACTTCCCCCGGGAGTCAACAAGCCGCCCAAATTTGACAAATTCAACGGGAAAGGTTCCCCAAAAGAGCATATTGCATATTATATGACCGTTATGGGTGATCTGGCCACCGACGAGTCATATCTGCTGAAATTCTTCGGGTCCTCGCTGACGGGGCTCGCTTTCGAATGGTACTCCAGTCTCTCGGTCGGGTCAATTAATGACTGGTCAGATATGCAAAGGAAGTTCAGAGAAAGATTCCATGTCACAGAGAGGGAGGTCACAGTGGCCGAGCTCTATTCAACAAAACAAAGGGCAGATGAGACAGCCCTTGACTACATCAAGAGGTGGAGGAACCTCGGAATGAGATGTAAGCGGCCCCCGCATCAGGAGGACGCTGTGCAAATATGTAAGCAAAATCTCAGGAGGGAGGTCCTGGAAAAGATGATTGGTATGGAAATATGGTCGTTCGACCGGCTGAATAATGTGGTGGCTGAGGTGGAAGCTTTTCTAGCCAAGCCTGTCTCGACGTCAACTGCCAGCATAGCCCAGAAATGCAAGGCTGCGGAACGGTGCCCCACACCTAAAGAAGCGAATGCGCTTGATATCAAGGCGTTCGAACAACAGAAGGAGAAAGGCAAGAAAGCGGCTCCCCCGCAACCTGCAAAAGCTCCAGATGACAAAGAAGGTCTTTCGTTGAGGGACAAAATGAAGAAGGCTTATTCCTTTCCTAAGGATAAGACCCGGATCCTGTTTGACTGGGTAACAGAATACAGTATGGTCACTCTGCCTGAGCCGAGAAGACCAGAAGACCTCAAAAGAAGAGACAGTCCAAGATTCTGCCCCTACCACCAGATGTTGGGACATTCAATCGAAGACTGTTATGTTTTCAAAGACATCATTGAAGGAATGGTGAAGAAGAATGAAATAGAGCTGGGAGAGTACAAAGTAGACCCTCCTCAGCCACATGAAGCTCCTCCCAGAAGAGCAGCAGTCAACATGGTCTCCCTCTACCAGGCATTACCTGAGGAGATCTCTGAAGCAAGCACACGGAGCACCTACGAAATCCATTTCCTGGAGCCCGTGAAGGAGCAGCAGGGGTGGCAGCAAATCCCTGTGAAGCACAAGAAGAAGAGGGCACCCCGCCCAAAAGAGGGGGCACATATCCGTGGCACTACACCCCGGCCTGCTCCGCCAGTGGTAGCACCCGTATGGGTCACTCCACCTACAGCTGTCAGAATACACACGCCAACAGGAGGAGACAAACTCCGCTGCCAGTAATCAAGGAAACCAATCCTGGGGTCCTTCGACTGCAACACTTAATTGAAGGGCTAGATGAATATGTACAGCCCGAACTGAAACCTCTGCTGGTATGGGACCACGTCCCATGGCAAGACCTGGAGCAACTCTCACTCAAGCAAAGGGAGGAACCTGAAGCAGCACCACCTCAAGAGAGCAACCTGTTCTGGGGGCAAGCACCTGCAGAAACCAAAAAGAAGAAAAAGCAAAAGAAGAAGAAAAGAAAGGCCGCTGGGGCCCATAAAACACAGGTCGTCTCCTGCAATACCCTGTCAGCACTCTTCAACCTGCCCGGGGAAGAGGAAGAAGAAGAAATTTGCTTCACACCCCATGCTGGGGGAGGCAGGGCCGAGGCCGCAACTGCTGCACATGCCACTCGGTCAGGTCGGAAATGGGGGCGCCAGCCGCCATCCAATCACAACATTGTGTTCATAGGAGAGCAACCCTACAAGACACCTCCGCCGGAAGTTAAGGGAGTTCAAATCCCTCCTCCGTCAGGTCTATACAGCAAGACTGGGGGCAAGATAGTCCCTTCATTCCTTGAATTCATGAAGATGTCAAAGGGGAAGCAGCCTTGTCAGGAGGCTAGCCCTACGCCCGGGGTCATTCACCCGCAGCCAGCGCAATCTACTGAGGATGCAAATGCAGATGGGGCTTGCCCTACATCAGCTAATAAAGAAGACCCGACAGCCGATGCCAGTCAAGAGGGTGCCGAGTCCGAGGGAGGCGAAGCAGGTCCGTCAGGGCCCGCGAATCAAAGCCTTTCCAAGCCCAGATGGGCTGAAGAGATGAAGTTCTCCAATGTCCAGGCTGGAAGCCGAATAATGAAGTTGCTCAAGAAGCTCCCTGCTCGATTTACGATCTGGGAAATTCTCTCTTTGAGTGAAGAGACCCGACAGGCGATCATCACTGCTCTGCAGACGCCTGCTCATTTTGAAGCCTGCATAGCTGAGGCTATACCAGAAGCCAGTATGACCTTCTCTCCAGAAGACATGCTACTACCTACTGCCAGTCACAACATGCCGCTATATATGAAAGGGCACCTGAACGGAAGAGAACTGAACCGGATTCTGGTTGATCCTTGTGCAGCAGTCAACATCCTGCCATATAGAATATACGAGAGGTACCACTTTAATGTGCATCTCGAGAAAGTCGGGGATATGCGTATCGCTGGCTTCAACCAAAAGTGTGAAGTATCTATGGGAGTGGCAGAGTTCACACTGACCCTGGCAGATTTCACCACAACGGTGCAGTTTCATATCATTGACTCTCGCACCTCCTACAAAGCGCTGCTTGGCCGCCCATGGCTGCATGAAAATATGGTGGTACCCTCCACGCTCCACCAATGCATCAAATACAGCCTCCAGGGGAAGGAGGAGAGGATATTTGCTGACATCCACCCATTCGAGGTGTTTGAATGTCACTTGGCGGACGCCAACCTATATACGGGGTCTCCCCTGAAGGTTTCTGAAGATGGAGCCCCCGTAGGGGCATCGAAGAACAAATCGGGTGACGGTTGGTATCCACCACCGCCGCGCGGATATGTCAAGCCGAAGGTGGTTTCCCACATCACAGCTTCTGGAAAGGCCGGCAGGGTGACACCCCCAGCATTATACCCCAAAGCTAAGGAAGTGCATGTTGATCGACAGCACGACCGCATCGGAGTCCCGGTCGGCCTCACCAAGCCAGTCTCCGGCCTCAATGATCCCACTGTCGAACCTTTCAAAGCCTGGGAGGTGACACAAGAAGATGGGCCCAGCAGCTTGTTCTATACAGCTGAGGAGCATCCCACTCAGGAGGACACAGACTGCAGCCTCCCTGAGGATCTAGCCAACCCGCGGGTTCCTGTCCAGGGCCTGGCATTTACCACTGATCGGACGGCCAGGATGTTTCAAAAGCAACACATCCCTCCCGATCAACCTCAAAAACGCAAGGAAGCTTTCCAGAAGATGTGGTATCCTGTAAATCTAGATAAAGAAATGAGACGTGTCTCTCAACATCCGGGTCTGGGCTTCACCTTGGAAGACTACTATTACAGTGGGCGATACGAGGTGGATACCATCTCCACCTTCTATCCAACTGAAGATAGCCCCCTGGGGGCAACCTTTGATGAATATCCGGCGGAAGCAGAGCATGCTGAATCGGCTCTATCCGGGAATCAACAAATGGAGACCTTGATCTCCTGCCGATGCTGGGAGCAAGTCCCTCCTGAAGAAGCGGCCTTTCAAGCCGCATTTGATACGGCTAGCAGCAGCGAAGCCGAAGATACTCAAGAAGCAGAAGTCTCTCCCTCCGCAGGGGTCATACTAATGACGACTTCAACACCCTTTCTACCAATTAGGCAGGCCTTGGTTTACTCCAATCAAGGGGAGCCGGCTACCAGAAAAGGAAAAGCCACTTCTGCGGAAGATACAACTGTCCCAGAAGGCGAGACTCCTTCGACTTCTGCTGCAAATCCAATATGCTGTCTGAGTCCGGCGGCAAACAACTACTGGCCTGTCATGGCTGCAACCTCATCTACGAGCACTGAAGCTGTTCTCTCACCCTCGGGAGCTGCAACGACAACGGATATGTCAATAGATCCATCCATACAGTCGCTAGCACGAGAAGCAAGAGGACCCCATGAAGCTCTGGCAGTGTCTGACGAGGAAGTCGAAGTACTCGACCCTCAAGATGGTATTCCAGACTTCGTTGACCTCCAGCCGGCACCTCCGGAGATAGAAGACGGAGGCCAAGCCACAGTCGATGAACTAATAGAAGTCAACTTGGGAGATGAGGAGGACCCTAGGCCCACCTTCCTCAGTGCCCAACTATCCCCAGAAGAACGGGAGCTGTACACCCAGCTGCTGCTAGAATACCGGGATTGCTTCGCCTGGACTTATAAAGAGATGCCAGGTCTAAACCCTGCTGTCTCACAACACGAGCTAACAATCAGCCCCGAAGCCGAGCCGGTGAAGTAGCCACCGCGGCGTATGGGGCCGGAGCTCATCACCCGAATCTGCGCTGAAGTTGACAAGCTCATTGATGTGGGATTTATTGAAGAAAATCAGTACACCACATGGCTGGCGAACATCGTCCCTGTGAAAAAGAAGAATGGACAGATCCGGATTTGTGTTGACTTCCGAGATCTAAATAAAGCCTGCCCTAAAGATGATTTCCCGGTACCAATAACCGAGGTCATGATTGATGCTACAACCGGCCATGAAGCCCTGTCGTTCATGGATGGGTCTTCCGGCTACAATCAGATTTGGATTGCGGAGCATGACCGGGTCCATACTGCTTTCCGAACTCCTAAAGGCATTTATCATTACAAGAGAATGCCATTCGGACTGAAGAATGCCGGCGCAACCTATCAGCGCGCAATGACCAAAATATTTGATGAATTGCTCTACCACAAGGTCGAGTGCTACATAGATGATCTGGTGGTCAAAACCAGAAGAAAACAAGATCATCTGCAAGACCTCTGGATTGTTTTTCAGAGGCTGAGGCAGCATGAGCTAAAAATGAACCCTATGAAATGTGCGTTCGGAGTGTCGAGCGGAAAATTCTTGGGCTTCATCGTCCGATATCGGGGAATCGAAATAGACCCCGCAAAGATCAAGGCGATTCAGGAGTTACCTCCACCTAGAAACATCTCCGAGCTGAGGTCACTACAGGGCCGCCTGGCTTATATCCGGCGGTTCATTTCCAATTTGTCAGGGCGATGCCAGCCTTTTCACAAGCTGATGATGAAGGATGTTCCCTTTTATTGGGATGAAGATTGCCAGACAGCCTTTGACAAGCTAAAAGACTATCTGAAGACTCCTCCAGTATTGGGCGCACCGGTGAAAGGACGGCCGTTGATACTGTATATAGCAGCTACACACAATTCTCTGGGGGCAATGCTGGCCCAGAACAATGAAGAAGGGAAAGAGCAAGCCCTCTATTACCTCAGTCGGAGACTGGTCAGAACTGAAGAGAAATATACTTATATTGAGAAGATCTGCCTGGCACTAGTCTTCGCAGTCAAAAAACTCCGGCATTATATGTTGTCGCATGAAATCAGCTTGGTGTCCAAGGAGGATCCCCTGAAATATATTATGTCCCAGCCGGCACTCAAAGGCCGCCTAGGCAAGTGGGCGGTAATCCTTATGGAGTTTGATGTCTCCTACGTACCGCGCAAGGCCATCAAAGGTCAAGCTATTGCAGACTTCTTCGCTGAGCACCCAGTGCCCGGGGAAAGCCCGTGGGAACCGGAACTCCCCGAGGATGAAACCCTAGAAGCCGCCCAAGTACAGCCTTCCTCATGGCAGCTATACTTTGATGGCGCTTCCAGAATTGACACCTCCGCTACTGGGTCATCCAGGGTCAGAGCAGGGGCAGGTATAGTCCTGAAATCTCCAGAAGGAGAAGTGGTGCATACTTCCTGCTCCATAAACAAACAATGCACAAACAATGAAGCAGAATATGAAGCCCTGATAATCGGGTTGCAGATTGCTCTGTCCATGGGAATTCAGATGCTGGAAGCATTCGGAGACTCCATGCTAGTTATAAAACAGCTGGAAGGAGAGTTCGAGGTGCAAAAGCAAGAGCTCCTCCCCTATCACCAGTTGGCAACTCGCCTGATGTTAAGATTTTACTTCATCAGTGTCAAGCACATCAATCGAGGCCGGAATGCTCAGGCGGACGCCCTCGCTAAGTTGGCTAGTTCATTGGCAGTCCCGCCAGACACAAGCCTGAATATAACAGTAATCAACCACCGATAGGTCCCCAGCGTAATTGAGGTCCTGATCGACGAACAAGAGATGGAAGTAGCAGTCATCGAAGGGGTTCAGCAGCCCGACTGGCGAGAGCATCTCCTACGCTGGTTTCAACACCAGCAACTTCCAAAAGAAAAGGAACAGAGAATGAAGCTCCTGAGGATCAAGGATTCTTACGAGATGAGAAGCGGGACCTTGTTCCGAATTATGGCAGATGCCCGAAGGAAAGTCCTACTCCGTTGCTTGTCTTCAGCAGAGGCGGGACAGGTGATGCAAGAAGTTCATGCAGGATCAGCTGGAGCACACCAGGCTGGCCCGAAAATGAAAATTGAGATAAAGAAGCTGGGTTATTATTGGCCCACTATGTTTAATGATTGTTGCAAATTTGCCAAGGCTTGTCAGAAATGTCAAGAACACGCTAATGTGGCGAGGAGACCTCCAGTGCCACTGCATCCCACTCTACCAAGTTGGCCGTTTGCTCAGTGGGGCACGGACGTGGTAGGACCGTTGCCAGCATCTTCATCAGGATGCAAATACATCTTAGCAGCTACAGATTACTTCTCCAGATGGGCAGAAGCAATAGCACTAAGAGATGTGACGGGAGAACTAGTTGCAAGATTCTTCCGGTAGAATGTAATATTCCGGTTTGGGATCCCCAGCCGAATCATATCTGACAATGGCAGTCATTTCAGAAACCAGAAGGTTTATCGGCTAGCCGACAAATACAAAATTGACTGGAGGACATCGTCCCCCTACAACCCTCAAGCCAACGGACTCGCAGAAGCCTTTAACAAGACACTGTGCACGTTACTGGCAAAGACTGTCAAGTCTAACAAAAAGGATTGGGAAGAAAGGATGTACGAAGCACTTTGGGCTTATCGTACTGTCTACAAGACCCCAACCGGCTGTTCACCTTTCTCCCTTGTCTATGGGTCGGAAGCTGTAGTGCCGATTGAACTTGAAGTTCCTTCATTGCGAGTTGCCATCCAGCACGGATTAGTCAGTGGTGAGCAGACCAATGCAGAAAGAAGATTGGAAGAGCTCGCTGAGCTCGAAGGAAAACGCCTCCGGGCGCAACAAAACATCCAACTCTACCAAGCTCGCATGGCCCGCGCTTTTGACAAGTTAGTCAAGGGTCGAGAGTTCAAGAAAGGAACCTGGTGATGGTCAAAAGAAGAGAAGGTGATGGCCTCTAACCCCAAAGGGAAGCTGTCGAAAACTGGGTCCGGACCGTAGTCGTCCACCGAGTATATGAAGGGGTGCCTACGTCCTTGTAGACCACAAGGAGTCATCAGTTCTCTCCCCTCAACAGGAAAAACACATTAAGCTGTATCATTGCGGCAGCTGCCGACACACTCCCGAGTGATTCGGTCTGACAACACCTTGTCCTTGGCTTTGCAGCGTTCCGCCCGAATCTGAGCTACCTCTTTCCTTGGTCTAGTGGCACTCTCCGCCCTAACCGAGCTACCTCTGCCTTGTTAGCGGGCGTCTCGCCTTACATCGAGCTACCCTTTCCTTGGTCTAGTGGCACTCTGCACCTAACCGAGCTACCACCTTCCTTGGTTAGCGCACTCCGACCTAATCGATGCTACCCTTTCCTTGTCTAGTGGCACTGCCCGCCCTAACCGAGCTACCCTCCCTTGGTTTAGCGGCAGTTCGCCCTAATCGAGCTACCCTTCTCCTTGGTTAGTGGCACTCCGCCCTAACCGAGCTACCTTTCCTTGGTTCAGTGGCACTCCGCCCTAACCGAGCTACCCTTTCCTTGGTTTAGCGGCATT